>OX352293.1:36439947-36916218 GCA_947086415.1 Pammene aurita
TATGAGCTTACTATACGAGCTGACTCTCGACAGTAATAAGTCCTCCCATGTCTGTTCTCCAGTGGTGACATGAACCAGCTGCTTCAACCCTGGCAGCTCCAGTGACATGGTGACTGACGTCGTTGGCCACTGCGACTCCTCCATTAGTAGCCATTCCGGCGACCACCACAACTTGCATTTGATGAGCCCCTTTGCTGTAGCACCTCGAGACGCGACGTCGGCCGGGTTTGACTCACCTCGGACATAGCGCCATATCATTGGTCGCTTCGACTGTTGAATATCCTGTACTCTGTTACATTCAAATGTCTGGAGCAGATGTGGTGTCGTGTTAAGCCAACACCACGTTATTTGGCTATCAGACTACGCATTGACGCTATCAATCTCGATTTCATCTTCATAAGCCGCTGCGACATGATTTATGAGTTTACAAACCATATGAGCTGCGTTCAACGCATTCTTCGGAATGCTTTGTTTGACTTTCTTCGAGGCCACGCGTGTCTTAGTTAGGACTAACCATACCATGACGTTTCCAGACTACGTGTCCTCTGTCCGAAGGTACACGCACGAACCATATCCTTGCTTCGATGCATCTCCAAACCCGTGGAGCGTGTAAGAGGCAGATCCGGGTAGCGCGACGCATCGAGGGATCTGTAATTGAGACAAATGGTCTAAATCCTGAACCAACTCGTTCCACTGAATTTCCTGAGTATCCTTCCCATTCCATCTGAAAATAGTGACTGCATGAACAGCTTGAATCTGTAGACAATCGGTGCGCAGTACCCGCACGGATCATAAAGCTTAGCTATAGTACTCAAAACGCTTCGCTTCGTTACCGCCTGCCCCAACGATACATTGATCTGATATGACATGAGCTGCTGAGCCTCTGTAAGTGAATTTGCTCCGATCAGAAGGTCATCGACGTAGCTCTGACGTCATATGACATCCGCAGCTGGAGACCCTGGATGCTGAGCTTGCCAATCCGCGGCTAACTGCAACAGCGTCCGTATTGCGACAAAAGGGCTGGATCGTAGTCCGTAGGTATTAGTATTCAACTCGTATACCTGTATGTCCTGCGACGGGTCCTCACGCCACAGGATCAGCTGATAGCGCCTATCACTGGGGTGTATCCACGTCTGCTGGAACACCATGCGGATGTCGGCCGTGAACACGAACTGGTGCCGTCTGAAATTCAACAATATCTTTGTAATATCATTCTGGAGAGGCTTGCCTGAGTGTATGCATTGGTTAAGAGTTATTCCAGTGCTACTTCTCGATGCTCGATAGTTTATCCGAATCCCTTTTAAAAATACCATGATGAGGTATCACGTAGTGCTCAGAGTCAAACTGGTAACTAGATTTAGACATGTGTCCTAGCGACTCATACTCCCGCATGAAATCCTTATATTTCTCAGCAAAGACTGGATTCTTGGCTAGCTTCGCCTCTGAAGTCTGCGTACAGAAATGGCTCTGGACTCGCCTGACGTGGGTCTGTCTGACAAGAAGGGCAGCCGCACCATGTATTTGCCGTTAGGCATACGTTTAGTAATGGAAGTATACAATCTTTCACATTCCTAATGTCTCGGATGATCCGGTGGGTCTTCTGGAGGCTGCTCCACCTTCCAGAACTTCTCCAGCACGTCTTCAAGTTTGGTAGCGTGCAGGCCGTAGTCTTCCACGGACGTCCCTTTCGACGGCTGCGCCGAGGTGTCAGCAGGGTGTGTCCAGATGGCCCCCATGAGGACATCACCAAACCAGGTACCGTAGGCCTCCACTCCTGTAATGTTCGTGAGCATCGTTGAACCAGTGAACATATAATTAAGCACATCCAGGCCAAAATAATGTCTACATCTTAAGATTTGTCATAATCTGGATCAGCCAGGCTGAGGTTTGAGGTATCTAAATGCGCCTTTAGGTAATTGTTACTGCCTGGAATATTTCCTGTTACGGTATACATAACCGTTGCTACAACGCCAAAGATAGGGACCTGTTTCCCAAATCACGGGTTTTCTTATATCGTGCTGATAACGCGAAGGTCGCGGGTTCGTTCCCCTCATGGGCCACAAAAAGTGTACACAGAACCAGCCCGATAGCTACAGTAGGCCGGTTAGGTACTTAGTATACTCCACCACAGCTGTCGCGACGCTCCGGCACGATGCTGAAGAGATGTTCAAGGGCCACCACCATCTGTGTCGTAGATGGGTACGCCGTCGCTCCTGCTGCAGTAATGGCGGATGGATTGTCAAAGAGAAACAACGGCTTCACTTGACACGTATATTTACATTGAACTTAACCTAAAATAACAACTTGTCGCGCACCGCGTTTAATAATCACCGCTCTCGTCGCGGATTAAACCTTTATCGGCGAGTCACTCCGCGGCGAGCGCTCGGAAAATAGAAATCTAGGCAATCGGCCTTCGAGACGGCACGTCCGAACGAGACGCTAGCCAGATGAACAGAGAGATGGCCGGATGAATGAACGAATAAGGGCGACCCGTTTTATTGATTAGTCTAGAGCTCATTTCAACTAGAGGTCGCTGATTTGCGTGAACAGTATCCCATACAGTTTTATAACCAAACTAAACTCCTTCTCACAAAAGTTCTTCCTTTCCATTCTGAACTATACCTTTGATACAGAGGAGATACCAGATGACTGGAATACTCAAATTATCATCCCAATCCTGAAACCTGGTAAAAACCCAGAAGAAGCCAGCTCATACCGACCTATAGCTCTGTCTGCAACATTGGGCAAGATACTGGAACATTTGATAAAAAACAGGTTAGAGTGGTATGTCGAGAGCAAGGGACTACTGGCAAACACTCAGTTTGGTTTCCGTAAGGGCAGGAGCACTATTGATAGCTTAAATGTACTCACTACAGATATTCGACGGTCGCTATCCAATAATGAAGATCTTCTAAGTTGTTTCCTTGACATTTCTGGAGCCTATGACAATGTCCTTCTTCCGGTGCTCAGGGCAAAGATGCTACATCTGAGCATTCCTGTGAAGATGGTACTATTTGTCTCCAAAATGTTTATGGGAAGAAGCATCAAAATCCGCAGTGGCAGTGTATACTATACACCCCGCACAGTGTGGCAAGGCCTCCCACAAGGATCCGTTCCCAGCCCCCTCCTTTATAGTATCTACACATATGACCTTGAGCAGTCCGTCTTGCCCTTTTGTAACATTCTACAGTATGCGGATGATCGTACACAGCACCAAAATCAATTCAAATCGCTTCTACTAGTTTAAATAGGAGCCTTAGCTACTTGGAAGATTGGTTGCAAGACCATGGTCTGACTCTGTCACCTTCCAAAAGCTGTACTGTGACCTTCGGTCGCAGGAGGAACATGCCCGTTGCAGATGTTTATTATGGTGAAGAGAGAATTCCCAGTAAGGAGTCAGCTAAGTTCCTCGGAGTCATCTTAGACCGCAAAATGTCTGGAGTACCACACCTGAAACATTTAATAGATAAATAATAATAATAATAATAATAATAAATACTCTTTATTGCACACCTCATACAGTTACAAGCACAAATTTTACAATTAGATAAATTTAGGTAGAGGTAACAACAGGCGGTCTTATCGCTAATGAGCGATTTCTTCCAGACAACCTTTGGGTAGTGGAGACTAGAGAAAAACAATAAGCAGTAGGTGGTGCATAGAACCAAAAGAGACGAAATAGATAACACAGCACATTCATATGAATATACATACTTAAATAAATACAAAATAAACATACATATACGTACATATATACATATATAATACACACAATAAGAAACAACAGTGTCAACTTAAAAACCTAAGGAAGAGATAAATAGTATTCCTTAAGTTGCGATTTAAAGCTACCAATAGATTGCGCGCGTTTAATGTTGAGAGGGAGAGAATTCCACAAACGAACGGCCTGGAACGTAAATGAGCAATTATAAAATTTGGAAGATGAAGATGGCACTTTTAGGAGCAATTTTTGAGAGGATCTAATAGAATTAAGATAAGAGAAACGCTCTTTGAGGTAGCCGGGAGTTGCAGGGTTAAAAAGTATAGAAAAGAGTAAAGAAAGTATGTGAGAGTTACGGCGGTGACGGATAGGGAGCCATTTGAGTTGAGAACGAAAACTAGAAACATGGTCGAATTTGCGTAATCCGAAAATGAACCGAATGCAGGCATTTTGAATACGCTCAAGCTTATTAAGTTGCTCCTCGGTTAGGTCTAAATAGGAGATATCTGCATAATCAAGAATGGGGAGAAGTAACGACTGAGCAAGCGCAATTTTAGTAGCATTTGGCAGGAAATTCCGGAGCCGTCTGAGAGACCCTATGGCAGCAAACATCTTCCTGCTCACTTCACTCACCTGAGGCACCCATGATAGACAACGATCCATGATTACGCCAAGATTTTTCACTTGGTTGGAAAAAGGAATTTGGATACCATCGAAGACTATCGGAGGGAGCCTGAGAAAGTCAATTTTGGAGATTTGTTTAGCGCTACCCATCACAATTACCTGTGACTTTAGGGGGTTTACTTTTAAACCGTAATTTTGACTCCAATTTGATATGCGGAGCAGATCAAGATTCGTGGCTTCTATAACTGAATTGAGATCGCTATGCATACCCTGCGAATATATTTGAAGGTCGTCGGCATAGAGGTGATACGAAGAGGAGAGATCAAGAGTTATGGAATTAATGAAGATAGAAAATAAAAGAGGAGACAGCACACCACCCTGTGGAACACCAGCTGATGTGCTGCACCAGGAAGAACACGAAGAATCTAGTTAAATGTGAAAAAGGAGTCAACATTTTGCGGACTCTGTCAGAAGTTTGGTGGGGATCCCACCCATATTGCCAGAAACTACTTTATATCGCTATTGTTCGCAGTCATATGGACTATGGCTCATTTATCTTGGAACCCTGTAATAAAGAGGCTTTACAAAAATTACACCTAATGAGGTGTAATTTAGCCTGAATGCAGGCTAAATGCTTGAGAATCATACTAGGAGCCATGAGGTCTTCCGCAAAGAATGCCATGCAGGTAGGCAGAGTGTGTGGAGCCTTCCCTCTCACTACTCAGACAATACCTAGCTGACAGGTTCCTCATAAAAGCTATCTCCTACTCCAATCACTTGTTGCTCCCACCCTTGAGGGATCTCGCTTCTGTGGTCACTGAAAACCCATATTGGACTCATAAGGACATTCCAAAGATTGTAACAAGTTATTCCAATCTAAATCAAATAAACCCCATAATATATAAATCAGGAACAAACCCCCTATTTGAGACAAAATTTGAAACTTTAATTTTTTCCCCTAATGTCATCTTAGACACAGGAATATTTAAAAAAGACCCAGGAGCTGACAGCAAATTTAATAAACTTCTAGAAAAATGGCCAGGTTACTTACCAGTGTTTACTGACGCATCCAAGTCTGATCCTGCAAAGTGTGTTGGATCAGCGGTGGTAATTCCAAAATATAAAATTGTCTTGATGTTTAAATGCCCTCCACAATCATCCATATTTTCAGGTAAGGCAGTTGCCACCTTAGAGGCTATATCTTATGCCGACTCTCACAATATAGAAAAAATGATTATCTTTTCAGACAGCAGGAGCTGCCTACAAGCTATTGTGGGCAATCAATTCAAAATGAAGGCAAAGTTTCCTTTAATTCTTAAGATACAGTCCTTATTAAGAAAATGCGAATTGAAAGGATTGAACATCATACTCGGGTGGACTCCTAGTCATTACGGCATTACCGGTAATGAATCAGCGGACATGTGGGCAAAGGAAGCTATTGAGATGGGTTCAACATACCACAACAAAGTGTATAGCTCTGATCTGTTGAGGGGTGCGCAAACTAGGTTATTTGACACATGGCAAAACCGATGGAATACTTCCAGACTAGAGGTTGGAAAACATTATGGCCGGATTCAATCTAGGATTCCTCGTAAGCCTTGGTTCTTTAAATTCCGAGCATCTCCTAAATGGATCACGTCAACAATTTGCCGTTTACGCCTTGGACCAGTCTGTACGCCGGTATTTCTGGCTAAGATTAGGATTAGGTGCGGCATAATTCATTATGCGAATGTGGCCTGGACGATGGCACTGTGAATCATAGACATAAACAAAAAGGAAGATGAGTGACGTTCATAGTAAACAAAACTGAAATGTGGTCCAGCACCTACACACTTGTAAAATGCTACACACAGCCATAATGTATGTGCATCATGGGCAAAAGAGATAAACCTATATAGTTAACACGGGTATGCAAGGGACACATCCATATTTTGCGCATTGCACAAAGTGTGACTGACAGACTCTGCCAAACGACTAATTCAATATAGGTCCCGGAACTTATATTTGATGGCTCAGAATCGAGCGCCTGGTACCATATCTCCTTTTTTGTACAAATCAATGCTGTGAATCATATTTTTTTCTCTTGTCCGAGATTCAATTGTTCATTGTATGATGTATTGCCTAGCAGTATCCCGCGACCTATTGACTGCTACTCGCTTCTGTCTCTAATGGACCCGCCTTTAACCAGTATCCTTATTAAATATATTCAAGAACATAATATAAAACTATGATACCTATTTCTAAACAGTGTGTTTACCAATAATAAATTACTGTATAAATATCATATATCTGTCACTTTGACAATTCTTCTCTTTTTTTTCCATTTCTTCCGCTTTGTTGCTTGCATATCCTCGACGCTCTTTCTATGTTTGTATGCGTCATGTGTATGTCTGTGTTGTAAATAATATCTTTTTGTTTTAGGTTCCCAGCCTATCCTCCCCCAAAAATCAAAATTTAAACCGAACATTCTCTTTAAAAAAGTCAAAAGTCTACACGACACCACGACATTGGCAGAATTCACCTCGCCAAAACCGGCGAGGAGTAAAAGCCAAATAAATAAAAAAAATATAAATTAAATATATAAAATGTATTGATCCTGATTAACCGCACTACTTGAATTTACAGGTATTTCCATTGGTTTTCCGCATATAACTTCACTGGTATCATACCTGAAAACGAATACCCTTATACTGGTATACCGGTTCCAAATAGTCATGTAAAGGGTTGTCCTGGTTGGGCTAACAGAAATATGACTCATGTTGCTACAGTAACAGATTATCAAGTACTTGTCCCGAAGAATGAAGAAACGTTGAAGCAGTTATTGTACGAAACCGGGCCTTTGGCAGTGGGTAAGTGCCTACAATCAATGTTTTGAGGCAGACAAGACTAGCCCAGTTCCATTTAAGCCTAGCAGTTTTAGCGACAATACGTCAGCAATGCCTTTTTTTTAAGTACCTACAGTAGTGGTACGGATCCGGATGCTTTTTAGTTGATGAAGTTAAAAAGTTAAATCCTGCCTTTTTATAAAAACGATCCCTAGACTCGGATGAGTAGTCTTATAAGGCGAACCATATTGCAGAAAATAAGCCTTATAAGGCGTCTTCGCTAAAAAGAAACCCTTCTTATTTCGACCTTATAAGAATCGAATTGAATTAATATTTGCGGGTTTTTATGACAAATCAGGGTGCCATACTTTTTAAAACTTGTCATACTCGTACATGTAGTTTATAAGGAGAGGAATAACTATTGTAAAATAATAAAAACAGCTGAACCCATTTTCAATCTGGACCCATTTTCAATCCGGATAGGTCCGGTCGGATCCGACCGGATTCGTTCTTTACTCTAAGCTTGAATAAAACCAATAAACTTATAGGCTAAGAAAATTTCTTTTTTTTTTAAGAATTAATACCCAGCAGGCTCGACATCGTTTTAATACCTTCACGTGGTCCTAAATGCATGTGATCTGAGTTTGCCCAATCCCAGGAGGTGTGCATAACTTTTTAGCGAAATTTTTGCTCTTTGTCAGTTTTTTGCTTCCAGCTCGAAAACGGTACGTCCGACGGAAAATGCCATGTATGTACCGCTGAACCGAATTATAAGTTAAGTTCCTCAATCGACGTAGAATTAACCCTCTTTAATATTAAAAAAGTTGACATTTTCCGTCGGACGTATCGTTTTCGAGCTACAAGCAAAAACTGTCAAAGAACAAAAATTTCGCTAAAAAGTTATGCACACCTCGTGGGATTGGGCAAACTCGGATTACATGCATTTAGGACCACATGAAGGTAATAAAGCGATTTCCAGCCTGCTGGGAATTAGTTCCTCAAAACACTCTTTATAGATCTTATTTGCTTGGCCTATTATAACAAAAGAGTAACTTAGAATATTAGATAGAACTGGTTATAAAAAATCATTAAGCTTTTTAACTTAGCAGATACGAATACACAGTTAGTATTCAATAAATAATTTTGATTACAGGCTTGGATATAACTTCGATATACGAATATACGAAAGGCATTTACGTACCCTTTATGGACGATTGTAAACACGAGGCTAATCACGCCGTGCTGCTAGTGGGCTATGGAATAGGTAAAGGTTAAAATATTCATATTTTATTGGCCTTCGAATATATTAGAGATGAATGAAATATTAACACTGGAGACAAACAAAGTTTTGACTGCAATAAAGATCTAATTGAGACCATAAGGCCCCAGTACACAGTGGTGAAGGGTGGGCCATGACCTGCCATCGCCATTGTGTATAGGGGGCAATACTATACAATGGCGGACGACCGGCCGTCAGTTGTCAGCCGTGGTGGCCAATCAGGAAGTTGTCGTTTTTTGTCACACTTCAAAGGAGTGTGACAAAAAAACCGACCACGACCACGACGACGAGTGGCGTACCGTGGCCTGTGGTATTCACACAGTCGCCATTGTTTGTTTAGTTTGTCACTGACAGATTGAATTTTCGGCAAGTTCCAATGATGACTGGAGACTTTATGGACCCGCTGTTGTGAATGTATATGCATGTATATACACAATGATCTGAACACCTACGTGATGTTGGCCTACAGTTGCGTATTGCAAAGCATGGCTTGAACTGGACCATCCTTGACCACTGTGTACTGGATCTTTTACATACTACTGACCACAGGGCGGACACGTCATACTACAAAACTCGATTGAGTTGAGCGCCTTTTTGTGCGTGGCATATCTGTACACGCTTCAATGTATGCGTGCATCTTAGGGCGCTGTTTTCGCTATCATAAATGACGTTTAACAAAATACTGACATTTTGCTTTTTATCGATGCGCTGCCAACCTGACGGATTAGCCTTTTAGTTCCCTACCAATCGGCCGCCGCGGGGTGTGGTAATTATGTTCGGGGTAGGGCGTAGCGTGGCCATTCTGTATGAAATACTATTACTATTTATTATGTGCTACTGATAAAAGACGTTTATGGTAAACATCCGACCAAGTGCTCATCACTGTCCCAATACATACCATATTTAAACTTCAGTACCTAATTAGCAATAGAGGTAATAGCATTGTCTAAACTATTGGGTATTCATTAGTAGGTATAACCTTACCTCTTTGTGAGTCTCACACATCATCAGTTTGTTGTCTGCGCAGTTGCGCACCCATTTCTCAGTTTCAGTAACCGCGAAGCAACCGGATGACTCGCGGTATTTAAGCTCCCGAAGTGATGAGGAACCGCCCTGACCCAACTTTAACTGGGGCGGAAATAGTGGGGGTTACAATTTTTTCTTATCGGAAGGCAACCGATTAAAACAGCGGTTGCCTGAAAGAATGTACGCTGGTAATATAACAAAAATTTTATGCCATCCCTCCTGGTTGGACTAGGGCCCTTTAAGAGAGCGAAGTAAAAAAATTAACATGCTTGTTCTTCATCACATCAGTGTTGTGGGTACACTGCCATGACTCATGCTGGGTGGCAACCATTTTGGTGTAAATTTTAATTATTTGTATATTTCATGTTATGTTTCTGTTCGCTTTGCACCAAATAAATATTTTTCATTTGCCATCTGCCCAGGCCGGGCAGTTATCCAACCATCAGAGTTGGAATCGGAATTTATGGCCTAAAGTTTATCAAATACTTGCTTATTCAAATTTGGTGTTATGATATGATATAAGTAGGTAAGAACTGAAGGCGAATGAAAACGATACCATGCAATTAATAAGTTTGCCTTTGTACAAATTAATTGTGTTTTGACAGAAGAGGGAACGAGGTACTGGATTCTCAAGAACTCGTGGGGTGAAGACTGGGGGGAAAAAGGCTACTTCCGGCTGGTACGAGGACAGATGGCCTGCTACATGGGGGTGTCTTACACCGCCACCTGCACTGTGCAAGCTGTGTAACTAAGTTGTATCTTTATTATTAAAGACTTCGGGGAAAATGGCATCTCTACAACTTGATTACATTTGATTATGGTTTTAATAAATCCTAGGTAACAGACGAAAAGTATTTTTTATTATTTAATTTCAAGTGAATTTCAAAGTCCACCTCGAACTGAGAACTCGCGATTTTCTTGCAAATGAATTGACCAATATAACAAGACCCTAATGATAAATTTTTCAAACCTTCTAGCTCGATGACCCCTTGATCGATCATGCTCATGAACAAACTCTCAAATTGTATTGAGCTCTACTACAACCCCAACAAATTTCATATACCTACATCAAAAAAAAATTACTAAAGTTATCGCGCGACAACTATTCCAAATCAAAAAGCCATCGAAATGCACAGACGTCTAGGTAGCCGAAGTTGTTTGAGAGAACTTCACTTCGGTTACGCTCCGCTCCTTCGATAATTGTAGCATAGGCGGTACGTATACCATCGATTCCCCATTTTATGACCATCGATTTATATTAGCCATATCTCTAAACTCGTCATTGCCGATGTGTCAAATATTAACTGTTAGAATCTAGATATAAAATATAGTAGTCACGTCTGAAAATATGGATAGATTTAATGTGTCAAAAATATGTAGCCACGTCTCCATTACCAAGGCGTAAAGTCTTGGATACATGTTTTTGTCACATTAAATGTATCCATATTTTCAAATTTGACCGCGTACATGTCAAACAAGTAGTGATCTCGCATGGATATCTACGTGTCACAGATTGGCATGTCGAATATGGTTCCAGAATAAACATTGGTTCTCCGGTGGAATCACAATTGATCGTTAAGGTACCGTAGGTTCATCTAACACGGTTTTTGAAAGATCGTAGCACGTTTATAAATAAAAATATGGTTTTAATAATTTTTAAGAAAAAAAAACCGACTTCAATGGGGGTAGCCGGTGAAGGATTATTGTAGATGGTGCACTTAGATTCCATACAATGAAATAACTTGCTTAAAAAACGCAGCGGAGAGGACAAATCGCCAAACGTGAACTATGCGTCGTTGAAGAGTTCCGTTCTGATTATCATCAGCAGTTCCACTTCATCAAATGTCACTCTTTTGAATGAAAATGCTTGATTTGTTGATGAAAATACAAAAGTCACTTTATGTATGCCTTTAAATTTTGAGGAATTCCCTCGATTCCTCGTGGAACTCATCATCAGAACTTGAGCTTGACGAAAATTGGTCCTGACAATCTAACTTGCTTAACAAACATAGCGAAGAGGAAGAATCGCCAAACATGAACTATGCGTCGTTGAAGAGTTCCGTTCTGTTCATCATCAGCAGTTCCACTTCATCAAATGTCACTCTTTTGAATGAAAATGCTTGATTTGTTGATAAAAATACAAAAATCACTATGTGTAAGCCCTTAAGATTTGAGGAGTTCCCTCGATTCTTCATGGATCCCATCATCAGAACTTGAGCTTGACGAACATTTGTTCTGACAATTAAACTTGCTAAACAAACACAGCGAAGAGGACGAATCGCCAAACGTGAACTATGCGTCGTTGAAGAGTTCCGTTCTGATCATCATCAGCAGTTCTACTTCATCAAATGTCACTGTTTTGAATGAAAATGATGGTTTTGTTGATAAAAATATAAAAATCACTATATGTATGCCTTTAAGATTTGAGGAGTTCCCTCGATTCCTCATGGATCCCATCATCAGAACTGCGTTTTGACAAAAACGGGACCAATCTGTATATATATATATACTTACAATCAAAAAAAGAATTTTCAAAATCGGTTCAGACATGACGGAGTTATGGAGTAACAAACATAAAAAAAAAAAAAAAAAAAAAAACATACACGCCGAATTGAGAACCTCCTCTTTTCAAATCTTGAAGTCGGTTAAAAATGGATAATAATCTTGAGGACTTTCTTTAGGGACCAGAGTTGTTCAAAATATAAGTTAAGAATCCAGTAAAGCTGTTTTTCGATTTCGCTCAACTTTTCCATACTATTTTACAGTAACTCATTAGACTACTTTTGGTTTTTATACATATTTAGAAAGATAGTTTATTTTTAAAGGGAATAAGTGGAACACTTTTTTTATTTTCTGTTTTATTTGTAAATAATTTACCTTAATCTAACAGCTGTTTCGCGATTTTTGCTTGCAGAGGTTAATCAGATAATATTAATTTTTTTGGAGGGCATAACAAATAATAATAATAAATCAAGGCACAAGTTTGCACGAAACAACGTCCTCACTAAACAAGCTCTGCAAAAATTGTGTTTTAACCGCGAGTGTGGAATTGAAGTAACGTATTCTAGAGTTGTACTATGAGCTAGCGAATGTATTCTATGGTTAAACCACGAGCAAAGCGAGTGGTTCGAAAATAGAATCCTGAGCGAAGCGAGTAGTTCAAAAATAGAATCCTGAGCGAAGCGAGTAGTTCAAAAATAGAATCCTGAGCGTAGCGAGTGTTGCAACAAACGAAACGTAAAAATAACTTTGCAGCCGTGTGTAACACAAATCTTTTTACCTCACTAAAGTGACGAAAATACTGCATAGGTACAAGAAAAACAACTCGAATATTTAAAATCATTTAAAATGGATCTATCAAAATCATGTAATAAAGTTGGTTACACTAAATGTTTTTAATTGAATACAATCAATTAGAAGATTATTTTGCGTTCACGGCACCGGATTTGATCAGACAATTTAATCAGATGGGCGAACATTGTCCTGTCTGGAGTGCCCTTTACATGTTATTATGTTTAAAAAAGTAACTAATAACACTTTCGAATTTCAAATATTCTTTGCACTCTTGTGAATAAAATGCAGTTAGGTATGTTATCTATTTTTAAAGAATAAAAAACCGGCCAAGAGCGTGTCGGGCCACGCTCAGTGTAGGGTTCCGTAGTTTTCCGTCCGTCACAGTAAGTGTCCCCACTTAGGAGTGAAAATAACACCGCCATGTACGATGTGATATGAGCGTTCCACGTACAGCGACATCTATCGGCAAATTAAGTAAACAATAGCGCGCGAGCTTAAAGTATGGAAGATGATTTTTATGGGATAATTCTTTATTGCGTGAACCGATTTTCACCGTTTTTAGGGTTCCGTAGTCAACTAGGAACCCTTATAGTTTCGCCATGTCTGCCCGTCCGTCCGTCCGTCCGTCCGTCCGCGGATAATCTCAGTAACCGTTAGCACTAGAAAGCTGAAATTTGGTACTAATATGTATATCAATCACGCCGACAAAGTGGTAAAATAAAAAGTGGAACTTTTTTTTTATTAGGGTACCTCCCCTATACGTAAAGTGGGGAGTGATTTTTTTTTCATTTCAACCCTAACGTGTGATATATTATTGGATAGGTATTTAAAAATGAATAGGGGTTTCCAAAAAACATTTTTCGATATGTAAATATTTTCGGAAATAATCGCTCCAGAAGTAAAAAAATATGCGTCCCCGTCCCCCCCCCCCTCTAACTTTTGAACCATAAGTTTTAAAAATATTAAAAAAATCTCAAAAGTAGAACTTTATGAAAACTTTCTAAGAAAATTATTTTGAACTTGATAGGATGAATAGTTTTTGAAAAAAAAATACAAAATAATTTCTGAACTAAGTTTGTAATTTAACCGTATAAGCAGGTGTTTATTGTACCTGTGATTTCTACAAAATTACAATGAAATGACGTGCTTTCAAATAAAGTAAAAACGGTGAAAATCGGTTCACGCAATAAAGAATTATCCCATAAAAATCATCTTCCATACTTTATGCTCGCGCGCAATAGTTTACTTAATTTGCCGATAGATGTCGCTGTACGTGGAACTCTCATATCATATCCTACATGGCGGTGTTATTAACTCTTAAGTGGGGACACTTACTGTGACGGACGGAAAACTACGGAACCCTACAGTGAGCGTGGCCCGACACGCTCTTGGCCGGTTTTTTACTTTATTTGAAAGCACGTCATTTCATTGTGATTTTGTAGAATTTCCAGGTACAATAAACACCTGCTTATACGGTTAAATCACAAACTTAGTTCAGAAATTATTATGTAATTTTTTTTTCAAAAACTATTCATCCTATCAAGTTCAAAATAATTTTACTAGAAAGTTTTTTTAAAGTTCTCCTTTTGAGATTTTTTCCATATTTTTTAAACTTATGGTTCAAAAGTTAGAGGGGGAGGGACACATTTTTTTTTAATTCTGGAGCGAATATTTCCGAAAATATTTACATTACCTATCAAAAAATGATTTTAGTAAACTCCTATTCATTTTTAAATACCTATCCAACAATATATCACACGTTAGGGTTGAAATGAAAAAAAAAATCACTCCCCACTTTACGTATAGGGGAGGTACCCTAATAAAACATTTTTTTCCACTTTTTATTTTACCACATTGTCGGCGTGATTGATATACATGTTAGTACCAAATTTCAGCTTTCTAGTGCTAACGGTCACTGAGATTATCCGCGGACGGACGGACGGACGGACGGACGGGCAGACATGGCGAAACTACAAGGGTTCCTATATTTTTTATTAATTTTTCAATATTACAAAGTGACACAGTTCTACTTCAATACCTATTTGGCGTGACTTATGGAACTGTAATACATATTAATCATAAAATGATACGTAGTATCCATTGCAGTAAAACAATCACTTTTTCAGAACAAGTATAATATTTTTTTACTTCACACAAAAAATATTTTACTTCGCACATAAAATATTTTACTTCACACAAGATATCTCAATTTAAACATAATATTTTTATCGAACAATGGTGGATGTCTGCCTTCCGCACGAATGGAAAAAAGAGTAGATACAAGAACAGAACTCGGCTGAAAATTTATCTATAAAGAAATATGAATTGATGAAATGCGATTGGTATGAACGATGATGGCTCATTCACTGGATGAAGTAAACCTAAATTTAAAACCGAATACTTATAACGCCCTTCAGATGTGGCTATTTGGAATTTTGAGAAGTTTAAAAATGCGGATGAGAGATATTCAACCAAGGTTGGCAAAACAACAAAAAAATCTATTATCGCACAAAAACACAATAAGTAATTAACTGGTTACAAAAAGCGAATCGGATTTATAACGTTAAAAATATCTAAATAAAATAATAATCTTGAATCTCAGGAAATGGTGGAAACTAAACTATGAATTTAAATAAAATACGTTAGGCAGTAGCTCGCTGAACCCTGTGTTTTACTTGGAGAACCACGCGGTTCTAGTCCTTCGACGACGGTTTTACTTGACGAACCATGCGAAACACGGGCTCTAGTCCTCCGACGAAGGTTGCCGGTCGTCTCACAAGATCGGCACTCACGAGCGCCTTCCGGAGCCCTCTCGGCTCAAACCATCTCAGCACCGGCGACCACGGCAGGCAATATCCACCCTCAGACACGGCCAAAAAAGAGCACTGGGTACAGGAAAAACTGTATTGGCGATCATCCTCTTCTAGGGAACTAGATCACTGGTAAAAACTTCCAGGGAACAAAAATGGACCAAAATGAATAATTCTGACTTTTCCCTTCAAAACTCCAAGACCATCTGTCTCTCTCCAAATAAACAAACTCAATCTTTTTACAATCTCGAATCTCAAAATTTTTAATTCAAAATTAGCGCGAATATTATCTCAATTTTATAACTGCCAGTCGTCTGTAACAAAATGTGGACTGATATAAGCGCCATCCAACCGTAATGGCGTGAATCACAATGCACATTGTTTTTTTCATAAATCAACCACGACCTAGCGACCAGAGAAACTAAACACGGAAGTAGTTCCAAAGAACATCGATAGATGTAGCGTCATGCTACACCATATATATCCAACGGGAAATACCTCTTTAACCCTTTAACTGCGCCTTTTCATCAGCTGGTATAGTTTTTGACACAAAATATCAAGGTTGGACTCCTTCATATCTGAAGGTATCCGATATACGTACGCAACTTTTTTTTTGTACAGTATATCACAAATGATACGTTATATCTTGATATCTAACCCCAAGAAAGCAATTTTGAAAATAATTTCATTTAGTATTTTTTTTTTTTGCGATTTGACACACGTGGATGAATGAAGCTCGACGCCAACTGTTTGTCACCGGTGATAAGACCCTCTCTTTAATACCTCCTACTGCCGCTGCCCTCCTTCAGCATATAAAAAGGGCAAAATATCAGGCTCGAGAAATATGGGGGCGTGCCTTTCTAGTGCATGCCCCCATATTTCTCAAGCCACGTAGCAACCCGACCATCTCCAGAACAGTGGGGATGGAAGAGAAGACCTGACCTTTCATTAGAGCCTAATTGGACTGTATATAGCCATGCAGTTAAGGAGCTAGATAGGTGTGGATGTAAAACCAACCGATGCTCATGCAAAAAAATAACCTCCCTTGCACCCCAGCCTGCAAAATTTGCCATGCTGATTGCCATAACGCGAATGCGCTATTATTTTCTCAATTTACGCCTTTTACGTAAATAAGTGAGTTCATTTATACAAACCGCTTTTTTATTTGCAGCAAATTGTATATGTATAAGACGGAGACGAAGAAATATAAAGATAGAAAACTATATTTTAAAAATGTAAAAAGCAAGATTAATAGTATGTGTATTATAATTATGAGATAAAAACAACAGGAATAAACATCTTTAATTCAACCTTTAGCCACTTTTTAAGTCAGTATCTTGTATCTACCACAAAAACTATACCAACTGATGAAAAGACGCAGTTAAATGGTTAAAGTGGTATTTCCCGTTGGATATATGGATACTACTTATCATTTTATGATTAATATGTACTACAGTTCCATAAGTCACGCCAAATAGGTATTGAAGTAGAACTGTGTCACTTTGTAATATTGAAAAATTAATAAAAAATACTTAATGAAATTATTTTCAAAATTGCTATTTTTTGTTAGATATATGATATGTAGGATATTATATATCATTTGTGGTATATTGTATTTTAAAAAAATCAGCCATATCGTGTCTGGAGGAGCCCAAACTTGGTATGTTTCGAAAATTATTTTTGTGTTAATTAAAAAAAATGGCTGAAATGTAATGATGTGATATATTTTTAGAATCGCCTCAAAATTCCCTTTCATAAGATACCACACACGATAAATTTCTGAAAAAAAAATTTTTTTTTTCATACAAATAAAAAAATGTCTCGGCACTCCCCTCCTAAGGGATTTTTTTTTAAGAACTGCGGGATTTCGTTTGACTTCTAGTATGTGTGTGCCAAACGGCTAAACTGTAGATCGATTTGCGGTGTTTCCTTGAAATTGGGCTTGTACGGCTACCACTAGAAGGAAATTCCTCTTAAACCATAGGTAGGGTCGATTCAGTTCTTGGAAATGTATCAAATTGGCGGAGCCACACATCTACTCAGTTTTAGCTATGCTCACGAGGTCTACAGCACGCAGAGCCACTAGTTAATAGTTATAGGTCAAGATAAGCCGTAGACAACCCTACCTCATCGAGTAGCAGAAGTCGGCTTATGTAGGGTAATGCACGGTAAAATATTATGTACTTACTTATTTTAGTACCTGATAGACTGAGCCAAACTTGGAGCATTTTGTACAGTCGGCAAAAATGACCCTATATTTGACACCAAATATTTCACGACCAACTGAGCACGTGGCCCATTCGATAGTGCTCATCGAGAATTGCCAAGAAAATGGTGGTAGCCTCACATAGAACTGACATTTCAGGATTTTTTTCTTTAATATTTGATGATTTCTTTCGAATGGCACAAGTTTTATCTTCTACTAGGTTAATTACTTAGCAGTGAGCTTTTGACTGTGGCAAAAGTATATAAAACGCCTAAAGTAAATAGCGACGCAGATGTTCTTACGACAGCATACTTACATACGTTTAGAAAACGATAGTAGTTTCTAATGGGTCTCCGTGTAGTCCGTCATTTGCCAGGACCAGTTAACGGTACGACGGTCAACGATCTCTTACCTCTCAAAGACTCGCATTTAAGAAACCTGTTTCCTGACTAGAACGAAAATGAAGCACCGCCATTGGATAGGACAAGGTAAAAACCGACTGGTGGAAGAAAAAGATAGTATGATTCTCTCTGTATACTTGAAATGAGACAGACCCTGGCCAAACTGTATAACATCACAGCCGCATGAAGTACATTGACTTATTTTTAAATAAAGATTTATTAATTTTCACTTATTTCAATCCAGAAAATCAGCTCAACGATATTGTTAAAATTTGATCGGATCCCTTGTTCCTCTCTCTGCGGACCTAAGTTGTGGCAGCCTTAGCCTTGCTCCGTTACTGGCCACATTAGTATAGTTTAGATGTAAACCCCGACGCAAAACGAGAGGTGGTAATCGTTTGCCCGCTGCTGCATATATCATATATGCAGCAGCGGGCAAATAGGTAATCTAGCTATCTGTCCATGGCATGTAGCGCTAAATCGGTTGAACTGATTTAAATGCAATTTTGTTTAGATATTAGTAAGAAGGTTTTCCAGCGAGTTACCATAGATATATTTTATCAAAATCGTTAAACCATTTAGTTTTCCTATTTATGTTTATGATAAATAGTTATTATATTTTACTCTTATAAAAATGTTACAAACATTTCTAGATTGAAATAAAAAAATATAAAGGGTAAATAAATAAAAGCCAGCAATGGATAATGATCATTGTTATTACTTTGTTAATTATAGAAACGTTTACACGAAACAACAATACTTGAAATAAAACGAATAATGGAAAAAAAAGCCTCTAGCCTAGCGAGACTCACGAGTAGCCAGCTGCCAGCTCCTAAGTTATGAAAAATGTTGGAAAAATCGCCGCAAAGGGGTTATAATTGGTAACCCTAAATTGGTAAGTTAGTTTTGCGGTAGGCTGGTATTCCACAGGCGCAGTTCGGGTCTCATCTCAGGCAGCAAATTTTTAAATTTCCCAGTTTTTTATATTAATATTATCTTAATGACCATTGTTATAATATATTGCAAATTGAAATTACGTTACAGTGCTGGTAGCAACGTATAAACCTAAATCACACGCATGGACTCCTCGTAACATCCGGAAGTAACCGTCTCCACTCCATTTGGGCACAAAATACTTCTTGAAAGTCCAATACTTGTGCCCGTTTTCTGTAAGACATAATTCACATTTTATACATGATGAATATGATGATTGCGGGGTCGTGGATAGGGATTGGAATCCGATCCGGCGGATCTAATAATCCAGCCGGATCCGGTCTGCCAGATCCGCCTAGATGTATAATTGTCCGTATCCGTGAACCCAAAAAGTATCACCAGAACAAAACAATAGTAACGATATTTTAACCTAAAATTAATGCTTTAACGTGAAAATTTCAGCACGTATAAGTATGATATACCTACTTGTTATAAACGTAGTGCGTTATTTCCCACATTTCTATTAAATAAAAACATGCGAATAATTCATATCAATTAAAACATTCGAATCATCATCCTAGCTCGATCATATATAGCTTTTGCTAGACTAGCTTTTGTTTATTGTAAGATACATTTTTGACTAACATTATATATTATTAAATTTTTCGTTGATCGTACAAAAACTCCGGTTAAAAAGAGTGTTTCAAAAATCTGGTCCAGTTCAAAACATAAAAGAACTTAAGGTTTAATAAAATTTAAGAACTTATTAAGTATCTAAAGTTTCGTATGGGATTATTGATATAGATATTACCTGTTCCGTAGCCAACTAATAGCACCGTCCCCATATAGTGATACACGCCTCTACACATGTCTGGGACTAAAATACCGCCTTTATAGAGATATAGATCAATAACGTTTATAACTGAAAAAACAAGTGGCGTTATTATAAAACCAATCAGCCTCAAAAATATGAAATGCAGACTGGTCATTTTTAGAATTAAAATAAACGGTTTTCAACCGAAAAATAACCGGTTGCATTTTCTAATCAGAAGTAGCTAATAGGACGAAATGTTGAAAATAAAATAACGACAAGGTTGTGCGAAGATTATTTTAAACACCTTGCCCGATTTGCAGCCTCTACGTATAGGTATATCAAATTAAACAATACGGGAACAAATAAGGCCAAGTGAGATGGGGTAAAGCCGGCTCACTTCTTGGTGTTTTATTGAGTTGTATTTGTTCGTCACATTGGTTTGACACGTTGAGGAAGGAAATACAAATATCGCCCGATAACAAACCACGAAGTAAATTGTCAGTTTTTAAGATTGTTATTTAAGGCTCTTCTACAAGGTTGGAAAAAAACTAGTTTCAATACAAATTGTAATGCGGTTGGCAATCAAATTGTATAAACCATGCACCGATCGAGTGTGATGTATCACACTATTTTAACAATCATCGAACATTGCATTCCGTACACGAACCCTTAGGGCGTGACTCGCACTTGGCTATTTTAACGGCCTCCTAGCCTAGTCGGTAGTGACTCTGCCTACGAAGCAGGAGGTCCCGGGTTCGAATCCTGGTCAGGGCATTTATTTGTGTGTTTATCACAGATATTTGTTCCTGAGTAATGGATGTTTTCTATATATTTTAAGTATTTATCCATATTTATCTATTATATATATTGTCGTCTAGTACCCATAACACAAGCCTCATTGAGCTTACCGTGGGCCTAGGTCGATTTGTGTAAGATTGTCCTATAATATTTTTTAATTTTTTTTGTTCACCGATTATTCGAAGAGGCCTGGACAGATTTAGAAAATTATTTTTTGTTTGAGAGGATACTTGACAGTTGGTCCCAATATCATCAAGTCAGGATCTGATGATGGGATCTTGGAGAAATCAAGGGAACTCTTCTACTATTATAGGCACACATATAGTGATTTGAGTATTTTTTACAGCAACTCGGGCATTTGCTCTTCAAAAGGTGGAGCCTAAGTGTAGTCGGTTTATTTATTTTTTTGTTTAAAATTACGAGTATTAGAAGGCACTTTTATAATTCACCAATTTTGGCGGGTTTTAACGCGTGTTCAGTTTTTAAGCACTTATACTTCACAATAGCGTCAAGACAATAAAAAATTGAAACCACACATACATACTGCCAAAGGTCCTGTTTCATACAATATTTGTTTCAAAGTTTCTTCATCACTGGTATTGAAGACTCTAACTGAGGTGACACTGGTGATTGCAGTCATATTCTGATATTCTTTACAAAGTCCTGGTTTTGCCTTGAACGGGTATTCTTCCTCTAACGTTAAATACTTTTTGTACTTGCCGTATCCTTCGTAGTGTCTGGGGATTGAAGATATTTAAACTGTTTAACCCCGTCATCGAAAAGAGAACATGCATGAAAAATATTTAATTGAATTTGTTCCAAAAACACGTTCAACAACCCCAAATTAATATAAATAAGTGGCAATCCGTAATAATTTTTAACAGTTATTTAAAGATCAATGCGGTTTAAAAACTTAAAATTTTAGACATTTTTTTATACATCAAATGTATTTTCGAAACTTCAGTTCGATTACTTATGTTCTAACAAGAAAAAAAATGTATAACAACTATATAGCTAAACGCATTTTTTCGTGCCTAAAATTACAAAAATCTCCCAAAAACTTGTTCCTTCCAAACAGTTTTCTGCAACTTTGTGGTCGGTGACGTCAGAATCCTCACACTTTTTGTATGGGGCGTTTTGACGCGCGGCGCAGACGCCTAACGTATTTTCACATTTTTGTCGTTTCAGGGCTATCATTGATAGTAGGTTTATTAGGGACATTTGAATCTACAGGGAAAAATAATCGAATGACGTCTTCCAAAAAAATCATGCATGTTCCTAATTGTGCACATTGTGCGCTATTAGCTCAAGTGGTATTTTGAATTGATTGAAGTCATTTGATAGCACCTTAATTGAATTTGTAAACCACTTTGTATGACAGGAGCTGTCAGATTACTTCACTCAATTAAAATTACTACTTTAGTTATGAGATAATTACCACATGTGGGGGAAAAATGAATTATGTCTACCCTGAGCGCGTGGAATGGGGATGTTAAATTAAAAGCTGTAAAATATTAAAAATCTATGTCAAATCAATGCTATAAAACAAATATCATTCAAAAGCAACACTCTAAGGTCCTTTCTACCTAATGCGAAGAAACTAGTTAATAATCTTCGTTAGAGGATAACCTCCAATTTTCCCCACTACTTTTCAGGATCTTTATTCCTGGTTTTCGACGAGCGGGTATGGTAAAAATAGGCTTACTTCATAACTTCATGAGGCCATTGACCTCCCTGACAGTTATTCCTCTCCCAGTCCCAGTGCGGTGGAATACAGTCTATGCTCTGTTGCTCAGAAAGATCGAGGCACTTCTTGTGTTTAATTGCGTATTGTCCTTCAATATTTCCTGTAAATATCAAATTTATGGTATGGTTTTCACTTAGTACAAAAGTGTAAAAAATTGTGCGCATGGAGTTGTGTATATTTATTCTTTCAGTATAACCGGTACGGACACTACAATTCGATTTAAAGGCGAATAGTGCTTATTTTTGTAAATATAATATACTCGTACAATGGAAAAAAATTACGTAATACCTATCCAATCTAATGTAATCATTTTGTAATCCATTATCTGGCTTTTTATTACAAAATGTCATATAGATAAAACTAAATAAGCCACTTCAAAAACAAGTAAACCGATTTCGATGTAGTTTTCAGGATTAATTAAAAAATATGATTAACTCTGCTATAAAAATGTTTTACAGATTTTCCTCAGAGTTTAAGTAAATATAGTTTTCCACGATATTTAGGAATAAATTTTAAAGACACAATTTGGGATCCTTTCGTTTTTAGGGTTCCGTAGTCAACTAGGAATCCTTATAGTTTCGCCATGTCTGTCCGTCCGTCCGTCCGCGGATAATCTCAGTGACCGTTAGCACTAGAACGCTGAAATATGGTACTAATTTATATATCAATCACGCCGACAAAAAGGTGAAATAAAAAGTGAAAAAAAAATGTTTTATCCACTTTTTTACCTCCCCTATACGTAAAGTGGGGAGTGATTTTTTTTTCATTTCAACCCTAACGTGTGATATATTGTTGGATATGTATTTAAAAATGAATAGGGGTTTAGTAAAATATATTTTTTATAATGTAAATATTTTCAGTAATAATCGCTCCAGAAGTAAAAAAATGTGTCCCCCCCCCCCTCTAACTTTTGAACCATAAGTTTTAAAAATATGAAAAAAATCTCAAAAGTAGAACTTTATAAAAAGTTTCTAGGAAAATTATTTTGAACTTGATGGGTTGAATAGTTTTTGAAAAAAAAATACATTTTGTATTTTTTTTTCAAAAAAATTTTTGAACTAAGTTTGTAATTTAACCGTATAAGCAGGTGTTTATTGTACCTGTAATTTCTACAAAATCACAATGAAATGACGTGCTTTCAAATAAAGTTTTGAAAAAAATTACAAAATAATTGCTGAACTAAGTTTGTAATTTAACTGTATAAGCAGGTGTTTATTGAACCTGTAATTTCTACAAAATCAACAATGTAACAAATAGCCCATTTTTTTAACTCTTAAGTGGTGCCACTTACTGTGACGGACGGAAAACTACGGAACCCTACACTGAGCGTGGCCCGACACACTCTTGGCTAGTTTTTTGTCTACTTGTTTTGCTAATTTTTTTTAAAGATTTATGATAAATAAAGTAGTTTTCTTTCATCTGACATATGTATTATTACAATCAGTTTTACCGTCAATCTTGTACACTTTTCTAAAAAATTCTTAACAAACCTCGCTTATCTCGGCCACCTAATTGATGAAATTGGTGCTGCTCCGGAAAAAACCTTGTTTTGGATCGCTATTATCACCATGCAAAGCGGCGTGCTGCCATACCAAAATGCAGCGTTTGGATAAAAAAAGCTCCATAATTAGTATGACTAATAATCAGTCCTTGATTGTTCAAAAACTTCCTAATTTTCATTAAGAATAGTTTCGACTAATCAGTACAAGACAGATGATACTGACCATGTTAGATGTGTTGTTTGAAAAACTTACCCGTTGCGGTAAATATTCCATCAGCATAACATTTGCCTGTGTGTTTAACACCAAGGACTACTGCCCCGTGGTCTCGCCAGTCCCAATGGTCAGGAGCCGTTATCGCTTCAGCAGGGTACTGGACCTCCGTCATCAGACCATCAAGCGAGCCATCAAAAGTCAACCGGCCCATGTAACCCCACCTCTCCTCTGCCGTCATGTCTGCGAAGTGGGTGATCCCAAACTCTGTCAGCGAGTGTTTAGCGTTGCGTTCATTTATTTCATTTAGACTTTGCTTGAAGACCTCGAGTCTTTCAAAGTATTCTTCGGGACCGTATACTTTCCCATATTCTTGTACATAGTCCTTGAATAGATCATGAGCGTGTTCTAAGTCGTAATATGGCTTGATCGGAAGTTGCGTCGCAGTAGCACAGACTAGTAAAAAGATATTTAATAGGAACATTGTGTTTGTTTGTGTTGCAATTGACAACACAGTGGTTGTATTAAATTTATCTGCTTTTTTATACAACTGAAGTCGTAAAAGTATATGAATTTGAAATTGTTTTATCAGTTGAAGTGGATTTTTATGACAAAGAATTCTTGTGCTTTTAACTGCAGAAGTTATTGGAATATTACAAGTGGAATTCTAGTTTTATCGACAAATATATAAAAATGACACTTAAGGTCAAATGAAGGTTGCACGAGCAACCGCGGCGACCATGTCAACATCCCTTCGGCCGGCGGAATTTTCAACTTGACTACTTATATAGAAAATTTTCGAAATTGGATGGATTTTATCAAAACACCTTAATATTGCATTTAGAATGCCGAGGCTCTTCAAGAGCCAAGAAATGTAAAATCTACAGTTAATACTTACAAGAGCTGAATTAAAATGCCTCGTCTGTTTTAAGCTAACAATTTATTGCTGTACAGCTTACAGAGTCCGGTAACGATTTCAAAACGAAAAACGGTAATAATGAAATTACGCACAAGAATCGCATTTGATATATCTTATCAAGTTAGAAGTCTCGTTATTGCAAAAAAGTTCTTTGGGTCTACATATATTAATATTTAATACCCTAAAACTGAATTCTTACAGAGCCTGTTTAGTGAGGAAGTTGATTCGTGCAATCTTGTCACTTGATTATTAATTATTATTTTTATGCCCCCTAATATGTTTTATATTATCTGATTAAAGCACGAAGTACAGTTTATTTATTTTAGAGAAATGCTTTAATACCTGCCCAAAAATATCACCTATACTTCGGCAATTTTTCATAAAATTGCTCTAGCTAAACATACTCTCCCTTTAAAAATATATATGAAAATGAAAAAAACTGTTCCACTTATTCCTCAGACCACTCATTTTCCAACGTATTTATGTATTTTACGTACTAGTATAACTTAATTTTAATCAATAAAAACCTTACTCTTTTCACCTCTCCAAGCAAAAATCGCGAAATACGTGTAAGATTAGGGCGAATTACTTATAAATGAGACAAGAAAATAAAAAAAAACGTTCCACTTACCATTACAAAATAAATTAATAGTTTAAAAAACACTAGAAAAACACGCTTTTATAAATGCACGTAAAAACAAAAAATAAATTATGGATATGGAAGACCTCATGCAGCTTCCGCCAGGAAGATAGTATTAGTATTTGTTTACAAGAAAGTCTTTCCTGTTCCAACACCCCACGCTTTTACAATCAAATATTATAATTAAAAGCACATAGTTTACACTTCAGCCCAGAAATGGAGACAACTTGAACGATCCATAATTTATTTAATGTTTTTACGTGCATTTATAAAAGGGGAAGTAATTAAATGATCAGCCGTTTTTAAAACTGATTCGCAAAAAAAAATAGCCATTAAATAATTTGGTCAG
Organism: Pammene aurita; assembly: GCA_947086415.1. NCBI lineage: Eukaryota > Metazoa > Arthropoda > Insecta > Lepidoptera > Tortricidae > Pammene > Pammene aurita. The sequence goes on from OX352293.1 coordinate 36,466,043, forward strand.
CATACAAAAAAATTTCTGGCAATAAATAAAAATGGAGCTACAGCTGTTGTTCAGCAAAAAACTCACAAACGGAAAACGTTATAACCAATATTGATCTGCTTTTGTTATAATTTATCTGCTCAATAAATTATTGAGCTGCAAAATAATTACTTGGTCAGCAAGATTGAAAAATTGGTGGGTATCAGTTTAATTGAAAGGTTGAAGGTTGAAGAGGTATATTAAAGCAATGTTAATCTGATATAATAAAGTTTAATTTGAAAAATCGGCAGAGTTGTAACCGGAGTGAAATTAGTACAATTTTATTTTTGGATTCACTTGCCCGTTTAAGAACTATAGCGGTCCAATGTTGCGAATTCGGTCATAGAATTACTACTACGGAGCCAGGGACTTTAAAAATTTATAATATAATTAAATTTGGCTACTAATAAAGTGGGTTAGGTTAGGTTAGAACTGTGACCCTCAGCCGACCCGAACGGCTACAAATAAAGTGGGTTAGGTTAAATTAGAACTGTGACCCTCAATGGACCAGAACGGCTACAAATAAAGTGGGTTAGGTTAGGTTTGAACTGTGACCCTCAACCGACCCGAACGGCTACGAATAAGAACTGTGACCCTAAACCGACCCGAACGGCTACTAATAAAGTGGGTTAGGTTAGGTTAGAACTGTGACTCTCAACCGGCCCGAACGGCTACCAATAATGTGGGTTAGGTTAGGTTAGAACTGTGACCCTCAGCCGACCCGAACGGCTACAAATAAAGTGGGTTAGGTTAAATTAGAACTGTGACCCTCAATGGACCAGAACGGCTACAAATAAAGTGGGTTAGGTTAGGTTTGAACTGTGACCCTCAACCGACCCGAACGGCTACGAATAAGAACTGTGACCCTAAACCGACCCGAACGGCTACTAATAAAGTGGGTTAGGTTAGGTTAGAACTGTGACCCTCAGCCGACCCGAACGGCTACAAATAAAGTGGGTTAGGTTAAATTAGAACTGTGACCCTCAATGGACCAGAACGGCTACAAATAAAGTGGGTTAGGTTAGGTTTGAACTGTGACCCTCAACCGACCCGAACGGCTACGAATAAGAACTGTGACCCTAAACCGACCCGAACGGCTACTAATAAAGTGGGTTAGGTTAGGTTAGAACTGTGACTCTCAACCGGCCCGAACGGCTACCTTTAATGTGGGTTAGGTTAGGTTAGAACTGTGACCCTCAACCCCCCGCATGAGAAAAAAAATTAGGATCCCTATTTTTACTTCGTTAGGTTCGTCAGTTATTTTTTACCCCATAGAGCGAAAGTAGAAGAACCGCTCTAGTTCGTAAACAGTTAAGTTTATGTAACTTTACTTGTTGTCAAAATGAAAGGAAAGTAATTAAATGATGCCTAGATTTTTTTTTTGTTTCAAAAAATCAGCTGATCAGCAAAAGGTTGGTTAGGTTGGTAAGACATTTGCTGATCAACAGATTTTTTAGCGAACCTATTTTTGCGGATCAGTTCAATTGTAATTAAAAATTGAATAATTCGCTTACCCACTGATTGTTTAAATAAATCTGATTAAAGGCGTATAGCTTACTGCTGCTTGCTTAGAGCAGCTCAGTATGACATTAATTGCGAACTGGTTTAGAAATACTTGCTGACCGTAAGTTGCTAACCAAGTGTTTCATTTTGCTGACCAAATATATATTTTTGCTTACCAAAATAGGAATATTCTGCAGATCGATTAAATGACACCCGTCCCGTGAAAAGCGTGTTTTTCTAGTGTTTTTAGGGTTCCGTACCTCGAAAGGAAAAAACGGAACCCTTATAGGATCACTTTGTTGTCCGCCTGTCTGTCTGTCTGTCTGTCTGTCTGTCAAGACCATTTTTCTCAGGAACGCGTGGAGGTATCAAGCTGAAATTTATATCAAATACTCAAGTCTACTGTCCCTTGGAGCTGTAAAAAAATCAAACTTCTAAGCCAACTCAATCAAAAGATACAGCCGTTTATACCGCAAATTTCCGCAAATTTTCGCTCGCAAGGGAATCAAAACCTACAGGGTACTTCCCGTGAACTCAGAATCTTGAAATTTGGTACGAAGCAACGTCTTATAGCACAAATAAAGGAAAAATTGCGAAAACCGTAAATTTTTAGTTACATCATATAATAAAAATATTTTAAAGTTACTACCCCTATATACCTACAGGCTTGTACGGAACCCTCGGTGCGCGAGTCCGACTCGCACTTGGCCGGTTTTTTAATCTATTCATTTATTTTATACTTTTTGGTCTTTGATAACGAAAAATTTTTAACATTTATACATTTATTTTAAGTAGGCGAATGAGCCCGCATCCTCTTCATCTCCGCCAGTGCGTCTGTATTGCGTGGTGTTTTATCGGTCAACTTAACAATCTAGCTCTTCAATCTGGAGACCACTAAGTGATTTTACTCTACTTAGGGCCACATACGCCTGTCCAGCCGCAAAAGTACGGCTTCATCATCAGACCTTGAGACCTAATCGTGGTCAAACTTCATTACAAGACTTTTCTAAGAGATCCAAAACAGCTATGATACGATTTTTCATCATGAAGTTCCAGTTCATATCTTCCGGCTCCATCATGAAGATCAGTTCGACATTACCATATTATTGTATTGTCATCAGAACTACATACAGCTGCCAATTTTCATTACGCTACGACCCTTGGAAGATGGTTAAATTAGTTACCTTAGATTCCATTACATAGTTAGTTATATACAGGTCGCCCTAATAAAAGCGTGTTAATAAAAATAATCGTACTTTCAAAATATGTAAGTATACAAAACTGATAGAAGTTTCGTTAGTTACTGCAAAATAGTATCAAAAAGTTGAGCGAAAACGAAAAAAAAGTTTACCGGACTCTTAACTCCCTGCCGAAAATTTCCCATGGGACCACAGTATGTGGTTTTTTTTAAAAAGGAGTACTTATACAGATTTCTAAAGAATCGACAACGCGAATGTGACACCTTTGGAGTTTCAGGTGTCCATAGTAGAGGTGTGCGCCGATGGCAAAATCATCGGCGGCGGCGTCCGATCGTTTTTTGACCGGCGGCGGCGGCGTGATCGGCGTGAAATCGGCGTGGTACTTTTAATATGCCTGGAGAATTTGACTAATTACCATCTAAATTGAAGCCTACAGAGTATTTATAAGGATAAACTGCTTTAATAAAACACCGCAAATCTTCGAAAACGTATGATTGTCTCGCAAACATTGCACATTTTAAATCAAAGACTTGATTTTAAAGAATTTTCCAAAAGATGGACTAGTTATGGTCCACATTTATAGCTCCGTATTTAATGTTTTATCTATGTAGAACTCGCCACACCACTTGCCTGAAGAGCCCCGAAGTTAACAAGTGCAGAACAGACTGATTTACAATTTGTAATTTGTGAGAGAAAATGTTGATTCTAAGTTCTAAAAGACAAAGATGCTTGCGGTAGCCCGAATTAGCTAACGAAATAAAATCTACATTTTATTTTATCTTTCTTCGACGGATGGATTGGATTCTAGTTTGTTATTAAGTCTAGTTAATCAAATACAAAAATTGAAAAATAATCATACCCAGTTCGGCTTGAACCAACATAACATCAACACACCTTGCCAGGGCTCGATCGCTTTACCGATTCGCAACATACATGAATTTTTGGGAAGACGTCATTTAATTATATTTCCCGTTAGATTCAAATATCTCTAATAAACCTACTATCTATTGTAGCCTTGAAACGTCAAAATGCGAAAATACGTGAGGCATCTGTGCCGCGCGTCAAACGCCTCTTACAAAAAAAGTTGAGGTTTATGACGTCACCGGCCTCAAAGTTGCGGAAAACTTGTTGTTGTGTCAAGAAGTTTTTGGAATGTTTTTGTAACTTTTGGGCACGAACCCATGCGTTTTTACCTATACAGTTGTTATACTTTTTTTTTTCTTGTAAGAATACAAGTAATCGAATTGAGGTTTTGTAAATATATTTGGGGTATTCCAAAAATTGCTCAAATTTAACGTTTTTAAACCGCAATATCTTTACATAAATATTAGAATTTTTTACGGATTTCCACTATTCTAAATTAATTTGGTGTTGTTGTTGAACGTGTTTATTGAACAAATTCAATTAAATATTTTTCACGCATGTTCCCAATTAAGCTATGGGTCAAGTAACTAAGATGAAGAAATGTTCAATGCATCACTCTAAAAAAAATCAAAAAAAATTATGGATTAGATTCCTTGATTAACTAACAGAATTAAGCTTTTTCTATTATTTGTGTTACTTATTTCATCCAATCATCCCCGCTGCGAGCGGCTTGCGAAGTTCTATTCTATGTTAATAGCAGAAACATGAGTGCTGATGAACATCGATGAACCACGATAAATCCATGCGCCTAACGCACGTCAATAGTATCGGATAAAAAGAGCGAGTAACTTTAAAACAAAATTTAACCATCTTTTCCAAATAGTTTAAGTTGACATCATTTTATAGTGATATCCACAGTTCCACTTTACTATTAAGTATTAAGTGTCGCTAGCAGAGCGAAAATGTGCGACCTATTATAAAAGCACGTAAATTACAATTTACTGCAGTTGTAATGTTACGTAACTATACTTAACATTAACGTAAATATATATCTCTCTCTCGATCCTAGAATCAAGCTTGACCTAATGAGAATGGGTTATTTAAACAAAAAAAACTAACCCAGTCTTCGCGAAATGGAAACAACAAATGAGAGCAGTTTTTGACGTCAGTCGAAAAATAAAAATTTGTTACTTCACTCTTATTTTAGGGAAAATTAAAAATAAATCAAAATGATTTCTATTCAAAAGACGGAAAAAGCAAATTATATAAAAATATAAACCTATAATTTAAAAACTAGACGTTGTCATACATTATCGATAAGTCGTCTACGTAAATCTTACGATAGCATCGAAATGACAGGAAAAATAACGTCAGTTGGTACACCGGCAAGTAATAAGTGAAGAAGGAAAAGCATTTTTTTAAAAGTAGTATACTGGCCACTCATTACCATTTTCGGGCATTAAAACAAGATAAAGACTTAAAAATTGCCACGCCGATTCTACGCCGGTCAAAATCATCGGCGGCGGCGGCGTGGAAAAATTGTCGGCGGCGGCGGCGCGGCGGCGTGGCGCACATGTCTAGTCCATAGGTACCGATACCGTAAGTTTGTTTGTTTGCAACCGTCGTGGTGTTCAAAACTATTTGAATTTCAGTTGATACTCTGCAGCATGCTGGAAATGTGAGCCATTAGTCCCGTCTCGTTGGCAATATTTTGAGGGTTAAGTTTCGAAAATTCTAAAGTCACTTATTATTTAAGTTGGAAATACAGTGTGTACATGAGAATCTTTCAGTGCGTTTTGTGTCATATTCAATTGGTGCTTTTTTTGTAATTCAATAATTTGAGGTTAACTTTTTTAGCTTGCCATAACTTTAGTAAAAGAATATTAGAGTTAGAAAATATAACTGTTTTGTATTTAGAACAGTTTTATTGTTGTACAAAACTAGTTTGTGTCATTTACGTCGAGTGCAATTTTATATAGTATGACAACGCTAAAAAACTACGTATAAAAAATTAGAGTTCATAAAATAAGGATTAACTATATCATCACCTCAAAATATGTCAATAAAATCAATATGTGTCAAATTAAGCAATGAAAATTTAAGTTTCTTGGTAATTTCGTATTTTTAGGCTGTTATCGTTTTAATAAATTATTAAAGTCATCAGAGTTCACATTCTAATAATCAAAAAGGGATTTTAAAGTAGATATTTCAATTTGTGTCACTTTCATCAATGATATTTCGTCTAAAATTAAACAGAAACAATATTTGCGTTCAGAGGAAATCTTCTTAACTATAGCGCGTGACCTTGATGGTACGCCTGTTCGGCTTACTTCTGTAATGACCACTAGAAGTAGACCCCCGGCTCGCTTCTTAACAAGCTAATCCATGGGTCAACCAGGCGCTGGCATCTTAGCTGTTACGATGTAGGTACTTGCTCACGGGAAGCCGGCGAGTAGGGCAATGAACTCGTGCGTGTCTCGCCAATACGTACCTTTTTGAGCGGTAGCCGCTTTGTTTGGGTTTTGACTAGACTGTTGAGTACATTTTCGAAGATTTCAAGCATCGTGAATTATGGGTAGAAAACGCAACGCAAACGTAATATTTTTATTTAGTTCTGTTTTATTAGAACGAAGTTCCTTATCGGACGGTTCGCGGATGGGGGGCTAGGCGAAAAAAAGTCACGTGACCGTCACGAAAAAGCATTGAGAAACATGTGAAATGGAATGAAATAAAAAAAATGAAAAATAGAATAAAGTGAAGCGAAAGTGAAAGTGAGAAGTGACAAAGTGAAAAAAGTCAAGTTAAAAAATTTCTATATCAAAAATTTCAAAAATCTCAAAAATCTCAAAAATCACAAAAATCACAAATATCTCAAAAATCTCAAAAATCACAAAAATTTCAAAAATCTCAAAAATCTCAAACATCTCAAAAATCTCAAAAATCTCAAAAATCTCAAAAATCTCAAAAATCTCAAAAATCTCAAAAATCTCAAAAATCTCAAAAATCAAAAATCTCAAAAATCTCAAAAATCTCAATCTCAAAAATCTCAAAAATTTCACAAATCTCAAAATATTCAAAAACGACAAAAATTACGAAAAAGTCAAAAATTAAATAACATTACTTCGTTCTAACCGAGTGTTCCACGACACTAACGTATTTTTTTTTACTTTTGTTTTATTTTTGGTTTTTATTTTCGTCTGTATTTTGTTTTTATTTTGTCATTTTGTATTGATTCTGTTTTTATTCCGTTTATTTTGTTTAATTGTATTCTTATTTTACTCTTTTTTTTTATACCACAACGTGGCAAACAAGCATACGGCCCGCCAGATGGTAAGCAGTAGCATATGGATGCCTGAAATACCAGAGGTGTCACATGCGCGTTGCCGACCCTTTACAAAAAGGAGGAACAAGTTCAGAGTTTATTACCTCGGCCATTTTTAGGGTTCCGTACCTCGAAAGGAAAAAACGGAACCCTTATAGGATCACTTTGTTGTCCGTCTTTTTCTCAAGAACGCGCGGAGGTATCAAGCTGAAATTTATACCAAATATTCAGGTCTATTGTCCCTTGGAGCAGTGAATAAATCAAACTTATAAGCTAACGCAATCAAAAGATACAGTCGTTTATGCTGCAAATTTTATAGTTTTTCGGCACTCGCAAAACCTACGGGGTACTTTCCGTGAACTCAGAAACTTGAAATTTGGCACAAAGCAACGTCATATAACATAGACAATGGGAAAATTACAAAAAGTAGACATTTTTAGTAAAATCATACAAAAACATATATTTTTTAATTTTAAACTTACCTATACTACCTTTTTCCTCGTAAACGCGTAGAGGTATTGAATTGAAATTCATGTCAAATACTCAGGGCTATAGGACCTTTCAGATGTAGCAAAACCAAACTTTTATGTCATCCCAATCAAAAGAAATAGCAATTTAAGCCGCATATTTTGAAACTGAGTACTCGCAAGAAACTCAAAACCTAAAGGGTACTTCGCGTAAACTCAGAAACTTGAAACTTGGCACGAAGAAACTTCATATAGCATAGATAGATGAAAAATTACGAAAAGTAGACATTTTTAGTAAAATCATACCAAAATATTGTTTTTAATTTTAAACTTACTAACTTTTTCCTCGTAAACGCGTAGAGGTATTAAATTAAAATTAGTAATAAACATACTACAACTTTTGCTTGTTATAGGTTTGTACGGAACCCTCGGTGCGCGAGTCCGACTCGCACTTGGCCGGTTTTTTTTATTTTAGAGCAAAGTTTTTTAAATAAAACACGCTTATTTTAGCGTATTCTATATGGAAAAATCATTAAAAGGACATGTTATAATGACGTCCCGTCGATGGTTTTTTTTCGAAATCCATATAATGTATAAGTTCAAAGTCCATTATCACGGCCATTTTTGATTTGAGAGAAAAGTTTTTTAAATAAAACACGCATTTTAGCGTATTCTATACGGAAAACTCAGAAAAAGTACATGTTATAATGACGTCAACAAATAATATACAAGTTCAAAGTCCATTATCTCGGCCATTTTTGATTTGAGAGAAAAGTTATAATGACGTCCCGTCGATGGTTTTTTTCGAAATCCAAATAATATACAAGTTCAAAGTCCATTATCTCGGCCATTTTTGATTTTAGAGAAAAGTTTCTTAAGTAAAACACGCTTATTTTAGCGTATTCATAACGGAAAAATCATAAAATGTACACGTTATAATGACGTCTCGATATACAAGTTCAAAGTCCATTATCTCGGCCATTTATGATTATAAAGAAAAGTTTTTCAAATAAAACACACTTATTTTAGCATACTTTATACGGAATAATCATAAAAAGTACACGTTTTAATGAAGTTCCGTCGATGGTTTGTTTTCGAAGTCCAAATTATATACAAGTTCAGAGACCATTATCTCGGCCATTTTTGATTTTAGAGAAAAGTTTCGTAAGTACAACACGCTATTTTTAGCGTATTTTATATGAAAAAATCATAAAAAGTACATGTTATAATGACGTCCCGTCGATGGATTTTTTTCGAAATCCTAATTATATACATGTTCAACGTCTATTATCTCGGCCATTTTTGATTTTAGAGAAAAGTTTCTCAAATAAAACACGCTTATTTTAGCGTATTCTGTACAGAATAATCATAAAAAGTACACGTTATGATGACGACCGTCGATGGTTTTATTTTGAAGTCCAAAATATATACAAGTTCAAAGTCCATTTATCTCGGCCATTTTTGATTTTAGAGAAAAGTTTGTCGAATGAAACACGCTTTTACATATATACAAGTTCAAAGTCCATTATCACAGCCATTTTTTATTTTAGAGAAAAGTTTCTCAAATTAAACAAGCTTATTTTAGCGTATTCTACACGAAAAAATCATAAAAAGTACACGTTATAATGACGTCCCGTCGACGGTTTTTTTTCGAAGTCCAAATGATATACAAGTTCCATGTCCAATCGGCCATTTTCGATTTTAGAAAAAAATGTTTTTAAAATAAAACACGCTTATTTTAGCGTATTCTATACGGAAAAATCATAAAAAGTTCAGGTTATAATGACGTCCTGTTGATAGTTTTTTTTTAATTCAAAATTATATACAAATTCAGAGTCCATTATCTCGGCCATTTTTGATTTTAGAGAAAAGTTACTTGAGTAAAACACGTTTTTTTTAGCGTATTCTATACGGAAAAATCATAAAAAGTACACGTTATAATGACGTCTCGATATGCAAGTTCAAAGTCCATTATCTCGGCCATTTTTGATTATGAAGAAAAGTTTTAAAATAAAACACGCTTATTTTAGCATATTCTATACGGAATAATCATAAAAAGTACACGTTATAATGAAGTCCCATCGATGGTTTTTTTTCGAAGTCCAAATTATATACAAGTTCAAAGTCCATTATCTCAGCCATTTTTGATTTTAGAGAAAAGTTTTTCAAATAAAACATGCTTTTTTTAGCGTATTCTATACGGAAAAATCATAAAAAGTACACGTTATAATGACGTCTCGATATACAAGTTCAAAGTCCTAATTATCTCGGCAATTTTGGATTTTAGAGAATAGTTTTTCAAATAAAACACGCTTATTTTAGCGTATTCTATACAGAATAATCATAAAAAGTACTTGTTATAATAACGTCCCGTCAATGGTATTTTTTTTGAAGTCCAAATTATATACAAGTTCAAAGTCCATTGTCTCGGCCATTTTTGATTTTAGAGAAAAGTTTCTCAAGTAAAACACGCTTATTTTAGCGTATTCTATACGGCAAAATCATAAAATGTACACGTTATAATGACGTCCCGTCGATGATTTTTTTTCGAGGTCCAAATTATGTACAAGTTGTAAGTCCATTATCTCGGCCATTTTTGATTTCAGGGAAAAGTTTTTCAAATAAAAGACGCTTAGTTTAGCGTATTCTATACGGAACAAATCATTAAAAGTACACGTTATAATGATACCCCGTCGCCATTTTATTTTTTAAGTCCAAATTTGTCCATGTAGTCAATCTTCAAAGTCCGGTAACTTCGATGTTTTTGGGTAAAAAAATGTTTCTTATAAAACTTGCTTATTTTAACACATTCTACAAAATAAAGTATGTGTCATAATGACACCATTCCAACCAAAATAGTCCAAATTGTACTTAACCTTCAGGGCCCCATAACTTCGAAATTATTGAGTTAAAAAATAATGTGTTAAAGAAAAGTTGCTTATTTTTATGTGTTATATACGATAAGTTAATAAAAACAGCCTTATTATGACATCACACTGATGAAAAATGTATTAAGTCCAGCCCGGCCCTTTGCTAGTCCAACCGAGAGGCAGATAACGATATTTCGATTTTCGCGTTTCACGATAGCCACTCTGTAAACAAACCGCCTTGATGCATAAATTACATATTTATCAGTTACAAATTATCTGTGACAATTTGCCAAAATACTGTTTAAATGGTAAACTAGGTTTACCGTGGCACACAGATCCGCCGTTGCAGACCCTTATGGACTATGTTTACATTAATTATCCTTAACTTACTTAAGTTTTATATTATTGCTTTCTTTACTATGAAAAATAAAGAAGAGCGTCTGAAAAATCGCTGTTTGTCTTTGTCGCACTTATTACTACTATTACTATATGTATGCATAGAGTAATAATAGAAAACAAACAAGCCGCTAGGCAGCCTGGTCGGCACATGAACCCCGCCCGCGCCTTACCCTTCTCCGCGCATGCCCTTTACGCAAAACAAGTTTTCATTCTGAAAAATAAAAATAATCCATTGATTATAATGACACAAATTACAAACATTGTTTCGATACGCTTTTATAAAAATATTGATGCAAACTTTAATAACTTTAATATTTTATTGTACTGTTAACAGGGGTCATACAAGAAAAAAAATTAAAGTAAATAAATATCATTGATTAATATGGCACAAATTTATTCAAATAATAGATACCGATATATTAGAAAGCACAGTACCTAATCGATCAACTCTAATTTTATATAGGCTTGTAAAAGTCCACATATATGTGCTGATTGAACGTCAGTATTCCCATTGACGAAAGTGACACAAAACGCGTCCGTGCGTCAGTAACAACTTTTCTGTTACAGTGAAAAAACAATGTTGATCTCTAATTTTCTATTTAACGAATAATGTTAAAAAAAAGAAATGTCTAAGTTTCTACCCAAGCAACAACCTAGGATGACACAAATTATTATTATTAGCTAAGTTGGATGGCCTGAACTCTGTATGCTAATAATAAGCATCTTTAATATTATCGAAACTTCATAATTTATCGGTACGGGATACAGCCATACATACTTGAATGCTTTTTTTTTAGTAAGTATAGTTTTTCAGTAAGTATGAAGTATGACCAATGTGCATTTTCAACACGCGAAGCGAAGTATGGCTACATGAAATGAACGAAAACCACAATATCAATTTGAATTGTCAGAATGTTTACAGGATAGAGAGGTACCTACTTACGAACCTAAGATAATTAAAAACTAAACTTTTTTGTGATGTTATTGACTATCTGGAACTCTTTTTAAAATCATTTAATAAAATTAAAGATTTCACATTTATTGTGCAATAATTTTTTTTCTTACGTATTTCTTACTAGATTTTTATGATAACATTTTACTAGTATGTATCACAATTTTGAAATATATCCAGAGGTTAAATTAACACTAAAGTTGTCTTCTTATTCACTTAAAATATAATTTGTTTAAATTAATAAACACAGCGAGAAAAATCTGACAAATAAACAATGATTTGAGGTTAACTTATAAAAGGCACGCAATTTTCTTTTTTGGATGTGCTGCACGCAAAGGTGTGCTTGAGGCAAAGGTGCGGACGTATTATTTGTGTTTTTAAACATAATTTAATGTGTATTACGAGTAATATAATAAGTTGAAATTATTCTTTTTCACAATCAGGATTGTATAATTTGTATTCTATCGTAAATGTGTATATTTTTAATATATTTACTTTATTTTTACTTTTTTATAATGCAAACTCCTAAAGAGTTAAAAAAAGTAAGGTAATCTATCTAAATATATATAACTCAAAGGTGACTGACTGACTGACATAGTGATCTATCAACGCACAGTCCAAACCGCTGGTTCTAGAGATTCCAAATTTGGCACGTAGTTTCCTTATAAGGGCTAGGGGTGCACTAAGAAAGGATTTTTAAAATTCATCCCCTAAGGGGGTGAAATGGGGGTCCAAAATTTGTATGGGGAAACAAGATTAGTTAGTCTATTTTATTCGAAACTTCACAGAAGTATTCCTAACAATAAATGAGTAAATACGTGTTGCAGATTTTATGAGAATTCAACCCCGAAAAGGGGGAAATGTGGTCAAAAAGTCTGAAAATCAACATGGGTATTGTTTCTATGGTTTATCGGGTCGTTGATTACGAAAACAACAACGATTTTAAAATCCGACGTGGCGGACGTGAAATACCATCTCCCCTGTTAGGGTACATTGGGGTTGAAATGTCTAAATATCCATATGGGTGTCGTTTTTGTGATTTTTTGGGACGTTAATTAAGAAAATGGCATCGATTTTGAAATTTAATATTGTGGACATGAAAATTCTTGAAAGTATTTGTGCCAAATTGCAATCTTCTTCTAAATATATAAAATAAGAAACTGACTGACATATCAACGCACAGCCCAAACCGCTGGTTCTAGAGATTCCAAATGTGGTACGTAGGCTCCTTATAAGGCATAGGGATGCACTAAGAAATATTTTAAAAAATTTACCTCCTAAGGGGGGAAATGGGGTTCAAAGTTTGTATGGGAAACGAGATTAGTTCAACTATATTATTCGAAACTTTACAGGAGTATTCCTAACGATAAATGAGAAAACAACAGTTTCAGCTTTTTTGAGAATTCAACCCATAAGGGGGAAGGGTTGGAGGTTTGTATGGAGATTTTTTTACCGCGAACCGATTTAGATAATTTTGTTGTGGATATAGTTTGAGTCCCAGGAAACAATATAGAATATTTTTAAGCCGAAAATCAATCTTAGAGGGGTAGAAAACATGTTGGTAGTTTGTATGGCGAATTAACCGCTGAACAGATGATTGAAATGAAACTTGGTACATATTATATAGATTGAGTCGCAGTAAACAATATAGGATAGTTTTTATCTCGAAAATCAACCCTCTAGGGGGTGAAACGGGGGTTGAAAGTTTGTATGGGAAAATAATAACCGTTGAACCTATTTAGATGATTTGGTATGGAGATATTTTGCGTTCTGGGGAAGGATATATAATAGTTGTTATCCCAGAAGTCATTCCTTAAGCGGGTAAAAAGGAGGGTGGATTACTAATTCCACGCAAATGAAGTCGCGGGGAAAAGCTTCTATTCAAGAGTAGAAATCTATTGTAGCATGCCGAAAGAACGCCAGCTACATCTCGCGGCGTCACTTCGGACTATCCGCGCTATTAATTTTGTTTACCGGCCAAGTTACGCGAGTTAGGGTAGATTAGATCGTGGTTCGTCTACTTATAGTTAGGTGGCGCCGATATCAAAATATGATGTGTCCTTTTTTTATTTTGAAAGAATCTGACGACTGAGAAAAGAGGATATTCGCATCAATTTTAAATTCAAACTTTGTAGGAGTTTGGAATAGTTTTTGTTTTAGTCGAGAAGACAGATAGATTGTGAACCTCGAACTGTGCAGTTGTCAGAATCCATTTTGACATCCCTTTTTTCCTATTTTAATCTGAGTTTGATTATTTGTTGGGTGTGATTGGAATTAGTATTTTTTTGATATCCAACGCCAAGTGCGTTCGTGTACCGCGTCGGAGGGGCGTCAAGCGTTTGCGGCCGAAACTGCGATACTGTCCAACGCAGATATTGGAAACCGGCGTATTGTCTTGGAATACGGCCGCCAGTTGCCTCTAAAGAACTCGAGCCTGCATTACGCGTGGCTCACCAGGTGAAACCGGCGTATCGCCTTGGAATACGGGCGCCAGTCGCCTCTAAAGAACTCGAGCCCGCATTACGCTTGGCTCACCAGGTGAAAGCGGCGTGTCGCTCCGTGAAGTGTTCTAGAGTTTAATTGGGGACTTCATATTTTATTTGCCGTGCTTTAGTTCTATATTGTTGTTACCATTGTTACATATCTGCGATGCGCATTTTTATATGAACCCTAAATCCCCAAAATTCTGATTGCCTCATTTGACGGGCATACAAAGACCTGGCTCTTGAATTTAGGCTACTTTCAGCCAGCGAATCATCTGTCACCATCCATATCACTCGCCTCATTATTCCATTACTTTCCTCGAAGCCAAATTACCAGCCGAGTCTTTATTTGTACTTACTAGTTTTGCTAGTACTCCCTCGTTTTATTTTCCTTTCGTGCGGAAAGTAGACGTTTACGATACTAAGGTAGTTATTCAATGTTAAATATCTTTATATCTATATCATTATTGTCATTTTTATGTGAAGTGCTAATTTTAAATAATCTGATTATTATTCTTAATTACATTCTATCCGGGTCTACGATACTAAGAAAATTATTGAATGTGAAATACCTTTATCGATATCGTTATCTTCATTTTTATGTGAAGTGCTAATTTTAAATAATCTGATTATTGTAATTTAATTACATTCTATCCACTAAGGAAATTATTGAATGTGAAATATATTGATATAGATATCGTTATCGTCATTTTTATGTGAAGTACTAATTTTAAATAATCTGATTATTGTAATTTAATTACATTCCATCCGGCTCGAAGGACCAAATTGCTAATTTTAAATAATTTACTTAATCTACAAAATTAAACGTGTTAATGCAAATTACGAAGTGTTTTACTGCACTGTATTAATCATAATCTGTCAGTAGTAAGTCGTTGATGGCGTAACAATTAAACAATTATTGCAATAATTTCTTTAAAATAAAAAATGAGGGAACCGCCGTCTTCAAAACGTGGTATACCGAAACCTCCAGAATGTAACGAATACTTTTCCGAAAACCGCTTCTAACTCAGTTCAGCGAAACGCAAGATGATCGCGGACAAACATACATTCTTACATACAAACATACGAGTCTAACTAACCTCCTTTTTTAGTACTTTTAGTACGCGGGCGAAGCCGCGGGAAAAAGCTAGTACCCGACTAAATTACAACGATTTGTAGTGAGTATAGCAACCACCATTGTAACAGCTGATAGGTACTAGGATAGGATAGCTGATAGGTGCTGATACCTATTTACCAACTGTATCTTATTACTCATCAGAACATTAACTTTACGATGCCATAAACCTTGAAAGTACATTAGTAATTTGAGATACAATGATTAACGACCATTGTCATAACTTCCACTCCATTAAACCTATTAAAATCATAGTATATAAGCTGAGTGTTCTCTAGCTAAAAAAAGAGTATTTCCTCGACTCTTGAGTTGTTATTATAATTCCTCAACACCGTACACTTCATGGCGACCCTGCCAGTCGGACTGCTCGAGGCAGCCCCAGTTTAGACGCCGCCCAAACAGCAAGCCAGCCAGCTTTACAGCACCAGCCAAATCAGCAAGAACCAGTTCCATTGAAGCCTAACGAAGATATGGGAGGTCCGTGCACCAGGGAAGACAAAAAAGAAGAGGTCATTATTGCACAGAACGGAGCGTCCAACAACGCCAGCGCCAAACAGGCAGACAGCAACACGATTGCAACATATGTAACCACAGCTGTGCTTGTCATTGTATGCGTCATTCTTTCATACGCCATATGGAAGAAAATACATAAGTGCCTAACAAGAAAAATTGAGCGACAAGCTGTAGCGACGATGATGCGAAACACCAACAAGGCAGAGCAGAACGTCTAGCAAGAGCAAGAGCACCAGCCCCGCCACCACT
The DNA here is from genome assembly GCA_947086415.1 of Pammene aurita. Taxonomy (NCBI): domain Eukaryota; kingdom Metazoa; phylum Arthropoda; class Insecta; order Lepidoptera; family Tortricidae; genus Pammene; species Pammene aurita. The sequence goes on from OX352293.1 coordinate 36,482,017, forward strand.
ACCCCTCACCAGTGCCAACAGCGACCACAAGATGTTCTACGTTGTTTGGAAGAAGATTCACAAATGTCTTACGAGGATAATCGAGCGACAAGCAGTAGCAGTGGTGATGCGTAAGCCAATCGCCGTCTAAACCAGATCCTCGCGGGACGTCAACTTCACCAGTGAAGGCCGCACTTCACCAGCCCTACCCCGGAAGCCCAGCCCTATGCAGCCCATCGGAAGAATATGGATCACGGTATTATTAAAAATTTAATTATAATTTAATCAAAAACTCATATTATCATATAAGATGCACACTTTTAAAATGTATACATAAGACATACTTTACATAATATGTCGAAAATAAAGTAGTTACACTATACCAATAAAATAAAGAAATAAACGTACGCGCGTATTACACCCGAGATAAATAATAAATAATGCATTACAGTGTATTGACGAATACCTACACCGATAAATTAAAGGTTAAAAATATTTTAATAATATCTATACAGATATTACTTTACTGTTTTTTTTAGATTGATATTTAAAATACTACATGATGATAGTATAGGCAACAAAATTGAACTATGGCAAAATACAATTAACCAAGCTAATAAATTTTACAGGCACTAAATCCTTGATACATAATGATACGGTTGAAATACCAATTCGTGAAGGTCCTTGGACACATAATATGTTTATAAAAATAAACCAGTGTTAAAAGAACTGCCTCAAAAGTATAATAACTACATAATAAACTATCATAATGGCAAAAATAAAACAACACACTAATCTGATGCAGCTAAAATTCACAAAAATCACCATTGTCAAAGTAAAAAAAAATCCAAAAAATCTCAAAGGCCAGATCAACCGCCTGCGCCAGCCAAACCGAAAGTACATTAAAACTAATAGACACAGTTCAATTCACAATAAACGCCACAACGTACTCTATATCTTATTGACACCAGAGCCAGCCAAAGTACAATAACACGCGACGCGACATTGAAAACCCAAGGTCGCATGCAAGCTGACCTACATACATGGAATAGGAGGAATGATTGCGTCATACCATACAATTACGCGACGCTTAGGGAGTGATAGCCACGATTTCCAGAATAAATTGACATCACGAGGTACCACAATAATTAAACAAGATTTTTTTTTTAACTTATTATGACTGCTACATGATACGACATAAATAGGGATATTATTACGTTAAGAATAATAAGAGATATACGAGTATGTAATATCTTAAATATAACAAATGACTGACTATGACTATGACTATGACTGTGACTGTGACTATAGCGTGCAGAAAGCTAAAACAGATAAGTGTTGCTACCAACAATTAGCCTGATCACCTAAAAGTTGTTGTGACCCTTAGATGCTTAAAGTTTACAAAGTAAAGGGTTTCCTTGCATTCCTCTTTCCTTCACGCACTACTAGGTAGCCCGTGGAAGAATAAAAAGTAAGCTGAGTACACCAGGATACAAAGCAGACGCTTACCCTTTGAACCAAACAATTCGAGCGAGTTCTCAATTGTCCAGGTCCTTGGGCGCACGGAATGTTCTAAGTCTTCCGATGCGTTAAAACACTGTCTGATAGTACATAATAATAATATGTACTAGCGCGCAATAATAAATATTTCCCTGTATCCTTAAACCTAAAAACTAAAAATAAAATAATATGCAATACGGTCGGCCGACCCGATGCGCTAAAATGCGCCGTGTACTCATTAAAAGAAAGTGACAAGTATCACAAAGAAGCTTACATAAGGACAAAATGCAGACATTGCAAAATGACTCATTTATTGTTTTACACTGTGTGTCGAACCAAGTACTCGATCGTGTCCGAAACGAGCTTTCCTCGCGAGAGAACTAGGTCACATTTGAAAGGCACAACAGATACAAGAAGAATACATGCTACATCAACACCCGCGAGGGCCTACTACAAAAGAAAAAACAACCAAAGACGGAAAGAGCTACCAAAGTGTATAAATACACATGACAAACGGTCCGGACCACGACTAATTAGTAGTTAAAAAAAAAAAATGTCAAGAAAGTCACAAAGATGACAGACGTGTCACATTAAATGGTTTTCACTTATAGACCAACTACAGTCAACCGCTTACCATATGAATTAGTATTCGGTAAAACATGCCGTTTACCAAGTAATATAATAAGTCAAATAGATCCAATTTATAATTTTAACTCATATTCCCTAAAACTTAAGTATATATTACAAAAATCCCAGAAGGATGCTAGAATTAATTTAGTTAAGACAAAACAAATAAGAAAAGAAAAATATGACAAAGAAAATAAATTCATGAAACTATAACGTAGGAGATTTAATATTAATAAAGAAGGAAGATAGAGATAAGATGGACCCAGTATATACGGGACCCTATACTGTAATACAAGACCAAGGTCAAAATGTAAAAATATTAGTTTCAGGAAAAGAAAACATTGTAAATAAAAATAGGACAAAACTGTACTATTATTAAAACTCACCACTAAATGAAACCACTTTCTCAAAAACATCCGCCACTTCCGTATTAAAACAAAAAACAAAAAAAAATTAAGAAATAAAAGCCCAACAAAAAAGAAATTTTACAATTAACTAGGCAAATCTGCCTCCGGAATACACACGACGAGACTGATCTACTAAATTACAGATCTAATAAATTGCAATCAACGACATAAACTTTCGAAATGCAATTAGAAACCAATAACACTTGCCATAACAGTGGAATCCAAAAAAGGATCTCCATCTTCCCAAATAAGTATTAAAATATTGAATAAGCATTAAACAATAAGATAGCGTCACATTGTTTACAGTGTCCTAGATTGTAATTTAAACTCAAGCACACACTAATTATCAAACTATGCACTTTTGAAATTATATATAGGAAGTATAACATTAAGGGCCTGTTCATAAATATCATATTATACCAGTCAACACAAAACTAGAAACTAATGCAACAATGTATTCCTAAAGATAAATTAAGAACCAATCTGTAACCATAGTTATAAGAAAAATATGTAATCATAGTTATAAGAAAAACATGTAACCATAGTTATAAGTAAATTGAACCCATATGTAACCATAGTAAATTAAACTAACTTAAGCCAAAAAATAGTGCTTATATTTTACTATTTTTTGTCTCAAAAAAAACGGGAAAGCTGTAGTGAGTATAGCAACCACCATTGTAACAGCTGATAGGTACTCAGCTGATAGACAGCTGATACCTATTTACCAACTGTATCTTATTACTCATCCGAACATTAACTTTACGATGCCATAAACCTTGAAAGTACATTAGTAATTTGAGATACAATGATTAACGACCATTGTCATAACTTCCACTCCATTAAACCTATTAAAATCATAGTATATAAGCTGAGTGTTCTCTAGCTAAATAATAGTAGATTGTACACCAAGGGGATAAAGCACTGTTTTATGTCACGGGCGCAATATTGAATCCTGAACGTAACGAAGGACTCCAGATTTTACTCCCGAGCGCAGCGAGGGGGTTATGAGTTAATTCCCGAGCGAAGCGAGGGAATTAAGACTGAGTCCTGAGTGCAGTGAGGGGTTCAAGCGCGCCCGTGACAAAAACAGCTTTATCCCCGAGGAGTATACTCTACTTTTCTCACCTCTTGCGAGACAATAAAATAGCTAAGGCTACTAGAAACGGATTTTTATTAAAGTAAATCAAAAGTAAAAACCGGCCAAGTGCGTGTCGGACCACACATAGCAGGATTCCGTACCTTCAATGGAATAAGAACCAAACTAATACCAAAAGGTCGTATCTGATGCCTATGGAAGAAGTTTTTTGGAAATAACTCAAAAATGGCTTAACCGATAATGTTAAAAAAAATGTTCGTAGAAAGTATATGACAAGGCGCATCTCCTCAAATTTTTTCATATTTTTTGGATTTACGATTCAAAAGTTACAGGGGGGGACACAATTTTTCTGACTTTCGAAGCGATTATTTCACAAAATATTCACTTAATCACAAAATGGTCAAAAAACCTCAATGTTATTTTTAAAGACCTATCGATTTATGTGTCACATGTTGATATTTAGTAAAAAAAATAAAAAATAAAATGTTGTTACATGTATGCCCCCCCCCTAAATTTTTTTTTTTTTTTCAAATTTAACTACATGACTAAGTAGCGGCATACAAAATACACCTTATGTGTAAATTTTATTCAGATACATCGTATAGTTTCCGAGTAAAATGGCTGGGACATACGGATGGACAGACATACAGACAGACATGACGAATCCATAAGGGTTCTGTTTTTTGCCATTTGGCTACGGAACCCTAAAAATTGATTCTTGATACATTAGTCCATTTTATTCTAATTTTATCTTCTATTTTTATAGCACCTGCAGTTTTACTCCGTATACTGCAGCGTCTTATGACACTCGCGGCATTTGTTTTAGGTATTTAAAATTGAGGTGGCCAGCACGATTTTCCGAATAAATTCGATTTTCAAATCAGCTCGACGCGGCGGCGCGGGCCCCGGCTGGCGTCGCGGGGCTGTGCACCGTGCGGACTTTACCAAATTAGACTTTAAGCACATAACAATAAGAACTATGGGAAGTGAAATCACATTATTAACCAGCGGGTTATAATGAGATTTAGTACAACATTATAACCCGGCTAAAGCCAAGGGCTATAATGATTTGCTTTCGGTGAGGTTTGCATAATATATAATTTGGCATTGTCGAGCAGGTGGTGTGAAAAGAGTATTTCCTCGACTCTTGAGTTGTTATTATAACCCCTCAACACCGTACACTTCAGATTCGTCTGCGTACGTATAACTTGGTACTAGAGTACAAACGTCACTTGATCTGATTATTAAATTATTGCACTAGTTCGATAATTATTGTGAAATGCACGCGTGTTTAATATCTAGGATTATGAGCATAAAAGCGGTGGAATAAGAACCTCGTTACGAGCAGGTGTGTTGAAAATAATATTAGTAGGGCGCTGAGTAGCCGGCCGGCACCGCCGGGCGTGCGAAATTCCTTGTTATCAACCGAGTTCAAGATTTTGAAGAAGGTCAATTCTTTAGGATCTTTGTTTTTGCTTGTAGGGTTCCGTAGTCAACTAGGAACCCTTATAGTTTCGCCATGTCTGCCCGTCCGTCCGTCCGTCCGCGGATAATCTCAGTGACCGTTAGCACTAGAAAGCTGAAAGGATATCGTCTTTTCTGGGCCACCTGATATAAACCGTATACAGTTTGTACTGCAATGTAAAATAAATACTCATTTTATTACTAAAGTAGACAAAATATTGCAAAAAAATGAAACGGGAATTAGAAATACTAAATAAATAAACATTATGTTGATTTTTCCGCGATTAAAATACAGTAAGACAAGTCGTTAACGGCCTTATGGCATTGACATAAAGTTTAACTTCACCCTGGCCTGAAACGGGATTGTTTTGTGGTTTGACACTGTCAAAGTATACCGTACATTGTAATATTAAAATAGTATCTAAGCCTACGAATACGAAAGTTTAAATTAGAAATCGACTGTATTAAAACGCCTAAAGATTGAAAATGCGTATTTTTGCATTTTAGATCGGAGTTAGAATATTAAAAGTGGATTTCATAATGGCATAATATCATGCTCCTTCGATAACGAAACGCATCTTTTTTTCTATTTTGCAATGTCAGATACTAGTGCCATCGCACTTAACGGTGGTAAACCTTATCCCTTCGCAATAGGTGTTAGGAATGTTCAGTTAATAGTATCAACGATGGTTTGACAGCCGTCTTTGTTTACCGCACGGAGTACGTATATATGGAGACGGTATCAGCCGTAGTTTGTTCCAAAACCAGCGTAGCCGGCATTTACACGCACACATTCTCATTCAAGTACGCACGAGGTGATACACACAAAGAAATGTCAGTCTCTCATTCGCTGTGTTGATGTGTGCGTACACTCGAAAATACGTAACCACTACCATTGCCTCGTAGGCTCCGCCTACATTAGGGATGTGGCCCTTCGATATATATATTTTATCGATATCGATTATCGATAATTAACTCCATAATACCACGCCACACCTCATATTAATAAAACAATGTAAATTTTTATTAATAGCTGGATAAAAATCTACCCTAATAAGGTTCATCCATTAATTACGTCAGATTTTAAGGGGGACGGAGGGATCAACAACGTGTGACGAGTTCTGATAAGGGGAAGGGGGAGTTTTATTTTTTGTGACGTCACAAATACAAATATCGTGTACATATATACACATAGTATAGTACTGTGTACACTTTTTTTGAAGGAAAGGAACTCTTTATGTCTTCTAGTCTGACATTCAAACACTTTGGATTATTATTTTTCTTGCTTTGATTTCATTTAATATATAATTTAACGGCCTCCTAGCCTAGTCGGTAGTGACACTGCCTACGAAGCAGGAGGTCCCGAGTTCGAATCCTGGTCAGGGCATTTATTTGTGTGTTTATCACAGATATTTGTACCTGAGTTATGGATGTTTCCTATGTATTTAAGTATTTATCTATATCTATCTATTATATATATATCGTCGTCTAGTACCCACAACACAAGCCTCATTGAGCTTACTGTAGGACTAGGTCGGTTTGTGTAAGATTGTCCTATAATATTTAATATATTTAATATTTATTTAATATTATTTAAAATGGGAATATAAAGAAATAGTAATTTTAAACATTATTGTTGAAATTTGTTTGACATAATTTGTGGATGTAACCTTATCTGTCTAATTTATGTGTCTGCTAAAATACTAAAAATAATCGTGACTCAAACTATCTTCATACCAAATTTCATCTTAATCGGTTCAGCAGTTTAAGTGTGAAAAGGTAACAGACAGACAGAGACACTTTCGCATTAATAATATTAGTATGGTTAGAAGTACCATTATAAAGTTAACGTATCTATAAAATAAGTTGATCATTGGATTAATTAATCCAGTCAATCACGTTATTTTGTTTTCGAAAGAAAGAAAATTAGTTTCTACTATAGGACAGAAAGTTACACCTTAAACAATGTGTTCGAAATTATCGATAATAAATAACGGGCCGCACTCTCGTGGCGGCAGGCGCGCGGCAGCCATGTTGCCCAGCAACGTGGCTGCCGATCGTGTGACGAGACTGACGAGCGACGTTCGTATTTCCAAATACATTGCGCGTCACTCGCGTAATCCTGCGACCGCCAGCAATAGCCAGCGAGCTATTGATATGAATACTGTTGTACCATCAGATAATGGGTGAATGTCGTAATAAAAGCCTAAAATTTTTGGAAAAAATGAGAAATACTCGGTTGTTATACTTACCGGTGGAAAGTAACTACTCCAGGGGACTCTTTTAATTCGTTGCTCCGTATACGACACGACAAAATTGTACAACACGGCATTTTTACATGTTTTTTGGCACTAAATTCGTCACACGTGGTCGAACGACGACTGAACCGCGCGGCATGAGGTTTCGACAAGTTTATGCGCATCTGATCATAAACCATGTAACGTGCGCCCGGCCCAGTACCGCGTCCATTAGTATTTATCAAGTCCGTGGTTTACCGAAATACAGGAACTATAAATACGATCAAAATATGACTTTTTATTATTTCATCATGATTCCCGTTTTGTTTTCAAGTCCGCTTTTGTACATTATCTTTAAAAAATCGGTACTTTTTTACATTAATATATAAATCATAGGCAAGCACGCTTTCAAATATTGTCCTCGTCAGATTCAAGTTTTAAATGCATGATTTTTTAATTTTCCCATTAGATTTCGCAATATTTTTACCACCATCCTGATCTAGAAATTATGACGATTCTTCAAAGGTAAGAACCATTCCTAAACGGTCCTAAATAATCTGGGCCAGATCACCTAACAAAAATTGACGATCTCCTTTGGTACTAATATGTATATCAATCACGCCGACAAAGTGGTAAAATAAAAAGTGGAAAAATTGTAGTTTATGTAACTGTTACGTAATAAGGCCTAATTACGTACAGTTGCATACACTGCTCTTATCTACGCTCATATTATATATTATAAATGAAGTGTTCGGAAACCATAGAATGACCGCCATTGCACCGCCATAGCACCGCCATGGCCAACTCTATTGTGCCGGCGGTCGCGCGGGCGCGTGCCGTTGGTCAGGAAGGAGCACAGGATTTACATTATGTTATCAAATTCAATGTTCGGAATTTTAAACTCATAACGTATCAATATATGAGCATGTAAAGTTTAAATTACGTTATTGCCACAGATAAAAAGCTTATCATAGTAAAATCGGTTGTGGTAATGCTAGCCATTGCCTACCGTTTTTGAACACGTTTTAGAGGACTTACAATGTGAGTGTAGATAATAGTAGTTTATGCAACAGTTGTATAAGAGGGGTCAAAAAAGGTGAGTGGCGTGGGTAACAATTTGAGCCGTAGGCGAAAATTGTTAAGAAAAACGCCACGAACATTTTTTTACCTACTTATACGACGTTGCATACAATACTTTTTCTACGAATACACTTACTTTTACATAAAATGCGAAATTGAAATCTTCATAGATATCGCAGTTATTTTGTCAACATAATCAACAATCATTTAAGTTTTACCTTTTAAAACACTATTTTTCAATAATACTAACACAAATACACACCGTCGTTATTTGATCAATTATTAAAGAGCTACAGAGATTAGTAAAAATACCTAAATTACTTTCAAAGTTTGCAATTCGCCCCAACAAACGAACGGGAAACGTAAAAAACTACGAAGTAGGTCTGTGGTTCTTATATTTTTTTCTTTTTTAAAGTTTTTTTTTCTAAAAACGCTGCGTTTATTTAGGTTTCTTAGGTTGGCAGTAATTTATTTTATATTAATAGCCGTGTTTGCACGCGATTCCGCGATACTATTTTGGCGCTTTTATAGAACAAGTGTTATTTTGGGGAATAGACTAGATAGACTTTTCATCGAGTGTACCTATTATCTATGTTCTTATAAAGGTGTTAACGAATGTATAAATGACAGATAAAAGTACAGGAGTAGAAAATAGTAGTTTATGTAACTGTTACGTAATAAGGGTCCTTAAAACATGAGTGTGGTTTTATGAAATGAGCCGCAGGCGAATTTCATAATAAGATCACACGAGTGTTTTAAGGCCTAATTACGTACAGTTGCATACACTGCTTTATCTACACTCATATTATATATATTAAATTAATTGTTCGGAAACCATAGAATGACCGCCAATGTACCGTCATGGCCTACTCGATTGTGCCGGCGCTCGCGCGGGACCAATCGAGTTGGCCATGGCGGTAACATTATGTTATCAAATTCGATGTTCCAAATTTGAAACTCATTGCTTAACAATATTTGAGCATGCATAGTTAAAATTACGTTACTGCCGCAGATAAGAAACTTATCATAGTTAAATCGTTTGTTGTAATGCTTGTCATTGTCTACGGTTTATGAACGCATTTTAGAGTACTTACAGTATGAGTGTAGATAAAATGTTTTATTAGGGTACCTCCCCTATACGTAAAGTGGGGAGTGATTTATTTTTCATTTCAACCCTAACGTTTGATATATTGTTGGATAGGTAATTAAAAATGAATAGGGGTTTACTAAAATAATTTTTCGATAATGTAAATATTTTCGGAAATAATCGCTCCAGAAGTAAAAAAAAATGTGTCCCCCTCCTCTAAATTTGGAACCATAAGTTTTAAAAATATGAAAAAAATCTCAAAAGTAGAACTTTATAAAAACATTCTAGGAAAATTATTTTGAACTTGATAGGTTGAATAGTTTTTGAAAAAATATTGCAAAATAATTTCTGAATTAAGTTTGTAATTTAACCGTATAAGCAGGTGTTTATTGTACCTGTAATTTCTACAAAATCACAATGAAATGACGTGCTTTCAAATAAAGTAAAACCGGCCAAGAGCGTGTCGGGCCACGCTCAGTGTAGGGTTCCGTAGTTTTCCGTCCGTCACAGTAAGTGTCCCCACTTAAGAGTTAATAGCACGTCCATGTAGGATATGATATGAGAGTTCCACGTACAGTGACATCTATCGGCAAATTAAGTAAACTATTGCGCGCGAGCTTAAAGTATGGAAGATGATTTTTATGGGATAATTCTTTATTGCGTGAACGGATTTTCACCGTTTTTACTTTATTTGAAAGCACGTCATTTCATTGTAATTTAGTAGAAATAACAGGTACAATAAACACCTGCTTATACGGTTAAATTACAAACTTAGTTCAGAAATTATTTTGTAATTTTTTTTCAAAAACTATTCATTTTATCAAGTTCAAATTAATTTTCCTAGAAAGTTTTTATAAAGTTCTACTTTTGATTTTTTTTTTCATATTTTTAAAACTTATGGTTCAAAAGTTAGAGGGGGGGGACGCATATTTTTTTACTTGAGCGATTATTTCCGAAAATATTTACATTATCTAAAAATTATTTTAGTAAACCCCTATTCATTTTTAAATACCTATCCAACAATATATCACACGTTAGGGTTGAAATGAAAAAACAAAATCACTCCCCACTTTACGTATAGGGGAGGTACCCTAATAAATAAAAAAATTCCACTTTTTATTTTACCACTTTGTCGGCGTGATTGATATACATATTAGTATTAAATTTCAGCTTTCTAGTGCTAACGGCCACTGAGATTATCCGCGGACGGACGGACGGACGGACGGGCAGACATGGCGAAACTATAAGGGTTCCTAGTTGACTACGGAACCCTAAAAACGGTGAAAGTCGGTTCACGCAATAAAGAATTATCCCATAAAAATCATCTTCCATACAAGCTCGCGCGCAATAGTTTACTTAATTTGCCGATAGATGTCGCTGTACGTGAAACTCTCATATCATATCCTACATGGCGGTGTTATTTTAACTCTTAAGTGGGGACACTTACTGTGACGGACGGAAAACTACGGAACCCTACACTGAGCGTGGCCATACACGCTCTTGGCCGGTTTTTTTATGTATGTTCACCGATTATTCGAAGACGGCTGGACCGATTTGGATTTTTTTTATTTTGTTTGAAAGAGTATACTTCACAGTTGGTCCCATTGTAACCAGGTCAGGATCTAATGATGGGATCCTTGGAAAATCGAGGGAACTCTTCAAATAAATTAGGCACATAGAGTGATTTTAATATTTTTTACAGTGGCTTGGGCATTTCCGATCCCGACGAGTTGAGAACCTCCTCCTTCGAAATCTTGAAGTCGGTTGAAAATAGTTGGTCAAAAATTTTTTTTAATAGTACGATTGAAACGTATGTTTGTGATTATTTTTCTAAATAGCGAAAGTGTTTAACTTATGTTTTAAATAACTCTGGTCCCTAAAGAAAGACCTAAAGATTATTATCCTACTAGCTATGATACCCGGCTTCGCTCGGGAGTTGATATGAGATTACGTGGTAGATGAAATAAAAAAACATACTATGACGTAAAAAGTAAAAAATATATTTTGAAAACATTTTCTATATTTACATGTATTTACATTTTCTCATTATTTACACTACTTGTTTATAAACAACATTTTTCATTTTATTGTCCGGGGTATATATATATAAATTTTTCGAACTTCCTACTCTTGAGCAAGCTACATATAGCTGACCGTGAGAGAAGCAGGATTCTTTGAGGTTGATGCCACAATATTTCAAAGTTTGCCCTTGCGCTTTGTTAATTGTAAAACTAAAGGCTAATTTAATTGGAAACTGCAATCTTTTAAATTGAAATGGCAATTCAGAAGAGATCAGTGGTATTCTAGGTATAAATACTGTGTGTCCTTTGTTCTTTCCAGAAATAAGTTCAGCTTCAATGACATTATTCGATAGCTGTTTTACGATCATCCTCGTTCCATTACATAGTTTTGGGGAGTTGAGATTTCTGAGTAGTATGATTGGAGATCCAATTTTCAGACGAAGGCAGTGTAATGGCATTTCTGGTACTTGTAAAGAGTTTAGAAATTCAGTAGGAAAGTTGACACTTTCTTCAATGGATACCATCGTGTCGATCGATTTATATACTTTCTCTTCACCAGGTATTTTCTTTAGAATATTAAAATTGATATCGTCAACAATATTATTTTTAGTGGCCAAAATTGCTCTTTGAAATAACCACTCTACGTTGGTATAGTTCTGAATAATATTTGGATAAATTTTGTCGATTAGTTCGTTTTCAGTAGTGGCTATGTTACAGAAATCACTATTGAGTTCAATGAGGCCGGTCGTTTGGTCAGTAGGATATGTACCTTCGCCTATTTGTAAAAGTATTTTAGCAAAATGTGCTGTTGTTTCATCTTTTGATAATTCAACCCTCATGTTTTTTGTTAATTGCAGTATTTGTACTTGCGGCCAGAGATGTGACTTTTTTAAGCATGCATTGATCTCGTCTGCTGGTGTTGATTTGGGAATAACTGGAAGTGTTTGTCGAAAATCTCCTGAGAGTATGAGTAGAGCTCCTCCCATCATTTCAGAGTTTTTTCGCAATTCTTGTAATGTTCTGTCCATGGCTTCTAGTGATTTTTTATGGGCCATGGTGCATTCATCCCAGAAGATAATTTTAGCATGTTTTAGAAGTTGACCCCGTCCAGATGTTCCTGAGATTTTACATACCGGGGATTGTTGTTCGGCTATATTCAACGGTAGTTGTAAGGCAGAATGGGCAGTTCGTCCTCCTTCCATAAGTGTGGCTGCAATGCCGGATGATGCTAGTGCCAGTGCGATGTGCTTTTCAGCACGTATTTCCGCCAGTATTAGATTTATTAGAAACGTTTTACCGGTGCCTCCTGGTGCGTCCAAGTAAATAATTCCACCAGTGTTGTTATTTATTCGGTTCATTATAACGTTGTAAATTTTTTTTTGATTGTCATTGAGGAGTGGTTTGTTGTGAGCAATGTATTCAAGTAGTTCATTGACGTTGTAGCTTTTTTCCTTTGTAATTTCGTAGTTTAGCACACTGAAAGTATTTCTTTGTGGTGCTGGCATTCCAATTTCTACTAAGGTCTGGTTATTTATTGCTAAACATTTATCTTCTAAGCGAATGAGTGTTTCATTGAAGATGTCGTCATTGAATTCTATAGTCAGTTCTGGATTAGCTTGTCGGATTTGGTACAATATATCATCACTCATATTCCTTTTGAAAGAGTCCCATAGCTGTTTTGGGTTTGATGGGTTACATGTTGTTAGAATTATGGCGAATAACTCTCGAATTTGTTCAGCTGAAGCTGTGAGTGTGGCTTCTTGTAGTGTTAATTCCCAGTGGTTATCGTTTTCCAATAATCCTAAACGTTGACATGCTTCTCTGTAAGTCTGGCATATGTAGCCGTCAATAGTCCTGAGATCTGTGAAACTTGTTGGTCCCCATTTCGTGTAACAACATTCGGAGATAGAAACATTCGGCATTGTTTGGATGTACAGTGTATACTCGACCTATTGCGTTAGTTTTCATTATTTCTGGATGACCCTCTTCTGGCATTCCTTGTTTTCGTCGTTGAAAAATTTTCCTTGGTTTGTCCCACGTATAATAAATAGGGACGTCGACATACAGTAACGTCTTTGCGAATGGATCCGTTTGGCAAAGTTGGAAAAAAGCTGTTAATGTTGTGTTCTGAGGTGGTTCGCTTGCAATTTTTCTAGCCGAGTCTTTTGTGAAGTAAACTCTCTGTCCATTCTCCAAATGTACTGCTAGATGTTGCACAGCTGGTTCGCGTTCGTGTATGGGAAAACTAAAAATCCTCCACGCTGCTTCGTTACTGTTGATGTATCTTCCCATTTGGTACATGAGGATTTCATCATTTCTATTATTTTGTTCGCTATTTTGGACTATTTGAAATACTGCCATATCACTACCTTTGTTTACGTACTTACATATATATTTAATAGATTTTACTGAATTGCAATATTCAACGTTTATGTGTGCTTGGAACATTTTGGAAAGTAGTGGGTTATATGGTACTACCCATTGATTATCTATTTCCAGTTCGTCTCTGCCTTGTATTCGTATTTTTGCTGTGAAGCCACCGTTTTTCGGTGATCGTCTTCTATATTTGGGATAGCCGTCCTCTTCAGTTTTTGTATCGTCCAAGTATGGTTTTGGATATTTTTTTGTACATTTTCCATCACTCATGCATGGCGCATTGAAGTTTAATGGTCCACATGGTCCGTGAATCATGTTTTTCACTACTATGTTGTATAGTTCCGGATCATTTTGTGGATTGGGAAATTCAGCTTGGATGATTTTGTCGATATCCGTGGGATAAATTTTATCGTGTAGCCATATGAGATTGTGTGAGTGAGGTAATCCTCGTTTTTGCCACTCGATTGTATACATCCAGCATCTAACGGTTCCAAAGATGTGGTATTTTGTGATGACTTCAATAAATCTTATTTGTTTTTGTCGAAAAACTCGGGCTATCATGTCGTGTCGATCCATGGAGGTTTGTCCGTATTTTAGTTGTTCTTTGATTTCTGGCCATGATGAGTTGCATGTAAATGTTATGAAGAGATCAGGTCGTCCATATTTTCTTACGTAGGTCATGGCATCTTGAGTATATTCGTGCATATGTCTTGGACTTCCTATGTATGATGAGGGTAAGATTACCATTGTTCCAATATCGTCAATATTGCCGTCATTTATGATCGCATCTCGAAGGTGGATGTATTCTTCTGTGCGTACTTTCTTCTGATTCAGTCTTATGTAAAGCATCCGTTCTGCTTCTATTTTTGCGTACATATCTACCAGAAATTGTTGGAATAAACGGCGAGTGTTGAGAATGTGCTTGTATATTTCATTGTCTCTGATCATTAAGCGGTAAGCATAGAACTCCTTGAAAGTGACTTTTTTGTTTGTTTCTATGCCTGTTTTAGGATGAATTTGTTTTATATTGAAATGATAACCATCCTCTCCGTGCAGAAATATTAACGGATATTGAAGAGCATCATATGAACGGTGTGTCTCTGCAATGCGTTGTAGTCCTTTTCTTCTTCGTTGTACAATTATGTCACGGCTTGTATTTTCATTGTCCACAATTACGATGGCGACTTCATCTATCTGAGGTGCATTAAATCTACGTTCGTGTTCTCCACGTGGTCTTTTATCGGCTCGAATTACAATTTTATAGTCATCAGAAATCATGCGGTCTAGTGTTAATTTGAATATGTAAATCAGTTGATTGTATTTGTGTAAGATCCTCTGTACATCTTGGATTATTTCGCGTTTCAATCCAATTAAATTTGTACATCGTTGATCAATTTCGTTTTCTTCATTTCCGATGAAATATACTTGCAGAAATTTATAGTCATCGTTAGGCATTGGTAGTAACGATCCAATTTTGTGATAAATTTGCCCTTGAATTGAAAATACATATTCAAATTTGTCTCTATTAGTGTCAGTCGAAGTAACACCGAAAGAAGTCATTTGAAAGCTCTCATCATACAACTCCTGTATGATCTTATATTTTGAAGAAAGTGTTTTGATTCTGGTGTTTCCCCGGTCATGTAATGTAGAAATTCCTGTGGAGGTGCTTCCAGTGGTGGTAATCGAATTTTTCCATTCATGCAACAGAGACCTGGTGTTTCTTTACTGAATTTTTTCGCGTGGCAAAATTGGCAAATGTTATTCATTTTTCCGATCACAACATATTTATGATCGTAATATTTCTTCGTCGGTTCGTAGTGGAATGCTTCCTTTGTTAGATTATCTTTTAAAATGCTCGATTCTTCAATACTTTTATTTTCTTTTCTTTCTTCGCTTTTTCCGCTTCTCAGGGTGCTCATTCTGGTTCGTTGATTTTGTAAACGTGCTTCGCGCTCTTCTTCCGTTTCATTTCTTCGATTTTCTTTTTGTTTCCGCCGTTTCGCTGCAGAACTGGCAAGATCTCCACCACTTTTACGTCTAGGCATTGTATTCTGTAAAATATAAATTAAATGAACATTTTATAGACAAATATATTGTTACGTAAACGTGGAGCACGTTGAGACAAAGAAAAAAAAATTTAATCTTCAAGCGGTCGCGCGATATTTTGTTTACGGCCAAAGTATATAGAAGGCATCGATTCAACGCCGCGCGACTACTTGAAAGTTAAGGAAATTACAATTAAAAGAAAAAAAAAACCATTAGAATTAATTAAATACACTATTAAAAATACTCACATTTGATATTTCACAATAAAGGCTCACAGATAACTTTTTTCTTCTTCGCTTCGAAATCGAGAATTAATTAAACACACTATTAAAAATACTCACACGTGATACTTCAAAATAAAGGCTCACACACAGATAATTTCTTTCTTTTTCGTTTCGAAATCGCTTGTTTCGCTGTTCAAATCAAACTACCTCTGGCGTGTGACACCGGGCTCTTATATATTCAGAAAGCTAGGCTCTAGGATATTCGAGAAAGTTGGCGCTAGGATATTCGAGAAAGTTTGGGAATAATCGTTCGTTTAAGTCCATATTGTGTACAATTAATGAAATTCAACTATTCGACAACAGATGGCGCCACTTTGGACAATGAATGAAGTTCAACTACTCGACAACAGATGGCGCCACTACACTTACTTTCCGAGTTGAAGGGTTGGAAAAGCCCTTATATCTTTAAAGACACACCCTTTAGGTTAAAACGGGAACTTTCTTGTTCGAGGGGGAATAGAGGGCTATCACACTATATAAGTCCCTTTATCGTGCTGGGACTCCTTTTTAAGTTTTATCGGCACGCACATTTTCTCAACTTAGTTTTATTATATATATAATGATTATTTATAAACGTGCTACTATCTTTCAAAAACTATGTGAACCTACGGTACCTTAACGACAATTGTGATGGGGAACCAATGTTTATTTCTGGAACCATATTCGACATGACAAGCTGTGACATGTAGATATCCATGCAAGATCACTACTTGTTTGACATGTACGGTCACGTCTGAAAATATGGATACATTTAATGTGTCTTGGTAATGGAGACGTGGCTACATAATTTGGTCACATTAAACGTATCTATATTTTTAGACGTGACTGTACTATATTATATAGATACTTCTTTTCCCAGCCCTTATGTGGGCACAACATGTCTTCTTCTTCCATTCTCCTCTATCTCCCGTCATCTCCTCACTCACTCCTTTCTTCCTCATGTCCTCTTTTACACAATCCATCCATCGTTTCCTTGGCCTACCCATAGCTCTTCGCAAATCCACTTTCATATCTAACATTCTATTGCCTATAGTACATTCATCCCTCCTCATGACATGCCCGCGCGAGCCATGCTAACCTACCACCCTTCATTTTATCTGTTATTGGTGCTACTTTCAAGCTTCCCCTTATATACTCATTCTTAATCCGATCCTTCCTAGTCACTCCACACATCCATCTCAGCATTCTCATTTCCGCAGCATGCATTCTTCTTTCGTCTGTCACTTTCGTCGCCCAGCATTCTGATCCATACATTACGACAGGCCTCACGATCGTGTTGAAGATTTTCCCCTTAAGTTTAAGAGGCATGCGCGGATCGCACGTTGCTCCAAAGACCTGCCGCCATTTCATCCATCCCGCATTTATCCTATTCCTTACATCACGGTCGATGTTGCCGTCGCCTTGCGTTAATGACCCAAGGTACCGGAATTCGGAGCAAACTGTTAGGAATACACCATCTAATGCAATGTGGGAAAGGCTGGATAGACCTGGATATATTATATAGATACTAACAATTAATATTTCACATTCGTAATGACGGGTTTAGAGATGTGGCTAATATAAATCGATGGTCATAAAAGCGATTATGATTGACACATTCAATAGAGGGAATCGATGGTATTGGTACGTACGCTCATGCTACAATTATTAAATTGAAATTAAATAATAAAAAATACTTTTCGTCTGTTACTTAGAATTTATTAAAACCATAATCAAATATAATCAAGTTGTAGAGATGCCATTTTCCCCGAAGTCTTTAATGATAACGATACAACTTAGTTACACAGCTCGCACAGTGCAGGTGGCGGTGTAAGACACCCCCATGTAGCAGGCCATCTGACCCCGTACCAGTCGGAAGTAGCCTTTTTCCCCCCAATCTTCACCCCACGAGTTCTTGAGAATCCAGTACTTCGTTCCGTTTTCTGTCAAACAAAATTTTTATGTCGTTAATATTTCCAATTTTCGGAGACGTCCCAAAAGTAGAATTTTACTACCAACATCAAGATTTCGAAGTTGGCTCTTTATTGAATATTTCTCACAGCAGTTCGGGCATATTTGCCCTTGCAAAGATGGAGTAGCCCAAGTTAATACGAGTAAGTCGGTTATATTTTCTCTAAAATAATACTGGAGTGAATTGACAGCACTTTTACTTGCACTTGTATATGACATTGTAAATCATTTTTTTGGCAGGACCTATCAGATTACTTCACTCAATTAAAAATACTACTTTAGTGCTCGATATGCTAATGCTCAGTAATGCCCAATAATGCCCAATATTAGAGCCAATGCTGTCACCTCTACTCTATTCCTATTTACTGGAGTTTAAAGATGGTATTAGGACAGTGATTGACAGATCAGCACGCGGTCAGACATTTATCTTTAAACTTCTTTTGTCAGGGGCCCAATTCGACTACCGGAGACTAACAGATCTCACTGGAATATTCACGTGTCACAAATTGGGATGTTTAATAGGGGTTCTGGGTGCGTAGCCAGCGTGCCAATCGTTAACGCACGTAGCGTATCGTAGTCACCTCTCTCTATCGCTCTTCACGAACTATCACGAACGCTGCGGCTGTGGAATGAACTCCCTGCCGAGGTTTTCCCAGCGGGCTACAGTATGAGGTTCTTCAAAAAAACCGGCCAAGAGCGTGTCGGGCCACGCTCAGTGTAGGGTTCCGTAGTTTTCCGTCCGTCACAGTAAGTGTCCCCACTTAAGAGTTTTTGAAAGTACGTCATTTCATTGTGATTTTGTAGAAATTACAGGTACAATTTACCTGCTTATACGGTTACATTACAAACTTAGTTCAGAAATTATTTTGTAATTTTTTTTCCAAAAACTATTCAGCCTATCAAGTTCAAAATAATTTTCCTAGAAAGTTTTTATAAAGTTCTACTTTTGAGATTTTTTTCATATTTTTAAAACTTATGGTTCAAAATTATTTTACATGTTTTTAAAGTGGGGCCGTATTTGATTAAATAACATACTATTATGGTTCAAAAGTTAGAGGGGGGGGACACATTTTTTTTTACTTTTGGAGCGATTATTTCCGAAAATATTTACATTATCAAAAAATTATTTTAATAAACCCTATTCATTTTTAAATACCTATCCAAAAATATATCACACGTTAGGGTTGAAATTTTTTTCCACTTTTTATTTTACCACTTTGTCGGCGTGTTTGATATACATATTGGTACCAAATTTCAGCTTTCTAGTGCTAACGGTCACTGAGATTATCCGCGGACGAACGGACGGACGGACAGACATGGCGAAACTATAAGGGTTCCTAGTTGACTACGGAACCCTAAAAAGGAGTGTATAGGTTCTTAAAGGTTAGGCAACGCGCATGCGAATCCTCTGGGGTTGCAGGCGTCCATAGGCTACGGTAACTGCTTACCATCAGGCGTGCCGTATGCTTGTTTGCCACCGTCGTGGTATTCCGTATCAGTGCGACAGTGACATTTTCGTTTCGTTCGCTACGGAGCGTTAATTATTGGCACTTTGGCTACGCACCGAGTATGTAAGGTGTCGTGTCGTTCTCGTATAGGTCTATATTCGCTGTGTGCATGATTGATTTGACAGTTGATCGAGTTGAGTTACGTCAAATATTTTGAAATTTGATAGTGACCAGAGCCCTTTGCAGTTTAATTTCTTGTCACATTGTGCACTGCGATCGTTCACGTTGCCCCCACCATGCACATTGTACACAGCAAATAGCAACTAGAAATAATGTTCATGTTTAATGTTCATGTCCAATTCGTCGTTATAGCTCCTCTATCGTTGTGGCCCTTCAGTTCCAAGGCACAACCCTTACAAAAAAAAAATGACGCAGAGGTCAGTGATGATACTGATGATAATTAAAACTTACCTATTCCATAGCCAACTAGCAGCACGGCGTGATTAGCCTCGTGGGTACAATCGACCGCACGTCGTGGGACGAAAATGCCTTTCGTGTATTCGTATATTGAACTTATGTCCAAGCCTGTAATCAAAACCATTTCTTATATAAACAGGACCTACTTTAATTGTTGCATATACCTATACATTAAGTTGTCTTTCTAAGAGGCGTTTGTATCTATTACTGTTCATAAACATCAGTACATCAGTTTTAATATAACTGTATTGGTAGTACTCCTTTTTTTTCCTCCCCCTATATAAGTTTTATGGTTTCTGTCGTATGGGAGCATACTTTAAATTTGTGAAATATTGATTAGGTAATAGCAAATAAATGTGGGTAGCTGACGCAGTTGTACGATGGAACGAGACCGCAATATCGTTTGCTCGGGATCTAACACATCGGTAATCTTCTTTATTAGACTGTTCTATTAGCCACGTCTTCAAAATAAAATTACTAGCACTGATTGCAAGTATTTACTAACTACTTACCCACTGCCAAAGGTCCGGTTTCGTACAATAACTGCTTCAACGTTTCTTCATCCTTCGGGGCAAGTACTTGATAATCTGTTACTGTAGCAACATGAGTCATATTGTAGACCCGACTGGGACAATCCTTCATAGGATTTTCAGTTATAACCGGTATCCCAGTATAAGGGTATTCATTTTCAGGTACGACAGCAGTGAAGTTCAAAGATATGGAAAAAAACTGGAAATACCTGTAAATTCGATCAGGATCATGTACACATTAGTAAATTTTGTAAATTACTGTTATATTTGACGACAATATAACAGTAATTTACAAAATTTACGTCATCGTAATGTATAAATTAATTTGTTATTACAAATTAATTTGAATTAAATTAAATTATTTTGTTTCGGTTCCATCCATTTCGAGTTTCTACAGCAACAACGCCTCATCAATATTCCCAATATGCGTTTAAGGTTTGCTCCCGGTTCTCGTTTGGTTCCTGCTATATAAAATCAGATCGGGAGCATTCCCTAGTTGCGTTGCCGGCATTCCTGTCCTCCATCCGTAGCACGTCTGATCACACAGTCAGTATCCTTAAAGCCTCGACGGCTACAAACTGTGAGATCGCGTGCTTGGCTAGCTGTCGAAATGTACCTCCCAAACCCAAATGCCAGAGACCTTGGGACACCATAGCCTCCGTCGCCACTTTAAAGTCACTCGTGGCCACATCATCGGGCAAGGACTTCCAAACCGGAGTCAGGGCACTGGCTCCATGCATATCCCTCGCCCAACTCGTCGGTTTCCGTCTTGAGGTCGAAATTTGCGCAGACCACAGCTATGTTTCCTGTGGGGCCTCGATAGACCGACTTGGCCACCACGGCCTCTCTTGCTACTCGGGCGCCGGCCGTTTTTCTCGCCACGCTGCTCTCAACGACATTCTCAGAAGTGCTCTCGTCAGTGCCAACGTCCCCGCTGCCATGGAACCCCAAGCCGTGCTAGACTATGGCAAGCGCCCCGACGGGATGTCATTGATCCCCTGGAGGATGGGCCGTGCGCTGGTGTGGGAGGGACGCCACGTGCGCCGACAAGTTGCAACGTCCTACATTTTTCAGCAACTGGCCGACAAACCAGGGCGGCAACGGACACCCGAGAGCGTTTCAAGGTAAACAAATGCAGTTGTCTCGGCGCCAACTACGAGCTCAAAGCTTTTGGCGTCAAGACACATGGTCTGTGTGGCAGAAGTGCATGCGGGCTCCACAAGGAACTTGGCAAAAGTCGAGTAGAATTGGCGTAGGAGTGAAGTTGATATCGACGGGATTCGGTGGAAGTTGGCGGAACGAAGTCAATAGGAGTAGGTGAAGACCGTAGGTGGGAGGGGGGTGGGAGACGGTGAGACTGGCGTAGGAGTCAGTAGGAATGGGGTTAGACGATGGGAGTGAAGTACGAGTTGGTGGAAGTAGGGTGAAAGAGAGTATGGGAGGAAAGATGACACTCGGAGAGGCTTGGGAGAGGGTTGGAAGAGAGCCGGCTTCTGCCAAATGTAGGAGGACCAAACGTAGGCTGCCGCCGTCTTTACACCATGGCAGTGCGGTCGATGGCCCTATATGGAGCGCCCATCTGGGTGGATGCTCTCAACGCCCACAACCAGTTCCTTCTGCGAAGACCGCAAAGGGTCATGGCGATAAGAGTCATCAGGGGATACCGCACGATCTCCTGCGAGGCAGCCTGCGCACTCGCTGGGACCCTCCTTGGGATTTAGACGCGGAAGCTCTAGAAGGAGTGTACACCCAGATCGCGGAGTCGAGAGCTAGACGGCAAGAGCCTATGCTCGAGGAGGTGAAGCGCTGGAGAGTAAATGCCCACGATTTACTCCTTCGCAAATGGGGCGAAAGACTAGAGACCCCAAGTGCCGGGCACTGGACGGTCACCGCGATCCAGCCCATGCTGAAATAATGGATAGGGAGGCAACGTGGAGTTATAACTTTCTACCTCGCACAGGTGCTTACGGGCCATGAGTGCTTTGGAAAGTACCTGTGCAAAATATCCAGGAGGGAGCCAACGCCAGCGTGTCATCACTGCGATAGTGCTGAAGACACAGCACAGCACACGCTGGCAGAGTGTAGAGGGTGGACCGAGGCGCGAGACCAGCTGACCGCGGTGGTCGGGAGTGACCTGTCGCTACCCAGCGTCGTAAGGGGCATGCTCCAAAATAGGAGTAAATGGAAGGCGATGTCTTACTACAGCGAAACAGTAATGACGGAGAAAGAAGCCTCTGAGCGCGCGTGGGAGCAGGACGAGAAAGCTCACCCGATACGGCGCAAGAGACCCGAGCGCAGGCGAGTCGCCCATGACCGCCGCTTGCCGCCTTAAGGACCTCCGGGGGGCAGTCACGGGGACGACTGTCACCCTAAAGGTGGCCCTCGAGGCGAAGAGCGTGGCAGACACCTAGCCACGCCCCATATCCAGCGTAAGTGGATAAAGTCTTCAGAGAGGTGGCTCAACAGCCAGCCACTGGCGAGGCCACGGTAGTGTACTTCGGAGTTCCCGTGGTCTCGCCTTTTAGCGACGAGGCGGCGGCAAACAGAGGGGTTTTTAGTGGGTACACCGAAATGGGAGTCCCACATAACCGCCTGGGCCTAACGTCCCCGAGGCCCGGTTGTATGCGTAACGCATTTTCCCCTCTATAAAAAAAAAGGTTGGAAGAGAGTGGGAGAGCAGTGGGAGACGGCAGCAAATAAAATATGCGAAATTGCAATGCGAAGTTATCAATGTAACCTATTAAAGTGAAAATTAAAAAAAAAAACAATTGAAATTGTTCAAAGATATCGGGCTACAAACGTACTATTTCAAAATAGCAATTTCATAATTTTTCTATAAGTACCTACTGCGTATATGTTGCATATCATTTTATCAGGAGCGTTTTGCACACCACATGCATTACATGCAAACTTTACTTTTGTGTTGCTTTAACGCAATTGGCCTTATACACGGTGCTCGCGAGGAAACCGCATAATTTTAACAGCGTTATCCCGACCTTATTTAGAGACTAAAATGTCAAATTAACTTTTCTGAATTGTCCATAAGTCATATGATATTTTTTACTTCTTTTGGCCTCAGGAGTACGCTGTTAAAATTATGCGGTTTCCTCGCGAGCACCTTGTATAGACATTTGAACCTCACAACAAAACGACTTTATTGAAACCATACCTACATGAACAAAAAACATCATGTCTTTTGTCAAAATGTTAGATGTATAGACTGTAGGTATGTATAATTTCACCATTTCGTAATTTTTTTTTTTCTTCGCAAGCTTGCATCGGGTTTTTATTTTATATATTCATAGATAATCATGTCATGGGTACTTACTTCATGAGATCATCGGGCCAATGTTCTAGACAATTATTAGGTCTGTTGTTTGGAAAAGCGCAGTCTATTCCATATTGCTCCGAAAAAGCTATTAACTTCTTGTAGTTTATAGCGTATTGCCCTTCAATATTCCCTGTAAATCAATAGTGCATTATGCAACAAGAAGGGTTAGAGACATATCTATCCCACCAATACATTCCATGTACAAAAATGACATCCACCTGACATCCACGATTACATTCCATGTACAAAACCGGCCAAGAGCGTGTCGGGCCACGCTCAGTGTAGGGTTCTGTAGTTTTCCGTCCGTCACAGTAAGTGTCCCCACTTAAGAGTTAAAATAACACCGCCATGTAGTATGATATGAGCGTTCCACGTACACGACATCTATCGGCAAATTAAGTAAACTATTGCGCGCGAGCATAAAGTATGGAAGATGATTTTTATGGGATAATTCTTTATTGCGTGAACCGATTTTCACCGTTTTTACTTTATTTGAAAGCACGTCATTTCATTGTGATTTTGTAGAAATTACAGGTACAATAAGCACCTGCTTATACGGTTAAATTACAAACTTAGTTCAGAAATTATTTTGTACTTTTTTTTCAAAAACTATTCAACCTATCAAGTTCAAAATAATTTTTCTAGAAAGTTTTTATAAAGTTCTACTTTTGAAATTTTTTTCATATTTTTAAAACTTATGGTTCAAAAGTTAGAGGGGGACACACATTTTTTTTACTTCTGGAGCGATTATTTCCGAAAATATTTACATTATCAAAAAATGATTATAGTAAACCCCTATTCATTTTTAAATACCTATCCAAGAATATATCACACGTTAGGGTTGAAACGAAAAAAAAAATCACTCCCCACTTTACGTATAGGGGAGGTACCCTAATAAAAAAATTTCCACTTTTTATTTTACCACTTTGTCGACGTGATTGATATACATATTAGTACCAAATTTCAGCTTTCTAGTGCTAACGGTCACTGAGATTATCTGCGGACGGACGGACGAACGGGCAGACATGGCGAAACTATAAGGGTTCCTAGTTGACTACGGAACCCTAAAAAGGGAAAGTAACTCTAACGACATCCATAAACAGCTGCGGGTGTCGGGGCACTGCCGATCGCCCTAGATCGGGACTCCTATTCCCTAGGTGCCATTACACCTACCAACCTGACAGGTTGGACCCTACAAATTGCCATGTGAAATAGCCGTTTAATGTAAAACCAAGCCGGTGTGCCGGAGTATACTAACACCATGTCATTGTGATCTTTTGAATATTAGGTGTCTATATTTTTATAATAAATAGGATGACTTATTATTTAGTTTTGTTAGATTTTATGGCTGTATTCTCTTTGCCCGAGCTATATCGGCAGTCGGGGCAAAGTGGATAATATGACTTTTTTTAGTTTTTGTTTCAAATGACCTAAATCGTTAAATATGATGGGCAATCTTACATTTTTTTCTTAAGTCTAACTACAGAGGCTGATTAGAGACATTTTTTTTATTTTTTAGTTCTACATATTTTTTATAATTCGCGAACAAAGGTAAAGGTATTCACTATGCCCGGACGTCCCCTATATGTCGGAAACGAGAGTCGGATAGACGCCCGACAGCAAAGCCGAGGGAATTTTATGACTCGAGTTTGCACTATTGTTATCCAGTTACACACAATGTCTGCGAAGAAAAAACAGTGTTTTAAGACATTTTTTTTTTTATATTTTACTAAAATGCCCATAAGTCCCTAGGGACTAAGACTTTTATGTAACTCCAGCTACGCACGCTTTGTGAGCAAGTGTGGAAATAATTTATTTATAATCTACACTCTAACTGTAGTTATACCTATTGTTTGGACACAAAAGGCATTAAGTAAGAAGAAGAGTTTTTCAGTGATTAACTCAATAAATCCAACATATTTACTCAAAATACCTACCAATGGCACTAAATATCCAGCTGCTCTGGCAATGTAACTGGTCCTTCACGTGAGTTACCGCGTCGTGGTCGCGCCAGTCGAAGTGCTCCGGAGCTGTGATCGCCTCAGCGGGGTACTCCAGCTTAATCGCGCGATCATGACTCGCGGCATCAAAACGCTTAAAACCTAGATATTTGCGTCTTTCTTCCGATGTCAAATCGGTGAAACGGTTGATTCCAGCCTCGTTTAGTGGATATCTCGCGTTGCGCTCATTGATTCGTTCCAGGTTTTGCTTGAAAATGTCCAGACGTGTCAAGTATTCTTCAGGATTGTATACTTTGCCGTGTTTCTGTACGAATTCTTTGAACAGGT
This sequence comes from Pammene aurita, assembly GCA_947086415.1. Taxonomy (NCBI): domain Eukaryota; kingdom Metazoa; phylum Arthropoda; class Insecta; order Lepidoptera; family Tortricidae; genus Pammene; species Pammene aurita. The sequence goes on from OX352293.1 coordinate 36,508,245, forward strand.
TGTGAGCGTCGCCCAAGTCGTAATATGGTTTAGGCGGCGACTGCGCAGAGGCAGAGATGACCACCAGTAATGGGATCAGTAGAAACATACTATTTAACAATGGACAGACGACAGAAGACAAGTAACGTAATACACGACTTAGTGCTCTTTTTATAGTAACATTTGACGTCACCGATGTTAAGGCCAAGAACTCGTAAATTACTTACATAAAGCTGCCACTACAGGGCCCTCCGAATATTAACAGCTGTATAGGTCTAACGAAGTGAGCCGAATATGCCCACAGCAGTTTTCCAAAAAATTGCATAATTTTCTACGTATTCCTTCTTTCAGATTTCCCAAACTCTCCTATCAAACTACGTATAGTAAGATGTTTTTTACAATTCGGACATCTTAAAAACTACACGGTATACTTTCTTTTAAGACTTATGTTTTCACTAGCCTTTTCCCGCGGCTTCGCCCGCGTACTATAAGTACTCAAAAACGATACGATACCCATGTTGATTTTCAGACTTTGTAAACGCATTTGCCACTTTTAGGGGCTGAATTTTCAAAAAACCTGAAACACGTGTTTACTTATTTATTGTTAGGAATACTCCTGTGAAGTTTCGAATAAAATAATCTAACAAATCTTGATTCGCCATACAAATTTTGTACCCCCATTTTACCCCCTTAGGGGGTGAATTTTGAAAAATCCTTTCTTAGTGCACCCCTAGACTTTATAAGGAACCTACGTGCCAAATTTGGAATCTCTAGAACCAGCGGTTTGGGTTGTGCGTTGATATGTCAGGCAGTCAGTCAATCAGTCAGTCAGTTTCTTCTTTTATATATTTAGATGATCTCCGTGATAAGCTATATCACGCGATATGGAGCTTCCATAATGGAAGCCAAGCGGTAAGAATTTTGATAAATTTATAGTATGGCGGGCTCCAGTACTAGATGTATGAGTGATGAGAACATGAGAAGTATCATTAAACATTTGGTTACCTCTTCATGTTTAATTTAATTGTAATCCATACTAAGTGTATGTGTTTGTTTGTTTGTTTGTCCGTCTTTCACGGCAAAACGGGGCGCGTGATTTTTTAAGTGGAGATAGTTGAAGGGACGGAGAGTGACATAGGCTACTTTTTGTCTCTTTCTAACCCCCCACTTCCCTAAAATGGGGGGTGGAAGTTTGTATGGAGCATTCCGGGGGGCAAAGGGGAACAGTGTTACCCCGAATTTAACGCGAGCGAAGCCGCGGGCAAAAGCTAGTAAGTAATAACTAATAATTTATAGCTTGGTCTTGTCGTAGGTATGCAATACGCGAAATGTTTTTATTTCGACGTGAACGTATCACTTGAAATAGCTTATGTTATACCTTTTGGGTTTTTATTTTAACTTTTTATGCATAACCTATATTACCGTAGGTAGGTAGGAAGCCGTTTATCACTTTCAAGTTATGTAGGTTCCTACTTTAATGTGCATTTAGCGCTTGAATAGTTTGATTTCGAATTATGCCAACAATGCTTCATTTTTTATTATTGTTTTATTGGGAACAGTGGAAAATTCCATAGACGAATACTTTTTTGAAAACCATATAATGTAATACCTACCCAACGCACCTATGTTACAAGTCAATAATTTTAAACAAAAAAGAACCGACTTCACTGAGCCTCCACCTTTCCAAAGGCAAATGCTCGAGCTACTGTAAAAAAATACTGAAATCAATATAGGTGTGCCTATAATATTTGAAGTGTCCCTCGATATTGCCAGGATGCCATCATCAGATCCTGACCTGGTGACAATGGGACCAACTGTGAAGTATACTTTTTCAAACAAAAAAATAATTTTGCAAATCGGTCCGGCCGTCTTCGAATAATCGGTAAACACACATTTAAAAAAATAGCAAAAACAAAGATCCCGACGAATTGAGAACCTCCTCCTTCGAAATCTTGAAGTCTGGCTCCGGCACTTGATTGTTCTCTGGATGAAAATCTATTTAGAACAGTCGACGAAGCTAAATTGTGTACCGCATCAAAAATTATGCGCTAGTAGTTCGGTCTACAATGTCTCAATTCAAGCATTAAAGTCAACGAGTAAAAAACAACAAATTGTGATTCTGACAAACTGAATGGTATCTCAGTTTTTTTTTAATTTCATACTTTAAAAAATTGAAAAAATTTGAAATTTTGAAGCATGATATCTTTGAACCATTTCAATAGATTTTTTTAATTTTCACTTTATTTGGATAATTGCTTAATCCCTATTTAATAAAAAGAAAAGTGTGATCTAGCTGTTCAGTTTTCTGTCCAATGGGACAGTTGTAGTTGTTGTTGGTCAAGTGTACGTAAATGGCTTACTTGTACTAGACTTTGCTGACAGTATCTTTATCTTATATCTTTCAGCTCACCAAACTTAGCGCCTTGAGAATCTTCGTATCAGTTTACAGAGATGTTAAAAATAGTTAGTGCAATGTATTGAAATAAAAAATGCAAATACTTTGATATTTTACCTATTTTAAATAAAAATACAAATAAAATAGTTTCACGAAAAGGTATTTGAAATTCAAAATGCAAAATAGGTATTTTCAAAATACTTTTATTCAAATAAACTACCTTTTCACCATTTCACTAGATTGCGTCATTTGATCGATCGATCGATTAAACTTGTTGGACTTACTGAAGCTAGCCAACCCTAGTATGTGTTTTGCCTGCGCGTGCGCAGTTTTACCTGTACAGTTCAACTGCACAGGTAAAAGGGACCGTATGTGGCATCCGACTGTGTAGTTTTCTACGACTGTACAGGCGACCTGCGCAAATACGAAAATAGATATTTCTGAAAATATATACTTAATCACAAAAGGTTCAAAGTAACTTAGATGTTATTTTTAAAGACGTATCGATTGATGTGCAACATGTTGATATTTGGTAAAAATTGTTTCTTTGAAATTTAGTTACATGTATGTAGCGCCCCATGTAAGTAGCCCCCCCCCCCCCCAAATATTTTTTCTGCAATTTAAGTACATAACGAAATAACGGCATACAAAATACACCTTATGTCAAATTTTTATTTAGATACCTACGTCTTATAGTATCCGAGTGAAATGACTGTGACATACGAACGGGCGCACGGACGGACGGACGGACGGATGGACAGATGGACAGACGGACGTGACAAAACTATAAGGGTTCGGTTGTTGCCATTTTGGCTACGGAACCCCACTGGAACGGTGCCCGGCTGGAATCGAACCAGCGTCATCTGCAACACACGCCTTTACATTTAAGTAGTGAAATAAGTGGTTTGATATGTTCTCTACGTAGCACCAATAATTAATATGTACTTATTTTTAAACGTTAAATTAAATAAAGGTTAGGTTAAATGAAATTATTATTATTTAGTTAAGATAATTTGTATGGGTTTTAAGCTGGGTAGCATAATAAAACAAAATAATGGTAGTAGGCATTGATAATAGATCGATATCAATTTCGATAAAGAAAGTACAACCCTAGCTGTAATTTTAACATAATTTCAGCGTAAAAATATAGAAACATGAGGCAAATCCGTTCATATTCTTAAGTTTAACTTAATAAACTTAATAAATCTACTACGTCCTTAAATCTCCCAATAACTTTAATATTAACCTATCGTTTTAATGAAAATCATAGCATAAGTACCTGTGTAAGGACAAACTTGGCTGGTTTTTAGTTATTTTTTATGCCGCACCCTATCACACTACACGATGGCAAGTTTCTTATTTAATTGTCTATTTTCTCCTGTCTTTTACCTTATTGGCAATCATAAAACTAAAAAGATAACTTATAATTTTAATTTTCACCCCAGCTTGTCGACAGAAGAAGTACCAGTCAACTGACAGACGATGATGTCATGAGCGCACAATATACCGGATTTTTCGGCCGCATTAGGTTTTTACGTAAATACTCGTCATCTCCTTTTGCTTATGAATATAGCGCTGAGTTAAAACGAGATGAACTTATTTTTATGTGTATTGATTTTCATATGTTCGGTCTCATATAAAATAAAAATACAAAATAGTTTTACAAAAAGGTATTCGAAATTCAAAATGCAAAATAGGGATTTTCAAAACACTTTTATTGAAATAAAAATACTTTTTTACAATTTCACTCTGCGAAGGTAATAATTAAGACGCTCCCCACACTGGATCTGAATTCAGTTCTGAATTTATCAATTCATAGACAATTGTCTGCGTTTGCGGAACAGTTGTGTTTGCGGAAATTTATCTATGGCCTCCATACAAAAATTCAGCTACCATAGACAAATTTTCGCAACCATAGATAATTGTCTATGAATTTATGAATTCAGATCAAGTGTGTAGGGCGCCCGAATCCTACTTATAGTACTTATTAAGTTCAATGAAATTAAATTGTTTTCAATTGGATTTCTTTGTTTAGTAAAATTGAAACACCAAGAAATCTCAACTCTATTTCTCAACTTTTAGATTTAGAATCCACTGGCAATTGTCGGGAATTTTGGCTATGGCTGGGCCTTAGGAGGATAAAGCCCATTAGGCGCCTCGCACACCTTACCCTGGGCACAGACGCACGAAATTTTCATTCGGTTTCCATACGGAATGATAGGTGCAAGCGAGGCAGCACTATGAATGTGTATAGAGACGTCCCGTTCACACCCGTCCGGAAACCTATTGAAAATTACGTGCGTTTGCGCCCAGCCTTAACTGATATGTTGGCAACTCTGAAAATGGGTGCGTTTATATAAGGCATTAAATGGGCGCTTTTATATTTTACCGTGGCCGTCCATGGCACGGTAAAACTCTATGGTTATATTCATAAATAGACCATAAGCTATATAGACTAACTATGAATGAGACCGTAGAGTTTTACCGTGCCGTAGCACGTGCATTTGGCACTACTTTTCCCCAACAGAAACTTCTGGCTATGATATAATCTAATTAATTACATAATTTCCCATAATATTGCATCAAACCCTTCTGGGTAGAGTTCTCTCTAGGATTTGTTTTCTTCGAGTTATTTGCATTTTTCGACCTCCACCACTTTACAGCTGCCAGATGTCGTGTATTAGGCTTCACAATCTCTCAGGAACAATCTGTCGTCTACCCCGCCTCTCCCTTTCCCTCCCTCGACTCCCTACCCTGACTGCTATTACACCTCTCTATATGACAGATTGAGTCCGAGAAATTGCAATGTCTAATACCGGTTTGTGTCACAACTAGGGTTGTTAAAGAGAGATATAATAGAATAGGATAGTAATAAATATATAAGTATCTCTTTTCTTTCGAACGATGATGTATGTACGCCCTCGGTTCATTTTATTTTTTTTACGTTAAAAGGTGATAAAAAGCATTTTGTATTTTAAAGTTTTTAAAAATGCAAAATACGTGTAATTTTTAGTATTTGAATTAAAATACAAAATAGTTTTTGAATTAAAATACAAAATAGTTTTTGAATTAAAATACAAAATAGTTTTTGAATTAAAATACAAAATAGTTTTCGATAAAAGTATTTAAAATAAAAAATACGTATTTTGTATTTGTATTTCAAATGCATTTATTTCAAATAATTAACATCCCTACTTAACACAATCAAAATACGACAAAACTCTAAATCCTTCGGACAGTTTTGAAATTTGGTGTGTATGTTGATTAGAGGTCCCATTTTATTGTCCACACCATTTGACATTTGAGGACCTCGAGGAACCGCCAGCACCTTGGAAAATGTCCTCCATCCAGAAGAAATTCGCTTTTCCCTCCGAATCTACGCACTCTATGAAAATATGATCTAAGACAATATTAAAGCTCATTAAATTTCATATTTTCATAGAGTACGTAGATTCGGAGGGAAAAGCGAATTTCTTCAGGATGGAGGACATTTTCCAAGGTGCTGGCGGTTCCCCGAGGTCCTCAAATGTCAAATGGTGTGGACAATAAAACGGGATCTCTAATCAACATACACACCAAATTTCAAAACTGTCCGGCGGATTTCGAGTTTTGTCGTATTTTGATTCTGTTAACTTTGCCAATAAGCCTAACATCACGCTGATATATTGACCGCAGCGCCGGGCTATAGTCCGTCGACATCGAAGACGTCATCGACGAGTATACTCGTCGACATCACCATCCCATGTGACGAGAACCCCGTGAAGGCCGAGATGGGCAAGTCCAGTACTTAATCTTGGCTCACGAGGTAATCTATGTGGGAAGTTGATTCGGCGATCAATGTATAGATGAATTATCGAGATCATGGAATTGCATTTGTAGTGGTTGTACCGTTTGCAACAAAAGGAGAATAATTTTCTCTTAATTTAATAAAATTACATACCCTAAGAAATGGAATAAGTAGTAGTCCTCTGTTTTTTGCTTTTAGTCGCTATCATGTTCTTCATCTGAGCTGTCACAAGTATTTATAATAAGATTGTTTGAAATTCGATCCATTTCCCCTTCCTGACATCGATATTTATTTTCTTCACTTTCGACATGGCGACAAATATTTTCCCAGTCCTCAGCAGTAATAGTATTCATTCGTTCAGTTGCTAAACTCATAATGCCTTGCATGTTTCATGAAACGTTTCTTTTCGCTACATATCCTTTTACTATGGATCAAATATTTTCGATCGGATTGAATGACGGGTGATACGGTGGCAATCGTAAAACGGAGTGGCCATGTTCTTTTAAAATTGCATCTATGTGGTACTCACGAAACCGCTCTTTATTTTGTTTAATTAAATCATACAAACTGGTTTTGTACATCAACGGGCTATACGAAATGTTGTGTTCTGTCAATCAATCCATCATTTCTTGTTTATGAGAATTTGACGTTGGTCATGGTAATCTCCCGTTTTTTGGTTTGCCTCAAACATTAACAAAGCGTTGGGAATAAAACCATCTTTTCCTCCTGCGTGCACTATTATTAACCGCTGGCCTGTACTGATTTGTTTTTTTACACCAAATTCTGTTCCATCGGTCCAAGCCTCTCCGGACACATGTGAAGTGTGGATGTAGGTTTCATCAGTATAAACTAGTGGTCTATCTTCAGACCGATAATCCGCAATTTTGGTAAGGTAATTTATTCTTTTTTTTTTTTTTTCAATTTATTTGGGACAAAAAACAGTAACACGCGAGATTATGGCTAATAGTAACAATACAAAAATTACTAAGTGTGAGACCAACGACATTGTCCACAGATTACTAGATTATGAATCTATAATATTTTGCGCTTGGTAACAATGCAAATAGTATTCTGTTGTATTTTTCATTGTTGTACAATAAAGTATTATACTTACTTACACTTATAATTATTGTAATGTATACAGGACATTTTTTATTGATTTCGGTGTAGTATTTTATGCACGTTTTTTTTATACACATTCTCAGACATCATAAACATATCAATATCGTTAAAGAGCATATTGTATGATTTAACCAGCCTATACAGTGGGTCACGTTTCCCGGCGTGCGTCCGGCAGCCCGCACACGCGAACAGCTGGTGATGGCGCGCGGCGCGCTGCAGCACGCGCGTCGGCACGCGGTAGCAGAGCGCCCCGCTCAGGCTGGGGCAGTCGAACTTACTATGACACAGGTTATATAAGACCATAGCATCCAGAAGGACGCGCCGGTTTTGTAAATTAAGTAAATTGTACTTTTCAAGAAGTTGCTGGTAACTTGAACGCCAACGGTAACATCTGAAATGCATGGCACGCAAGTACTTTTTCTGAACAGTCTCTATTGAATTTTTGTACTTATTATAGAAAGGATTCCATATCGACACAGCATATTCGAGTTGCGACCTGACCAGCGACTTATATAAATAGAGATATGTTGAAGGTTGCTTGAAATCCATACCGAGACGCATGATAAAACCGTACATTTGGTAAGCTTTGCCGATAATATGACTGATGTGAGTATCTAAATGAAGTTTTGAGTCCAAGTTTACACCAAGATCTCTTATTACCGAGACTTTTCCTAGTATCGATCCGCTAAGGAAGTAGGATGTGTGAAAAACGTGAAGTTTCTTAGTGAAGGTTATTTGTTTACATTTGTTCAAACTAAAACTCAATTTATTTTTATGACAGTACTCACTAAGGCGGTTTAAGTCACTTTGAAACTTGGTGCGATCCTCTTCGTTTTCAACGGTATGGTAAATTTTGAGATCATCGGCATAAAGTAAAAAGTTACAATATTTGAAACAACTATTAATATCATTAATTAATATTACGAATAACAAGGGCCCGAGTATGGAGGCCTGTGGGACCCCAGAGGTTAAACGAACACAATTGGACTCATATCCATTTACTACAACCTTTTGTGTACGATTTGTAATGTAAGATCTAAACCATCTCCATAAGTTTCCGCGTATGCCATTAAAGTATATTTTTTCTAAAAGAATTTGGTGATCTACTCTATCGAACGCCTTGCAAAAATCTGTGTATATACTGTCCACCCATTGTTTCGCATCTATACTTCTAAAAAGGTAGGACGTATAAAGAAGGAGATTTGTTGTCGTGGACCTTTTTTTAACAAAACCGTGTTGTTGGGGTAAGATTATGCTGTGTAGACTTGGATAGAGTGAATCATGAACTAGCTTCTCGAACAATTTACATAATATGGGAAGAAGGGAAATAGGCCGGTAATTTTTGACATCCGTTTTGGAACCACCCTTGTGGACGGGAACAACTCTTGCGAGTTTCCAGATTGCGGGAAAGGTGCCTTCTCTGAGACAGCTATTAAAGATTAGGTACAGAGGCATTCTTAGCAGTCGTATGTTGTGTCTTTCCATTAATATTTTTCGGTTGTCCTCGGTCTTTTTCCATTTAAATCCTAATTTTTGTATTTGTTTTCGTAAGGTGGAAATGCCAAATTTGTAATCTATATCGGATTTTAACACAGAGTGGAGTGCCTTTAAGGTTGGAAATTGCTTATGGGACAGATGAAAATTGTATATAGTTCTCCGGATGACTTCCTGATCAAAATCGTCTACTGCTGATGACGGACAAGTACGTAACTTTTTATTTCTCGGGGAGGTGAATTTCTTTGTTGTTGCGAATTTCTCACTATTGCTCTCAGACACAATGTTATAAACAGTAGAGAGACATACACCTGTAGCTTTTTCAACTAACTGGGCAGCGGTGTAAGGAGAATTTAAATTTTTCTTCAGTTCAAGTTCAAAATATTTATAACAGTTAAAAATAATTTGCTTACTTTGACTCTCAATCGGACCAAAATTACTCACTGCCATATTTTTTGAAAATTATGTAACTTACACTTAGTCGTACGGGCTGACACAAAATTATTCTGATAATTGTGAGAATACAATAAAATCAGACGTAAAAATATATGCACAACGTAAATAATATTCACAATTTGACACTGACATTATTTTGGTATTTACTTCTTCAATATATAACAAACCTCTTTTTATACTGATAGTACGAGAAAATAGAAAATTCAAATATAGAATGCCTGTAAACATACAATACAATACTACATATGCAATTCCATGCTCTCGTTAATTTATCTATACCTATAGTTGTCTCTGCGAACGGTCATATAGCGATGCCGATGAGTCTCGGCTCGATCAAAACCTTGGAGAGGCTTTCGCTACGAGGTTACTAGGTATAGTTGGATCAAGCTTGCTGCGTTGTTTTATATATTTTTTAAATTATTTTTGCATGTTTTAGGTGTAGTTTTACTTTTATGCCTGAGAAAAAAATTTGACAATAAATAAACTAGTAGTCCGCCTGGAACTGAGAACTCGCGATTTCCTTGCAAACGAGTTGACCAGTATAACAAGGTCCTTCTGATGATTGTTTCGCGCCTTCTAGCTCCATAACCCCTTGATTAATCCTGCTCATATACGAACTCTCAAATTGTATAGATCTCTGCTACAACCCCAACAAATTTCATTAAGATCAGAAAAAAGTTACTAAAGTTATGGCCAAAAAGGCATCAGCACATATGCAGGGACGCCAGGGACGTCTAAGTAGCCGGCTGACAGTTCTGTTGTGTCCGAAGTTGTCTGTAAGAACTCACTTCGCTTGCGCTCCGCTCGTTTGATAAATATTTCTGTGTACAGTGTGTACTATGAATATAGGGTAAATAAATAAAAGCCAGCCATTGATAATGATCATTGTTATTATTTTGATATTTTCAGAAACGTTTAAACGAAACCACAATTCGTGAAATAAAAGGTATGATGAAAAGAATATTGCCTCTAGCGAGACTTACAAGTATATCCAGCTCCTAAGTTTTACATGAAAAACCGGTCAAGAGCATGTCGGGCCATGCTCAATGTAGAGGGTTCCGTAGTTGTTGCCCGTACAATACAACCTACTCAAAAGGGCGTTTCTTATAGGATATTTTACGGCACTTACGTCCTTTTACCATAAAATTACAACTTTTGCTATAACTCAAAAACGGCTGAACCGATTTCATTCAATATGGTTTTAATTGAAATAACTGAATACGCCGCGTTTTTTTTTACAGTTAGCCCACGGCACAGAATAACTAATAGTACTATCGTCCCACGGTTTAAAAGTTAGAAAGGTGGACGCATTTTTTTAAATTTCAACTGACGAACTGATTTTATCCAAAAGTTGTTTTAAAGGATTCCCCTATTATTTTTGCGTGAGGTATCCAACGATACGATACGCCACTAGGGTTAAGGCGAAAAAGAAAATTAACTCCCACTATATTTTTTAATTTTCCACTTTGTCGACACAATTAATACACGTACTCAAACCAAATTTCAGTTCTAGTTCTCTAGTACTAAGTTAGTCACTGAGTTAGACCACGGGCGGACGGACAGAAGGACATGTCGAAACTAAAACAACCTATTGAATGTGTGTATTGTGATGGACCGGCAACTAAGGAACCCTACACTGAGCATGGTCCGTCCTGGTTTTGGCCGGTTTTTTACCTTAATAAACATTGTCATAATATATTGCATAATGCAACTATATTATAGTGCTAGTAGCGATGTACAGTCCGCCCAATCCACACGCATGGATTCCTCGTATTACCCGGAAGTAACCATTTTCACCCCATTTGGGCCCAAAAAATTGCCGGCAAATCCAATACTTCTCCCCGTTTTCTGTAAGACGTAATTATATTTTCATACAGGACGCTTGCAGTGTCGAAGACAGGGATTGGGATCCGATTCGGCGGATCCGGTCGGATCCAGTAGGTGCTTTTGTAAAGTTAACGGGTCCGGATCCGTACACCCAAAAAGTATCACCAATACAACAACCAAATTATTGCTTTAATAAGAAAAATGCAGTAGGTACATAATGACATATTTTTAGGTAGGTATAGATAATTGTAATTGAATGAAAAATTGAAAAAGTCGACGCGTCGAGCAAGATTCGAACTTGCGACCTTTCGGAACACCGGTCCGAGGTGTTGTTTTTAACTTTTCAATTAAATTAATACATTCAAATCATACAAAGACTGGTTTTTTTGTTTATTGTAGGAGACATTTTTGATTACCTAACGTTATACATTCTCATATTATGTTTTGTGATTTGTCCTAAAACTTCGGTTATAAAGAGTGTTTGCAAACATCCGGTCCATGTCTCTTACTGGGCGTGGTTTATGAAATTTTAGGTATCAGCTGACTCCGGTAAATTTTTTTTTAGATTTCGCTCAACTTTTTGATACTATTCTGCAGTAACTAATAAAATTTCTATTAGTTTGTATACATATTTTGAAAGATCGTTTCTTTTTAAATTGCATAGGTTGAACACTTTTTTAATTTTAGGTTTTATTTGGACCTGTCGAAGCTATTCGATCTGGTATCGTATGATGTTCTTTGGATCAAGTTCCGTAATGAAATCATAAACTTATTTCAATTTTGGTATAACAATCAAAGTAATACGGTTAGGTGGGCTGGTCATAATATTCAAGGGAGTATGGATTGGAATGCGGGGTCAAGCAGAGGGGGTTGTTGTCACCTTGTTTTTTCAATCTATAAATGAAGGGTCTACTCGATGAGCTCAATATTAGTTACGCCGACGACATGGTGCTGTTGTGCCCGTCGGTTAGGGCTCTCGAGGTCTTGTTGAGCATCTGTGAGGCATACGCGACGGCTCATGGACTAATATACAATACCTACTCGGAAAAGTGAACTCCTCGTTTTCAAGGCTGGGTGTAAAAAACCTAAAATAGTTCCACCAGTAAAGCTACTACGAGTTCCCTTGAAAAGAGTCAGTGAATTTAAATACTTTGGTCACTGGATTGTCTAGGGTCTCACTGATGACCTTGATATGGAGTGTGAGCGGAGGCCTTGGCGGTGAAAACTAATATGTTGGTCCGTAGATTTGCTAGATGTTTTTTTTTAATCTTATTTATTTTATAAGCCATACATCTTAATGATTAAGTCGGCTTAAATTTTTGCTAGATGTTCTCGTGATGTAAAAATCACGCTTTTTAAAGCACATTGTCAGACCTTTTATATGTTTCTGGGGCGAACACGGATGGCTTTAAAACTATATTGCGGAAACGTCTAGCCTCCGTCTTGTTTAGAGTGAGAGACAGTACTTACCAACAGCATTCTGAATGCCGTGCTGAAAAAGTACGACTGCCCAATAGTGAGGCACTGGAACAAGGTGCACACTAGTGACAGGCCGGTTATTTTTAATATTAAGTAGGAAACGAATTCTAATTTATGTTTTCTAATTTTTTCTCGCTATAATGATGTGATTTGTATAGTATTTATATTAATACATTTGACATTTTTATTTAATTTAATTTATCTGTGCCAAACGTTAATGTTAAGTATATAAACTTGTATAAATTTTACTTTGATAAGGTATTATTGTGTTATAAATAAATTATTAAATTGAAATTAATTTATGAATAATTCACCGTAATCTAACACTTATTTCGTGATTTTACTTGGAAAGGTAAATAAAGTAGGATTATTATTGATAAAAATTAAGTTAAACTTGTACGTAACATATATAAATACATTGGAAAATGAGTCATCTGAGGAATAAGTGGAACAATTTCTTTCAATTACAAATATATTTTTATAAGCGACAGTATGTATAGCTAGAGCATCATATCAGCCGAAAGACGTGCACTGCTGAACATAGGCCTCCCCCAAAGAGTGCCACAATGACCGGTCCTGCGCCACCCGCATCCAGCGGACTCCCGCGACCTTTACCAGGTCATCAGTCCACCTTGTGGGGGGTCTACCGACGCTGCGCCTTCCGGTTCGTGGTCGCCACTCGAGAACGGCCATCGGTTCTACGTGCAATGTGCCCCGCCCACTGCCACTTCAGTTTAGCAATTCGGAGGGCTACATCGGTTACTTTGGTTCTGCTGCGGATGGCCTCATTTCTGATGCGATCACGCAGATATAGCCCAAGTATAGCCCTCTCCATTGCCCTGTGACTTTGAGCCTTCTTACGAGGCCCATAGTAAGCGACCACGTTTCAGTGCCATATGTCATCACTGGCAACACACACTGGTCAAAGACTTTCGTCTTGAGACACTGCGGAATATTGGACAAAAAGAAGTGCCGTAGCTTCCCGAACGCTACCCAACCGAGTCGGATTCATCTATTAACCTCTTTCTCGAAGTTGGATCTACCTAACTGGACAGTCCGTCCTAGGTATAAATAGTCGTCCACAACTTCGAGTGTAAAGTCTTCGATTGTAACGGGAGTTGGTGCTACATGGGCATTTGACATGATCTTCGTCTTATCCATGTTCATCTTTAGACCAACTCGCTCGGAGGCTTTACTAAGGTCATCGAACATTGTACTCAAGTCTCAGCCAAGACCGCAAACCGAAGGTGAGTGATGTACTCGCCGTTTATGTTGATACCTAGCCTTTTCCAGTCGAGTCTTGAAAACATCCTCCAGTACAGCGGTAAACAGTTTAGGAGAAATAACATCTTTTTTTTTATGGAGAATAGACAGACGTTTGACCACGATCTCACCTGATGGTAAGTGATGATGCGGTCTACGGTGGAGCACGCTTACCTATGAGATATCTATTTACTCTCGCTTTGAAGAGACCTAAATTGTACTCAAGTGGAAACACAGACTCGGGCAGGCCGTTCCACTCCTTGGCAGTTCGCATAAGGAATGTTGAAGCAAAACGCTTCGTGCGTATATGTGGAATACTTACCATGAAGCGATGCCGGAGCGCCGATTGTCTGGTAGTCCGATGGTAAAATGGGGACGGAGGAATAAGGTTGTGCAGTTCCTCGGCACACTCTCCGAAATGTATCCTATAAAAGATGGATAGGCTGGCAACCTTGCGACGATGCTCCAGACTTTGAAGTCGAGCATTCGTCAGCTTGCCTGACTCTCCTTGCCTGACTCCCGCTGCAACGGAATAGGCTTCGAGTTCTGGTCCTGGAGTCGGACTGACATAGTGGCGTTCTCGTACAAACACTTCAGCACTTCGATATAGCGATAGTCTACTTGGCACCTTTGGAGAGATTGTAGTACAGGCCAGGTTTCGATCGAATCGAAGGTTTTCTCGTAGTCCACGAACGCTCAGCAGAGGGGCAGGTTATACTCCTCAGTCTTCTGTATTACCTGACGGAGCGTATGAATGTGGTCTACGGTACTAAAGCCTCTTCGGAAACCGGCTTGTTCGGGAGGCTGGAAGTCATCTAGCCCACGTGCGAGACGGTTCGTATGACTCTTGGAAACAGCTTATAGACATGGCTCAGAAGTGAAATGGGTCGGTAGTTGTTCAGTAACGCTAGCTAGCTACAGCAAATTTATGAAAATATGTCGAAGTTTTGGTGATGTTTTGGGCACGTATTAAAATATTTTACAAAAATAAATATACAGAAATAAACTTCACTTTATGCTTTAATCAGATATTTAATATAAATCATATTAGGGGGCATAAAAATAATAATTAAAAATCAAGCAACAAGATTGCACGAATCAACGTCCTCACTAAACAAGCTCTATCAAGGTATTAAATATTTATATCTATGAACCAAACTATTTTTTTGCAATAACAAGGCATGCAACTATCGTATCAAATGCAATTTATGTGCGTAATTTCATTATTAGCGATTATCGTTTTCAAATCGTTATGGACTCTTAAGTTGCAATATTATACGAAAAAAATTATGCATATACATATATGGGATTATAGATATATTACCTGTCCCATAGCCAACTAATAGAAATGGTGCGTAAAATGTCTGGAACCTGCATAAATCTGGGAATAATATACCTCTTTCATAGTAGGGTAGATCAGAATCGTTCATAACTGAAAAAAGAAATGTTGTTATTATAAAATCGACCGGCATCAGAAGTAGGGAATGCAAACCGGTATTTCAAGAACGAAAATAACCGGTTTTAACCGATAAATAGCCGGTTGTAACTGACAAATAACCGGGTTTAACCAATAAATAACCGATTTTAACCGATAAATAACCTGTTTGCATTCCCTAATCAGAAGTAGCTACATAATAGGACAATGTGTTCAAAATAAAATAACAGCAAGGTTGTGCGAAGATAATTTAGAACACCTTGCTTGATTTGCAGCCTCTGCTGCGAACTCTATACGAATACATACAATCAAATGAATATCAAACTAGGCAACATTTTCATTTTGTGTTTTGCCAATCAAGAGGCAAGATGCAATATTTTTATTTTTGCTTTAATTTGAAAGAATTGCACGTAGAATAGACCACGAGTGTATTAAAAAATGAAAATACTATAATTTATAGTAAAAAATTGCTGCTACAAACTCACAATTTAAATTTTCGCGCCTAAACGGAGCTACAGTCCCCGTGACGTCACTCATGTGTGTCAGTGTCACTCGCCATAGTCGTGATATTTGTTCATCCTTGGTTCTATGGAAGGTAGAAGGTAAGGATGACAATCTCTATGGTGCAAAAGTGTCCGTTAAATTCCGTCATGTGAGATTGTCATCTTTTACTATACCATCCATAGTTGTCAAAACAGGAGTGACGTCACTAGACGATGATTGGTGGATTAAAATACGTTCCGTTTCACACTACTTCAAATCGTAATTATTGTTTGAAATTAGTATAAATTAAAGTAAAAACGTTTTAATAGCTATTATTTTATGCTTTTTCAACATTTTGATTACAAAATAATGGTAAATATTTTAGCTGCATCTTCCCTATTAAATTAAGGTGAAATTGTTAATATACCATTCTATACATATAATAAAGCTGAAGTGGGTCGAAAGTCTGTACATGGAAGATAATCGAAAAAAAGTTGGCTGGGGATACTTAGAATCGATAATAGAACACGTTCCAACAATTTTTAGAATTTTTGTCTGTTTATCTGTTTGTCTGTTTATCTGTTTATCTGTTTATCTGTTTGTCTGTTTATTTGACCGCGCATCACGTGAAAACGGCTGAACGGATTTTGATGAAATTTTGTATAGAGATAGTTTGAGTCCCGGGAAAGGATAATATATAGTTTTAATCCCGAAAATCAACCCTGGTGGGGGTGAAAATGGGGTTAAAAGTTTGTATGGAGAATTTTTAACCGCTGATACGATTTAGATAGAAATGAGTATGGAGATAATTTGAGTCTCGAGAAACGTCATAGGATAGTTTTCAAACCCTTGTGGGGGTGAAAAGGGGGTTGGAAGTTGGTATGAGGAATTTTTTACCGCTGAACTGATTTTGATGAAAATTGGTATAGAGATAGTATGGGTCTCGAGAAAGGAGAAAGGATAGTTTCATCTTCAAAAAAGTCCCCCCCCCCATTTTACTTTAGAATCTTAGGTCCAAAAATCTATCTTATACATATAATAAAGCTGAAGAGGGTCGAAAATCTGTACATGGAATATATTCGAAAAAAAGTTGGCTGGGGATACTTAGAGTCGATAACAGAACACGTTCCAACAATTTTTAGAATTTTTGTCTGTTTATCTGTTTGTCTGTTTATTTGACCGCGCATCACGTGAAAACAGCTGAACGGATTTTAATGAAATTTTGTATAGAGATGTGAGAATGAGTGTATAGTGACAGTGAGAAGTGACAAAGTGAAAAAAGTAAAAAAAAGTCGAGAACCTGAAAGTAAAAAATGTAAAAAATGACAAAATTTCAAAACATTCAAAAAATTTCAAAAATTTCAAAAATTTTAAAAATTTCAAAAATTTCAAAAATTTCAAAAATGTCAATAATCTCAAAAATCTCAAAAATCACAAATATCTCAAAAATCTCAAAAAAATTAAAAATTTCAAAAATTTCACAAATTTCAAAAATTTCAAAAAATTTCAAAAATTTCAAAAATATCAAAATTACAAAAATATCAAAAATTTCAATTAAAAAAAATACAAAAAAAAATAAAAATAAAAAAATTTGGAAAAAGTCAAAAATGAAATAAAATTAAATAACATAACTTCGTTCCAACCGAAACGCACTCAGGTATTTTTTTTTCACATTGAAGAATAAATATTTTGATCTACAACAATATCATAAATCCTCTATTCCGCGTTCAGAAACCGTATGTAATTACCACCATTAATGCAATCAGTAACGTTACATCAGTGTATTATCTGTGACAGTGTGTTAAAAACGTATGAAAATTCATTACCTACGGTAACGTAATGAAAATTCGCCCTCCTCCCCGACCGCTGGCACAATAAGGTTGGTCATGGCGGTCATTCTAATGGTTTCCGAACACGTCACTTAGGATTTTTTTAATATGTGTGTAGATAAAGCAGTGTATGCTTCTATTAGGGTACACATAAAATGGGGGGTGAATGTTTTTTCGCTCCAACTCTATCGTGTTGGGTATTATTGAATAGGTCTTTCAAAAAGAATAGAGGTCTTTTAATACATTTTTTGGATGAAACTGATAGTTTCGTAAATATTAGATTTGAAAGTTCAATCAAAAAAGGGCGTCTCTTCCATCTAACTTTAGCACCGTGGGTCCAAACAGGGCGGCAACTACGAAACTCTACACTGAGCATCGCCCGACATGCTCTTGGCCGGTTTTTTTTGCATTGTTATCCCAGAAATCACCCCTTAAAGATTACTAATTCCAATTCAAGAAAATCCCCAGCCAGGTTATACGTAGCCTATAAAAATTAAACGCTTAAAAGGGGGGGGGGGCAGCCACTACACTCACTACAGATTGAGTTAAATTTGCATGGGTCACCCCCCCCCCAAGTACACCAAGTATAGAAAAAAATGTTACTGACCCCCTCAAAAAATCATTTCTGCATTTGTGACCCCCCCCAAATTTCAACCGCACCTGTTCTTACCTTTCATGCTTAGACTGATTTGACGGGAGGATCGATTTGGAAAAGTGGTACTGTATCCGATATACACCTACTACTCTATGTCGTTTAAATCATGCCAAAAAAAGTATTGATTTTTGAGTGTAGTTTCATTTAGTGGTAATTGTATCCATTTGTCAACTTTACTTCAAGTTCCGCCTCCAGGGTAGCGGGAGAGAAATTAGGGGCAAATTAGCCACTTACATAGACCGAATTCCACGCGGGCGGAGCCGCGGGCACAGCTAGTTATAAATAACAGGTAGATATAAAACATACAACTCAATACGAGGAAAAATGAAGCTAAGTAAGATAAAGCCGGCTCACTACTTGGTTTATTATTGCGTTGCGTAGGTGCACTTTGGTTTCACACACACTGAAAAAGGAAATACAAATATCGCCCGATTATAAACTACAAAGTAGGTTGTCGGGGTAAGATGGTTATCTAATTCTCTACTACACGGTCGGCAAAAACTGACCCAGAGGTCACCTTGCTAGTTCCAATACAAATTATAATGTTGGCAATAAAATTGTACTAACCACCGATCAGTGGGGGTGAATTGAACCGGCGGCGGAAATGTTAGCGACTTTGTAGAAGGCACTTTAAAATTAGCCAATTTTGAGGCCGATTTAACTCGTACTCGGTCGGCTTGTAATTCACAACAACAACCTTATGATAAAGAAAATGGAAATCACACATACTTATTGATAAGGGTCCTGTTTCATACAATATTTGTTTCAAAGTTTCTTCATCACTGGTATTGAAGACTTTAACTGAAGTTACGCTGGTGACCGCAGTCATATTCTGCATTTCTCGACAAAGTCCTACTTTTCCCGTGTACGGGTATTCTACTTGTAACGTTAAATACTTCCTGTACATGCCATATCCCTCGTAGTGTCTGGGGATTGAAGGTTATTAAACTGTTGTATTAAAAGACCATTGTATAGTACCTAACCTAGTCACCGAATTGTGCGCTATGTTAATTAAATTAGTATTTTAATTGGGTTAAGTAATTTGACAGCACTTTATACTTTGTATTACAG
Organism: Pammene aurita; assembly: GCA_947086415.1. Classification (NCBI taxonomy): domain Eukaryota; kingdom Metazoa; phylum Arthropoda; class Insecta; order Lepidoptera; family Tortricidae; genus Pammene; species Pammene aurita. The sequence goes on from OX352293.1 coordinate 36,527,520, forward strand.
AAACTGTCAGATTACTTCACTTAATAAAATAAAAACTAACTAACAGGTGATAGCAAACAATTTAGAATTCTTTCAGATGCGTATAATTTTTTGGATAGTTATTCTTAGTCGATTTACACATAGTTTATAGCTATTTACAAAACCATCAGTGGGCATAACAACAATGCCCGTGGTCTTCGGTTGGCTGGCGCTGCACGGCATCATCATCATCATTTTAGCCATTTGTCGCCCACTGCTGAGCATAGGCCTCTTTTCAAGTACTGTCCCGGTCCTGAGCTAATCTCATCCAGAAGTGACCCGCGAACTGACACCAAGGACTCCGTTCATCCGAAACTGGCCACCAATCCGTCAACATTTTAGTCCACCTAGCCTGGCAAATACGTCGTGCCCAATTCCATTTGAGTTTGGAAATGGACGGCATATTTTAATTTTTTTGTGCACACATGTTGTATATGTAATGAAGTAGGTTCTGGCTATCTCTATTCTATGACATCGCCACAACTTTATGAACAAACTATTTTGTTTAAATGGTTTCATTTTGGAGTCTACAGAAAATTATTCTAATTTTTTTGGTATCACCCGTTACTTTAGTCAAATCAATGCTATAAAACAAAAACGCAAATAAATTAGTTAATAATCCACATTAGAAGATAAAATTCTATTTTTCCCCACTACTCTGAAGGCATAAAGAGGGTTTCGACACTTTCGACGAACGCACGAGCGGGAGTTATAAAAAAAATGCTTAAGCAATTACTTCATAATTTCATGTGGCCACCCTGATGCTCCTTCACAGTTACTACCATTCCAGTACGGTGTAATACAGTCTATGCTCTGTTGCTCAGAAATATCGAGGCACTGCTTGTGTTTAATTGCATATTGTCCTTCAATATTTCCTGTAAAAATCAAATTTAAAATTTAAACACAGGTGTACAGGGAGCAGGGTGTATCAACGGGAATGGGGGTGGAAAACAAGTGGAGCAGGGTAGCGTTGATTGAAATGGGTTGGGAACGGCTGGGAGTGTGTTAGAGCATTTCTAAAATTTTGAGATGGAAAATTATCGAATATCGCATAGGATCACGAAGAAGCAAAATATGAAATATGTACATTTCTAAACTTTTCTATTCGATTAGAAATCTTTATTGTGCAATAAATTAAAGTAATAACGTAAAAACCGGCCAATAGCATGTGTGTGGTGCTCAATGTAGGATTCCGTAGTTGCCGGCCTGTTGCAATACATCCGTTCAGAAGGTCGTTTATTATAGACGGAGAGCTGGCCACGTCAGATATGACACAATAATGAGAGCAACGAAACCCCTCTAGTTAGTTTGCTATACTATGCTTATTTCTAGATCCGGACATCTGGCAGCTGTAAAGTGGTGGAGGTCAAAGAGTGCAAATAACTTGAAGAAAACAAATCCTAGAGTTCTGGGTTTGATGCAATATTATGGTAAATTATGTAATTAATTAGATTATATCATATCCAGAAGTTTCTGTTGGGGGAAAGTAGTGCAAAATGATGTAGTAGTAGTAGTAGTAGTAGTAAAACACTTTATTGCACAAAACAAATACGTGACCAACAAAAATGTAGTGAGTGATGTATAATGCAATTCTTACTTAGTCGCCTACTGTTTTTGTTTCCGCAATAATAGACAATGGTTTTTAATCTAATGTTAAAATATAGGCCCTGTCCTCTTGAATAACACAACTTTGGCAGTTTTTACCTTTTTAAGTATTTATTATTAAGTACACATTTTTAAACCTTATTACAAAATAGTCAATCTTAAACTCTAAAATTCTTACTTATAAAATAGGTTACAAATAAACGAAATAAAAAACTAACTTAAAAGTAACAAAATAAGTCCCCGAGATCTGTTCCCTGCGGAAGGGTGCCCATAATGCTGGCCACATTCCCCCGCTGAATGGCAATGCCGATTCTTTGGCCAAGGAATGAGCTAGCCTTAGGGTCCCTAGTAACGTCGAGGAGCCTCTTCTTTAAATCTTTAAATAAACCATGGGCATCCTGACACCAAGGTCCCAAGGTCTCCACTGCAAACGCCGCAAACATGTGGCTGTTTGAGAGACCAGCATATTTGCGGCGCTTCAGAGCTTCGGCTGCTGTCGCCGCTCCACCAGGCCTCAAAGACGTAGATGATAGATGGGACGGCGCCAGAGTATCCACACAAGTGGCATCCCAGATGAGTGGCCGTCCCATCCGCCAAGGAATAAGGGTCATTCCATCGGGCCTCTTTCCGTCGTCACGCACAAGACCGGGTGGCTCCAAAACGGATGGCACGCCCACACTGACAAGGGCCCGACGGATAACATCATTAAGGCTGGCGTGGCGGGACAGCCGACCAGCGCTCTTCCGGCAGGAAAGGCCGTGGCAGCCACGACTATCAACCTCCACTCCGCAGGGACAGCGATGAGGGACAACTAAGTCAGCCCCTACGCGGAGGCCGACAGCCAGCCTTAGGGAGTTATTGTCCAGAAGGGTAGCACAGTTACTGGAGGGATATGCATGCAGCCAATACCCTGACTCAGACCTGGAAGAAGCTAGGAGACGGGCTTTCTCTTCAGCTGAAGTAGCAGAGTCAAGGAGCTAAACTTGAACCTGGTGACAGAGTGGTTCATCCCACACCCTCTGAACGTGCGTTTTGGAAGGCACGCCAACTGCCAGGCATTTATAGAATCCGACAAGTACCTACGCCACCTCGAAGTCAGGTACTGACGGAGTGAGAATCTTTCCTACAAGGGATAGCGTACTATGAACGGATGACAGAAAAGTAGGCAAGGCAACACTAGAAACCCTCCTTATACCCAACCCACCAAAGCGGATAGGCAAAGTTGCTTGGAGAAACTGCCTATCATCGAACCTAATATTGAACAATTTTTGTATTGCAACATGTAACGTACTGTCGATTATTTGACATAAATGAGGATGTCTAAAAAAAGGACTGCACCGCATTGCATATGTCAGTTTGGGGACGAAAAGGCAAAACCGAATAATAAAAAAGGCCATGTGGGCGTTTATTTTGAAAAGGCGGTCAGAATGCTCTGAGAAATGCTGCAATTGGGTATCTACGAAGTCCGCGATCGATTCATCAAAAACCGGGGCCCCAAGAAGATGAAGAGAGCTCTTGGTCATCAACCTTATTCCTGGACAATTAACCTCAAACTCGCTCAAGATTTGCGATTTATTTGGATTGTCGGAGCTTATGTAGAGTTCACATTTGCTCGTATTCAGTTCCAAGCCTACTTCACCAAGCTTTACAGTTAAAGACCGTAGATCTTCAAGGACTGAGCTTGCCTCACCACCCAAAGTGCCGTCATCCAGATACCAACTGTTAAATTTGGAATTAAGAGCCGAAGTTATTGGATGAATTGCGAGGCTGAAGATGGCCGGCCCCAGCGGATCTCCCTGCTGACACCCTACTGCAGAGAGAATATTGTGAGGTCCATACGCCAGGTGCGAGGGGTACCTATAGCATTGCCAGAGATACGGGTATAAGCTGGGGATGTACTTCTGCACCTCCGTCAACATGGCGCCACGGTCTATAGAATTAAAAGCGTTTCTGATGTCGACTTTCAGAAGTACTTGGTCATCGCTACGGTGTAAAAAAGTTCGGCAAGCGTGAACTGCAGCTTCACACCCGCCCTTGGAGCCGAAACCCAATTGAGTTGGCTGGAACATAGACTCCAGGCCCTGGGCGATACTTTTGCAGCCGACTTTTGATGTAAGTCTCCGGAATGTTGAGCCAATCGCAATGGGGCGAATGCCACCGTCTTTTTTACACAAAGCGCAGAGACTGGCTCCGTAAAGAGTCGGGACGACCTCTGCGCTAACCTTTCCGGCAAGCATGAGGTTGACAAGGTGGGTAATGCTCGCGAGTAAATCATCGTTCCTGCCACCAGGGACGCCGAGAATCAGGTCTTTAAGGTGCTGGGGTCTTAAACCGTCTAGGCCACCAGCAGATCCACTTCTAAAAGACATTATAGCAGCTATGACTGCATCCTCACTAGCTTGCAAACAAGGTAGAGCATCGCTAGGCGGATCGGGGTAGTTCGAAGTAGGAGGAGCTAGCGGATGCTTAGCTTCCAGAGACGCGAGTGTCTCGGGCGTATCAGGTGCAATGGCGTCACTGGAGAAGACAATTTGCGCCGCACCTTTGAGGTCCCCATCATTGACCTTTGCCTCCACGACCTTGATCAAATCCCGAGAATAATTCCCATCACGAACATTAACTCCCTGCGACGCGACAACATTGCCTAAACGCGTACAGTTCTGTTTAATTTTGGAAGTAAGGGAACGGCGAGGATCCTTCTTAGTTACGTGCAACGCATTGAAAGCGAATGGTAGGAGACCTTCCCAGCTAGAAGGCGAATTTTCATCGACACAGTCGTTAATGGCTTTTGAAAGGCTGGTCGCGACAGTAAGCCTCGCGCCTCTAGGTATTCGCTTGACAACCGGAAAAGCTCTCCTATGATTACTCAGCTTGGTGGAAAGAGAAACAGGATCAGGCGGCGGAGAAGCTTGAGAAGGCGATGGACACGACACAGGTACACGCAGGGAGGCTGCAGGAGCCGGTGATAAATGGGGGGCTGGGAACATGAGAAGAGGTATTAGCAGCCGGCAACTGAAGAATGGGTTGACTATTAGTGGACTTGTGCACTTTGCTTAAATGTATTTGCAGACCACGCCGTCCTTTAAAAAACTTCGGTTGGGGGCAATATGGGCACTGCACCAGATTTAGCGGGGACACGGTATTCAGCTGGCTGTCGGCTTGAGCAGGGGAGCTTTCCATTTATATACAGGTAGAAACAAAAAAATACTATATCAATAAACAAATCAAGACTAGTAACAAAAATGTTAATTCAATAATAATTACATCACATTTAAGCAATCAAATTACAAAAAAACCGGCCAAGAGCGTGTCGGGCCACGCTCAGTGTAGGGTTCCGTAGTTTTCCGTCCGTCACAGTAAGTGTCCCCACTTAAGGGTTAAAATAACACCGCCACGTAGGATATGATATGAGCGTTCCACGTACAGCGACATCTATCGGCAAATTAAGTAAACTATTGCGCGCGAGCTTAAAGTATGGAAGATGATTTTTATGGGATAATTCTTTATTGCGTGAATCGATTTTCACCGTTTTTACTTTATTTGAAAGCACGTCATTTCATTGTCATTTTGTAGAAATTACAGGTACAATAAACACCTGTTTATATGGTTAAATTACAAACTTAATTCAGAAATTATTTTGTAATTTTTTTTCCAAAACTATTCAAGCTATCGAGTTCAAAATAATTTTCCTAAAAAGTTTTTATAAAGTTCTACTTTTGAGATTTTTTTCATATTTTTAAAACTTATGGTTCAAAAGTTAGAGGGGGGGGGACACATTTTTTTTTTACTTCTGGAGCGATTATTTCCTAAAATATTTACATTATCAAAAAATGATTTTGGTAAACCCCTATTCATTTTTAAATACCTATCCAACAATATATCACACGTTAGGGTTGAAATGAAAAAAAAAATCACTCCCCACTTTACGTATAGGGGAGGTACCCTAATAAAACATTTTTTTCCACTTTTTATTTTACCACTTTGTCGGCGTGATTGATATACATATTAGTACCAAATTTCAGCTTTCTAGTGCTAACGGTCACTGAGATTATCCGCGGACGGACGGACGGACGGACGGACGGGCAGACATGGCGAAACTATAAGGGTTCCTAGTTGACTACGGAACCCTAAAAACAGGATTCCCAATTTAATTACTAATACATGTCAAAAAGCAAAATTAAACACCAGACTTAAAATTAAATACAAAATAGCAAAAACACTCACATTACAATGTCATCTGTTAACACCAAAAAGTGTATAAGTCCACTATCACAGGACTGTTTAAAAAAAAAAGAATAATAATAAACATAAAGGCAACTAAAACCGTCTAATACAAATGTCAATTTTTAAAAACATAGCTTTATACTAAAAATTTCTAAAAGTAAAATAAATAAAAAAAAAAACAGCGTGAAGGAAATAATAAAAAAAAAAAAAAAAAACAATACACAAAAATTAAATAAAAAACACAATACTCGTACAAGTTCAATATATTCGTCAGGTTTTGAACCCGTGTCACTGGAGCACGATACTTAATCCACGCCTCTTTCCGCTGCGCCGCCCGCTCCTCGGGTAAGTGCTACGAATATAGCCAGTATGTCTAGCTTCAAACTGTTGCCAAACAGGGGGGTACGCTGACATAATCCTACCCACCCAAAAGCCGCATACGCTTGCAGATTGCCTTTATCTAGGCACCAATTGTGGCAATGGAATACGTAAATGTTGCCCTTGACATCGCAAAAAGGGGCCAAAATCTCGATCACTCCAGCAACTACGCCCGAGCGCTGACAATTACAAACGAATTATTCACTTCTTTGTACGTTATATGTACAGCACTGTATTTGCCCGTTTTACACCTTTTTATTTCACTTTCACTTTAAAACTCCACATTTTTCGGGTGAGTCCTTACACTGCACATTTTTTTCCCTGGATGGTCACTTTCAGGGCTCGAACTAATTAACAATTCAATTTTAACACGGAGCCGATGTAAACAATGGCGCAGTGCTGCCGCCAGTCAGGCGCAGTTTACCTATTTTGGTATTACTTTTTTCCAACTTAAAAACTTTGTTGGTCTGTCACTCTGACCTCCACCCATTAAAGCTGCCAGATGCCCGGATCTAGCAATAAGGATGGTAAAGAAGTCTAACTAGACAGGTTTCATTGCTCTCATTATTGTGTCATATCTGACGTGGCCAGCTCTTAGACCATTGCGGGATATTTGGCAGCGCTTAAGTCATTTTACTATCCGGCACTTACGTCCTTTCACTATGCGTCCTTTTGAGTGATAATGATAATTCAAAAACGGCTAAACCTTTGTAATTTATTTACTCTGTAACTAACAGGTAAGTATTATTATTATTTTCGTAAATTTAGCACCTTTATATTAATTAAGTAAACTGTAGGTCTTATTTTTACTGTCAATATTATGAGATTATGACTCATTTTTGTATATTACCGTTTGTTTCTTAAAAAAAAAATCAAAAAAAATAAACAGATTTTATTCAGTATAGTTTTCATTGAAAGTACTTTTAACGGCCTCCTAGTCCCGTTGGTAGTGACCCTGCCTACGAAGCAGGAGGTCCCGGGTTCAAAACCTGGTAAGGGCATTTTATCACAGATATTTTGTTCATGAGTTTTGGAGGTTTCTATGTATTTAAATATTTATCGTTACACAAGCCTTATTGAGCTAACCGTGGGGCTAGGTTGATTTGTGTAAGTTTGTCCCATAATATTTATTTATTATTTATTTACTATTACTCAGGCCTCACTTTCATTAATTCTTTAATTTTTTTTCGACCCACGGTACAAATGTTAGATGGAGAGACCCCTTTTTTGAACCTTCAGAGCTATTATTTACGAAACTATAAGATTTATCCAAAAAATGTTATAAAAGACCTCTATTTTTTTAAAGACCTATCCAATGGCACCCAACATTATCATGTTGGAGAAAAAAAACATCCCCCACTTCATGTGTACGGGAGGTACGAGTAGTACCCTAATAAAAAATATATTTTCCAGTTTTTATTCTACCACTTTGTCGGCATGATTAATTCACATACTCATACCAAGTTTCAGCTTTCTAGTGCTAACAGTCACTAAGCTAGACCGCGGACAGACGGATAGCGAAACTGTGAGGGTGGGAACCCTAAAAATGGCAGGCTTAGACTCATTCATTACGCACTGTCGACTTGTGGTAACACTGGCAACTGTGACTCTCAATAGTTTAAATTAGTGATTACGTACTTGGTGGTCGCCGGTTGCTTGCCTACGTTTTGGTTGCCGAGAGACCAAGTCGCCGGCGACTAGTCGACAGTGCGGAATGGCTCTTAATTCCATAGGGCACTCTTAAGCAGCTGTCTTGATTTTACAGCTTCAATGACCGCAGACATGTATATTTCAAGTTAATTTCGATTTTATACCCTCACGCGTTCCTGAGAAAAAGGGTCTTGACAGACAAACAGTCGGACAGACGGACAATCAAGTGATCCTATAAGGGTTCCGTTTTTTTCTTTTGATGTACGGAATCCTAAAAATAAATGTAAATAGCATGTTTAATCTTTATTCATAAAAAACTTAACTAACATAATAATGATTAAGTAATAATATTATAATCAAACCAAAACTACTATTACTTAAAATAAATAAATTACAATTAGTAGAAACATAATTTTAAAAAACCGGCCAAGTGCGAGTCGGACTCGCGCACCGAGGGCTCCGTACAAAACTATAACAAGCAAAAGTTGTAGTATGTTTATTTATTTATTTCAATTTAATACCTCTACGCGTTTACGAGGAAAAAGGTAGTAAGTTTAAAATTAAAAAAAATATTTTTTGTATGATTTTACTAAAAATGTCTACTTTTCGTAATTTTTCCTTTGTGTGTGCCATATGAAGTTTTTTCGTGCCAAGTTTCAAGTTTCTGAGTTTACGGGAAGTACCCTTTAGGTTTTGAGTTCACATAAAAGTTTGGTTTTGCTACATCGGAAAGGTCCTATAGCCCTGAGTATTTAACATGAATTTCAATTTAATACCTCAACGCGTTTACGAGGAAAAAGGTAGTAAGTTTCAAATTTCAAAAAATATTTTTTGTATGATTTTACTAAAAATGTCTACTTTTCGTAATTTTTCCTTTGTGTGTGCCATATGAAGTTTTTTCGTGCCAAGTTTCAAGTTTCTGAGTTTACGGGAAGTACCCTTTAGGTTTTGAGTTTCTTGCGAGTACTCAGTTTCAAAATAAGCTACTTAAATTGCAATTTCTTTTGATTGCGTTGACATAAAAGTTTGGTTTTGCTACATTTGAAAGGTCTTATAGCGCTGAGTATTTGACATGAATTTCAATTTAATACCTCCACGCGTTTACGAGGAACAAGGTAGTAAGTTTAAAATTAAAAAAAATATATTTTTGTATGATTTTACTAAAAATGTCTACTTTTTGTAATTTTTCCATTGTCTATGCTATATGACGTTGCTTCGTGCCAAATTTCAAGTTTCTGAGTTCACGGAAAGTACCCCGTAGGTTTTGCAAGTGCCGAAAAACTCTAAAATTTGCAGCATAAACGACTGTATCTTTTGATTGCGTTGGCTTTTAAGTTTGATTTTTTCACAGCTTCAAGGGACAATAGACCTGAGTATTTGATATAAATTTCAGCTTGATACCTCTACGCGTTCCTGAGAAAAATGGTCTTGACAGACAGACAGACAGACAGACAGACAGACAGACGGACAACAAAATGATCCTATAAGGGTTCCGTTTTTTCCTTTCGAGGTACGGAACCCTAAAAATCAAATAAATTACTAAAATTACCGGCCAAGTGCGAGTCGGACTCGCGCACGAAGGGTTCCGTACCATTATCTATAAAAACGGCAAAAAAAATCATGTCTGTTATCTGTCTAACTATCTTCTGTGTATCTGAGTCTTAGTAATAGGGTCCCGTTTTTACCCTTTGGGTACGGAACCCTAATAACCACTAATTCGGGACCCTTTGGCAGGGTTTCCATCACGCAGCGAGCATTCCCGGGCTGTATTGCAATGGCAATCCTTTGTGCGAGAAAGCTGCCCGCGCGAGGGTCACCGGTTGCCCCACAGATAAGGAGGTTCTCTGTGGGTTGCCCCCTTCAGGCGTTAGCTGAGCTCCTTATGGAGCCCGAGCGTACCCTTGTCCCAAAGTCCGAGTGTCTCGACGTCAAATGGTGAGAGCTCGTATTGGGTTCCGAGACAACTGTACTTACATGTTTTTGTGTATAAATTGACGATGGAACCATGTTCGTTATTTTAAAATACGTGGTTGCGAAGCAATAGGTAAATAGTTTTTTTTTAAATATTTTATTTATTATTTCAGTTCACCTTCGGTATAACTAGGTACTTAGTTAAATTTTCTGAAACGACTTGGCGAAAATACGTTTAAATACGGGGATAATAGTTGACGTAACCGGGGATAAACGAGCTGGCAGCTTCCTCGCCAAACGTATAAGTATTGCGGTCCAGCGAGGAAATGCTGGGAGCATCCTCGGCACCATGCCACAGGGTGCAACTTTATACCTCGGCCACACACTCGACGAGCGGCGTGGGAAGTAGCGAGGGAAGTAGGCAGAGACATAGTGTGGCCGCGCTACTCGTCATGCTGCTCGTCATGCTTCTCGTCATGCCCACCGCTCCCTATTTTGTCGGTTTTTTGGCGCGAGTCAAAGGACCGCATATCATAATCGCGCGAGTAGGGCAGCGTGTGGCCGGAGAGGGCAACATCGCGGCAGCGCGAGGAGCAGCGCTAGGGGCAGCGCGAGGGGTATAGTGTGGCCGAGGTATTAGATTTAGATTTTTAGTTTTAGTTTATTAACATTTTATTGTAGGGTTTATTTTATAAGTATATAGTTTAGTGATATTTTTAGGTCCTTATATTTATTTTTAAAGTTAATAATTAAAGGTATTTATTTCCCTTTTAAATACTAGTTTTCCAAACGTCTTCCTGAAAACTAAGTTAAAACGGGATTTTTCAATGGAAATTATTATTTCTTGGTATAAAGTTATTATGAATAAGATCAAAAAACTACTTGTAGTTTAAGAGAAGTTCCGGCTAGTCAAGACAAGACAGATGATAGATGGTACTAACAATGTTTGAAAAACTTACCCGTTGCGCTAAAAATGTCATTAGCAAAACATAGGCCTGGATCTCTCATCCAAGGGACTACTGCCCAGTGGTCCCGCCAGTCCCAATGGTCAGGAGCCGTGATCGCTTCAGCAGGGTACTGGACCTCCGTCATCAGACCATCAAGCGAGCCATCAAAAGTCAACCGGCCCATATAACGCCGCCTCTCCTCTGCCGTCATGTCTGCGAAACGTGTGATCCCAAACTCTGTCAGCGAGTGTTTGGCATTGCGTTCATTTATTTCCTTTAGACTTTGTTTGAAGACCTCGAGTCTTTCGGAGTATTCTTTGGGACCGTATTCTTTACCATGTTCTCGGATGTAGCTCTTGAACAGATCGTGAGCGTCTTTTAAGTCGTAATAAGGTTTGTTTGGGAGCTGCACTGTTGCGGCAACAGCACAGACTGGTAGAAAAATATTTACCAAGAGCATGACGTTTACATGTATATATTATAACACAGTGGTCGTGTTTGATTTTTCCGTTTTATACAACTGAAGTCGTAAATGAGAATATTTAAACTTGAATGTTTTATCGGTTGAAGTAGAATTTTTTAGGAACGTTGGAATTCTTGGTAACAAGTGAATGTTTCAACTGCCGAGGTCGATTGTGTTTGAAATACCTCTAATATCATAAATGGAATTCTAGTTTTATGGAAGCAACATAAAAAACAACACTTAAGGTCAAATGAAAGTTACACGAGTAACATGAGTAATCAATAATCGGTAACCTTGTTGGAACGCCTTCAGCTGCTGGATTTTTTACTGATGAGGACTGGTAGATAGAGTAGAGTAGAAGTAGTAGTAGAGTCTTCCCCTGTGCTTCTTCTAACTTCGCTTCGCTGAGGGCAGGGACTCGAGCATCCCGCTTTGTAGCTGAATCGGATCTGTCTGACGGACAGGACGGAGTCGGACTGGATATTTAGATAAAACTGGATACAATGATTTCAAATGCTTTTTCAAATGAAACGCTTTTGTTGTTGATCAAAATACGTGATTTTATATGATTACCTAAAAACCATTCTCGGTGAGATCTTATCGCTATTATCTCCTTGTCTGGACAGCGCTCTTTAAACTCCTTAGAATGTAAAAACGGCAGAAAATACTTGCAAAAAGCTGAATTAATATGCACCCTTGTTTTAAGCTAACGATTTAGCACCGTGCAGCTTACGCGTGAAGGCTGGAAGTGGTCAAGTGTGAAACGCGAGAATCCCGAGATATTCATATGAGAAAATATATTTTATCAGAATATCTTTAGAGCTCATTCTCCATGATGGAAATCAGTAATAATAATATTTTTTAAAGAAAACGACAATGTCTTTCAGGTGGTCTTAATTGGGGCATGCAATACCAGTAATTTGTGTATAGCCATTACCGGTTCCGGGATTGGCTATACAAATATTTAATACCGGTATTGCGCAGGCGCGGATCCAGGATTTCGTTCAGGGGGGGCACTTTCCTTCACAAATCTCTCTACTTTTCCCAGTCAGAAAAAAAAATTATCCACTTTTTCACCAGCCACTTTTTCAGAAGCGTGATCGCTGACCTAACACTGCTAATTGGCCCTATCACTATCTAATATCGGACACGGAGACCAATCGGAAACTACTGTCGATTTCTAAATGTATTTTGTTGTTAAAACATTTGCTTCGCAACTTATATTAGGCGTTTATATGTATACCGTTCTGTAGCAATCAAGAGCTCACTGCTAAGTATGGGCGTTCCTGCACCAACCTGTTCCCAGTGACTCTATAAAACCGTCCCGCCACCTGAGCAGTACTTACTGAGCACCATCATCATCATCATCAACTTAAGAGTTATTCTCTTGTCGGTGGAGTATTTTCCATCTATCCCTATCCTGCGCCAGTTCCTTGACCTTTTGATACGAGACGGCTCCTACTATTTCCTTCACTTGGTCCATGTAGCTGCATCTGGGTTTGCCTCGACCTCTCTTGCGTTCTATCCTTCCTTCTAAAATAATTTTGAAGAATTCATTGTGTCGTATCAAATGGCCCATCATTTTTCCGCGTCTAACTTTGATCGGTCTTCTTTCAAATGAAAGAAGTACAGAGAAATGTGAAGAGTAAATACTCTTCGTAGTACCTCCTCATTCATTACTCATTCTCTTCAACTTATGCCTTCCATGCGTCTCCAACACCACATTTCAAAATCTTATATTCTGTTTCTGTCTCTTTTAGTTAGTGTCCACGTTTCACTACCATAAAGGCCAATACTATATACTGTAGCATGACGCTACGTTTATCGTACGACATCTGTCGACTTTCTTTAGAACTTCTGAACTTCTGTGTCTAAGGGTCACGGTTGATACATAAAAAAGCGTACATTGTGATTCACGGCATTACGGGTAGATGGCGCTTATATCAGTCCGCATTTTGTGATACACGACTGGCAGTTATAAAATTGAGATAATATTCGCGCTAATTTTGAATATGAATTTTTGAGGTATTCCAGATTGTCAAAAAAGGAAAAGTTGATTTTGATTGAGTGTGTCAGATGGACGAGGAGATTTTTAAAGAAAAAAACATATTCTGGTTTAGTCTGAGGGTTTTGCTATAATTTGCTTAGTTGCAACGTGTTGAAGTGCGATCTATTTCTCTAGATCTTTGCGTTCAAACATTATATAGCAAGTGCTAATACATTATTGAATTAAATACAAATTCTTTTTAAAAACCAAATACGTTGCCGGACAAAAAGGCAACCAGTGGGACCGCCTGAGCCGGAAGGACTCCGGAAGGCGCTTGTGGGTGCCGGACCGGCGAGACGGTCTGCAACCGCCGCGTGTTCCGCGTGATTCTTCACCGTCGTCGGAGAATTAGAGCCCGCATTCAGCGGGCTCTCCAAGTGAGAAAGAGAGTTCAGCGAGCTGTTGGGTCCGCCTAAACCAAAGGGGACGCTTGCCCACGAACTCTATTCAAATTCAACTACAGCTTTAGCCATCCTGTCTTTCGAGAATATCATATTATTTACATTTTTTTTTAAAAACGTTATAAATCCGATTCCTTTTTTTTGTATCCAGTGTTTTTGTACCATAATAGCTTTTTTTTGTTGTTTTGCTAAAATATTCCCAAAATTCTAATTGCCTCGTTTTCGGGCGTACAAAGACCTGGCTCTTTAATTTAGGCTACGTTCAGCCAGCGAATCATTTGTCACCATCCATATCACCCGCCTCATTAATCCATTATTTTCCTGCAGCCAAATTACCAGCCGAGTCTTTATTTGTACTTACCAGTTTTGCTAGTACTCCATCCTTTTTATTTTCCTTTTGTGCGGAAAGTAGACGTTTACGATACTAAGGTAACTATTGAATGTGAAATATCCTTATATAGATACAGTTATCGTCATTTTTATGTGAAGTACTAATATTAAATATTCTGATTATTGTAATTTAATTACATTCTAACCACTAAGGAAGTTATTGAATGTGAAATATCTTTATATAGTAGATACCGTTATCGTCATTTTTATGTGAAGTGCTAATTTTAAATATTCTGATTATTGTAATTTAATTACATTCTAACCACTAAGGAAGTTATTGAATGCGAAATATCTTTATATAGATACCGTTATCGTCATTTTTATGTGAAGTGCTAATTTTAAATATTCTGATTATTGTTGCTAATTTTAAATAATTTACTTTATCTTCAAAATTAAACATGTTAATGCAATTATGGAAGTGTTTTACTACAATACGTACTGAGCAGTATTAGGTACGGAATACAAACCGGTTATTTTAAGTATGAAAATAACCGTTTTTATTTGTTTTCATACTAAAAGCAACCGGATTACATTCCTACTGAGCAGCGCTTTCAGGGACGTGGTCGCCCCTTATACGACCTTGAATGCAAATCCGCACGCCGCTCCGGTGTGCGAACGGGACGAAGTTAAATTTGCACAGCGCTGTCTCAACTTCAGTGGGGTAACCCTGTTCAGCACTTAATTTATAAGAAGGTTATATGATATTAAAAACTAAATCTAAATGCAGTTAAATTTCTCTATAAATTTGCCTACAACTGCAAATTGACGTAATTGCTTTGTTTAAACACGAAGATAATCGTGACATTTAATTTGCTTGCCTCGACTAAACCCTCGACAAAGGCCTATGATTTATTTGCCATTTCATTAAGTAGGTATCGCGTAAATAATGTGACAAGGTCATTGAAATTATCGTATGAACGATAAAAAACCGTTTAAAAATGACTGCAACTGTAGGTACCTTCAAGCGATGGTTGCCATTATTTCACTGTACTCAGGGTTAGGCAGTATTTCAAATGTATTTGAAATACAAATACGTATTTTGTATTTGTATTTCAAATACTGTCTTCGAAAAGTATTTAGTATTGTGTATTTCAAATACTTTAAGCTTTAAAATACATTAACATAAAATACATTTTCAACACACCTGCTCGTAACGAGGTTCTTATTCCACGGCTTTTATGCTCATAAACCTAGATATTAAACACGCGTGCATTTCACAATAATTATCTAACTAGTGGAATAATTTAATAATCCGATCAAGTGACGTTTGTACTCTAGTACCAAGTTGTACGTACGCAGACGAATCGTTGTAATTTAGTCGGGTATTACCTTTACTTTTTTTTTACTCTTTATGAGTTTACATTCTAAAAAAGTAAAAACAAAGTAAATATATTAAAAATATACACATTTACGATAGAATACAAATTATACAATCCTGATTGTGAATAAGAATCATTTCAACTTATTATATTACTCGTAATACACAATAAATTACGTTTTAAACATGAATTGTCTGTTTTAATATTGGCTGTTTGGCATTATACGTCCGCGCCTTTGCCTCAAGCTGCACGCACATCCAAAAAAGAAAATTGCGCGCCATTTATAAGTTAACCTCAAATCATTGTTTATTTGTTAGATTTTTCTCGTCGTGTTTTATTAATTTAAACAAATTATATTTTCAATGAATAAGAAGACAACTTTAGCGTTAATCTAACCTCTGGATATATTTCAAAATTGTGATACATACTAGTAAAATGTCATCATAAAAATCTAGTGAGCAATACGTAAGAAAAAAATACTATAATTTATTGCACAATAAATGTGAAGTCTTTAATTTTATGAAATGATTTGAAAAAGAGTTCCAGATAGTCAATAACATCACAAAAAAGGTTAGTTAAATTTAATTATCTTAGGTTCGTAAGTGACTCTATCCTGCAAACATTCTGACAATTAATGTATTTATCTAAAACTGGGTTGATTATTTTTTCAATGTTTTCAATGTTTGTATTTGATTGAATAACATACTAATGTATGAGTGGAATACCCACTTTATAAAAAAAAAATGTAAAATAATTATGAGTTGATAGCAGGCGCCATCTGTTATTTCCGTTGTGACACTTGTAAAAGGGTCGGCGGGAAGGGTATCTAACCCTAGTGGTTGGCACCTAGATGTCGCTTACGGCTGCTATAAAGTCGATGTAAAAACAAATGCAAAAAGATGATTGAAGGCATTGAGAATTTCGTCAGCTCGGTAACTGAACCCATAGCTTAATTGGTAAAGCGATATCGAGCCCCGGTAAGGCGTATCGATGTTGGTTCAAGTCCAACTGGGTTGATTATTTTTTCAATGTTTTCAATGTTTGTATTTGATTGAATAACATACTAATGTATGAGTGGAATACCCACTTTATAAAAAAAAAATGTAAAATAATTATGAGTTGATAGCAGGCGCCATCTGTTATTTCCGTTGTGACACTTGTAAAAGGGTCGGCGGGAAGGGTATCTAACTCTAGTGGTTGGCACCTAGATGTCGCTACGGCTGCTATAAAGTCGATGTAAAAATAAATGCAAAAAGATGATTGAAGGCATTGAGAATTTCGTCAGCTCGGTAACTGAACCCATAGCTTAATTGGTAAAGCGATATCGAGCCCCGGTAAGGCGTATCGATGTTGGTTCAAGTCCAACTGGGTTGATTATTTTTTCAATGTTTTCAATGTTTGTATTTGATTGAATAACATACTAATGTATGAGTGGAATACCCACTTTATAAAAAAAAAAAAAAATGTAAAATAATTATATTTATCTAAAGTTATTAATTATACTATTCTGTTATTTTCTCGCAAGTGTGTTGAAAAACGTCGTATGAAACGCGTCTGCTTGATCATTACATAAGCTCAGCTTCCTTATGCGCACTCACATGCGTTCGTGCACACGATATCGCTTCGTATGTAATGATCAACTTAGCACACTTGTATCATAATGTACTATATCTTAATTCCATAATCATAGTATGGACCGATTTTTAATTATAGTTAGTTGGCCATTAGGCCTGTGGCAACACTGAGTATAAGTGTCAACGCGGAACTTTAAGTATTATGTCAACAGTTTAGTTCGTTACGCGTTACGCGCATAGACATACTAGCCATAGACCTGTCATAGACATAGACCTCCTCGGTTTAATAAACAGGATAAATTATCAGAGTTCTTAACCGAGTTCCGTAATCTTTTAAACAGTTTGCCTCGAAACTCTAAGGTCGTAATTTGTGGGGATATTAATATAAACTTGTTGAATTATCAAGACAATAGAGTCGCAGGGTATGAAAATATATTAGCCGAATATGGATTTATAAAATGCATTAATGATGTGACACGAAGAGAAATTGTTTTAGGGAAAATGGTAGAATCTTGTATAGATCACATATATGTTAGAACACCTTCTTCAATAATAGACTCAGCTGTAATTAAGCATAAAATATCTGACCACTACCTTACTTGTGTTGCGATAGAATGGAAACAAACACTAGCACCATCGCCAGGGCGCGGTAGCGCGCGCGCCTCGGATTCTCCGAACCCGGCCGGCGCCGGTGGGCCGACGGCGCGCGCATGCCAGCGGCCTGCTACTAGGCGCGTACTTGATAATAGCTTAGTAAGAGACAAACTTTTAGAAACTAATTTTGATGAGTTATTAAATATACAATGCCCAATTAAATTATATGAAGAGCATACGCATACTCTTATATTTAAAAATATATATGATGCATGTTATAAATTACCACCAATTAGAACTGAATGTAACATTAGGAATAATAAGAACTGGATAAGTGATAATCTGAAAAAAATTATTTCAGAACGCGATAGATTGTTTGTTGTTTGGAGCAGTGAACCAAAGAATATGATAAAAAGACTTAGTTATACTAAATATAGAAATAAGTGCAACAAAGCTATTCAAAGACGTAGAAATTAATACGATAAGCAAAGTATATTAAAAAGCAATAATAATATTAAGAAAATATGGGAAAAAATTAATAGTATGTTAGGGAATAAAAAACCTTCATTAGATAGTTCCGTCCTTAGTCATATGGTAAATCAAGGTAGTATTAAAGACATCTGTGATAAGTTTGCAATAACCTTTTGTACTGAAATAGAGCAAATAAAACATACTTGTAGTAATATATGGTTAGATAGAAATATATATGTAAATAAGGCGAACGTATGTATGAGATGGCAACCCGTACACAGCAGAAATGTTAAAAGTGTGATTAGCCAAATGGATAAAAACAAAGCACCGGGAAGCGATCTCGTACGTATGTCTGACTTAAAGTTAGTCGTAGATAAAGTAAGTCCAGTCATAGCGAAACTTATCAATTTATCAGTTCCTCAACACAAATATCCCAACAAGCTAAAAGAGTCCTTAGTGCGTCCAATCCATAAAAAGGGTGACCATAAAGTATATGCTAACTATAGACCAATATCCATTCTCTCTAGTATAGATAAAATTGTCGAAAAATGTATAATTAAACAAACCAGTTCTTTCTTACAAAAAAATAGTATAGTAAATGACTGTCAACATGGTTTTCAAAAAAACAAAAGCACTGCCACTCTCTTGTCTAAATTCACAGATGAAATCAATTCTTACCTAGCGGATAAAAAGTTTGTTATAGCCATATTTTATGACTTTAAAAAAGCATTCGACACTTTAGAAATAAACACCCTTTTAAATGGCATGGACGAATGTGGTGTGGGACAGCCACTGAATTGCTGGTTCCGTGACTACCTCACATCACGTTCCTATCGTGTTAAGATTCGCGATGACGTAAGTGATGAAATACAGGTACAATGTGGAGTACCACAGGGCTCCGTATGTGGGCTCCCTGTGTGTTACCTTATGCATGTAAACAGCTTATGTGGAGTTTTACAAAACTGTACTGCACACATGTTTGCTGATGACCTTTGCACCCAACGTGCAGGAACCAATATAATTGAAACTTGTCAATTGGTTCAACAGGACATAGATTCAGTTGTAAAGTGGTCTCACGATAATGGCATAATATTAAATTCTGACAAAACTAAATTTCTCATGATCCAGTCGCCCTACATGTGCACTACAGAAACACCTTTGCCTATGTACACTCACAGTTTTAGATGTTTCCATAATAATTTTCAAAATTGTAAATGCCAACCAATAGAAAAAGTAGATTGTGTTACATATCTGGGAGTTAAAGTTGATAATAAATTTTCTTGGCATCATCACATAAACCACTTAGAATTCTACTAGGAAAATTTTACCACCTAAGCATTAAAGTACCAACTAATGTTCTAAAATGTCTATACTATGCAATAGTTGAATCGATATTGAGTTATGCCCTCGATTGCTATGGTCTTACTTTTAAATCATACATAGATAAATTAGAAGCTCTACAAATTAGATTCTTAAAATTGCTCGTAAACAAGAAAACAAAAAGTAGTTGCAACGGCGATTATTCAAAATTATTTAAAATCTGTAAAATACTTCCAGTTAGTTTAAAACATAAATATCTGTTAGCAGTCAACAACCATTGCAATGGAGAACATAGCCCAATATTGATACATCATAAGCACACAACAAGGACAGTAACCGCGCGCAAATATGAAATACCCCGCGTCACTAACCATTTCGGAGACAGAAAGTTAAGTAAAAGAATTCCATACTTTTTAAATAGTTTACCAGAAAATATCCGGCATGAATATAATAAAAATAAATTTAAAAAAGCGCTTAAACTGTACCTACTACAAACACTTAAGTGACATATGCGCTAATGTAAATGTCACTTCAGTGTTTAGCGAAACTTAAGTTAGTAGATTAGTAAAACATATATTATTTAAATTAGGAATTACATAGATACTCATACTTGCAGTCAAACTGTGTAAACAGTTTTGCAAGAAACTGCCTTAAATTTAATGTCTGTACTGTTTTTAATAATAATAAACAATAATGGTAATAATAATACCAAGATCCCAGAAGTAGAAGTACAAGTAGTACTAGTGTGAGCAAGAATGGTGACAATGACTTCATCGTCTTTGCTGACTCTACGCATGTCAGGCCCGCAACAGCTAGGATGGAATTAGAAATCTTTAACTAACAACGGGAAAGAACTAAAAGTGTCCTTGAACGCAACCCAAATATTAGGAAAGTATTCATAAAATTTTATTCTAGCCTGTGACCTTCTGTGCCAGTCGACAGACTGTTTTCATTGGCTGGTTACATTCGGTGATCTACGAGAGGCTTATCCGACAATACTTTTAGGAATTTAGTTTTTTATAAAATTCCCTCTACAATGAGGATAAACGCGCAAAAATATGCACAGATTTTGTTTTAAAAACTAGTGCCTATGCCACTTCCTGGGATTTGGTTGCCGAGCGGACCCCAGGCTCAATACTGTTTTGAAAAAATAAGTCCCGCCGAGTTTCTTACCGGTCATAAATAATACTTCTCGGGTCAGAGGTGTAGGGTTAGAACCGGTGGTAGTTTTTTTTTTCTCTCTTACGTTCATAAGTGCATTGTAATGTGCCTAAATTGAAGAATAAATATATTTTATCTTTTATCTTTTTTATCTTTAATAGAGCAAAAAGCTTGGACAAACGCTAGGAGGAAGGAGGTTTGTTTTAAATTCCAAGATGGCGGAAATACACTTATTCGTATAAATGGTAGCCATTTTCGACTATTTAGGGTGTGTAGATTTCGAAAATGATGTCTGTTTTAAAATCCAAGATGGCGGTTATATACTTTATTCTAAAAATCGTCATGGTAGTTCTTTTCGGCTAATTAGGGGGTGTAGATTTCGAAAATTATGTTTGGTTTAAAATCCAAGATGGAAATACACTTTTTTTGTATAAATTGTCATTGTCGCAGATAGCTTAAAATTACTGTTGTTTTTGTGTAACTAGATCTAAGTTAATCATTTTCTCGATTTATACCAATTTGTTTGTTTTAATAACGTGTATAAATATTGTGTTTCTATGTCTAGTTCCTAAGTATTATCTGTGTCTAATTTTATTGAAATTGTGTCGTAATGCCCAAAATGTCTAGATTGTAAGAATTTTGTACTTAACTACGAAGAAATGTCCCATAATAATATAGATTTACACCCTCCTACAACCATGTAATAGTTTAAGATTATTGGCAAATAAACGAAAGACTTACACGGCACATACTAGCCACTAGTACGAGCACGCTAGAAAACCCATAAAAGAGGTCAGCACTCGTACTCGTTGCTCATTCACTTCTCACCGCTCACTTCTACAACTACTCCCAGCGGGGAAACACCTGCAACTACACTGCTCAAATGTTTTACAATTCTAAATAAGTGTTTTTATTCATCTCCCTACATGACCTGGTAAATGGTACAGCGGGTCAGCGCTGCTTGGTTCGACGTGGTAATCCGGTCTGCACACAACAGCCGGTCCTTCGAGCTCCGGATATCAGAAAACTGCGGCCAATTGAAGAAAGAAACAAGTACGCGCTGAGCTGGATTAATTTCGCTCAGAATCTTCATACGGTGTCCGGCTTAACCGCTGATACACCTGCCCGCTTTCGCGGAAGAGCCCTGTGCTATTTACCAGCTTGCTGGACGGACCGCTCGTGTAGAGGCCATACTCCACGTTCGTGTCCTGGCAACTTTCGTTGCAACGTCACATGGTTGACGTCTTCACACTGCTTTCGGACGCTCTGGCACTTGCACTTAGCCTTTGCGCGAGATTCAGTGCATCAGGGATTAACGCCCACGAGTAAGTAAAGTGAACGTAGGGCCGCTTTCACTGCACTAGGCAGTGTCAGCCATTAGGTTTTAGGTAGGTAAGGTTAGGGAACCCCACGTGCGTCAAGAAGCAAGAAGAAAGAATAAGATGTCCGATCATACGCTCAAGATGTCTCTTCGCTCACACAAGGGACAACCCTCCAGAGCCGTTACCCCGCCGTCTGGTGAAACAACCTCCGGCGATACCAATACATGGGACAAAGGCACCACCAGCACTCTTGGCGATGGTCCTAGTGTAGAACCGCGTCTACAGCCGCCGCCGGCAATAGCGCCGGCGCCCGCTTATTCGGAAATATCGGAAGACGAGGCGGAAAAGACGTTAGTTAAAAGTCCACCGGGGACATTGTGTAAACCTAACACGTCCGCCGGGGAAAAAGACCGCTTTTCTCAGTGCGGCGACCGCGGTAGTAAAAAAGTGCGCGAAAATCGAAGTGTGTGTATAGTGAAAAGTGCGACGAAAAGTTAGCTCTGTTGCTAGCGGAACTCGAGGTTCATAAAGCCGCCCTCGCCGTTGCTAATAAAGAGACGGAAACTGCCAAGTTAAGGCTACAGATTGCCCAGCATGAGGCGCAATCTGTTAGCGGTAAGTCCGAACCTCTTGTCGAAAAAGACGAGCAACGCGTGAGGAATTGGGTAGAACGACAGTCCCAGCTAGATCAGAGCAATTACGTAACTAAAAATGAAGCGTCCGCGTTACACACAATACGTAATTTCGCCTCTAGCGCGCCGGCGCCCAGCGCCCCCGCGCCCCGCGAGCCGCATATGAGTACTCATCGCCCGCCGCGAGATGTGTCTAGTCAGTATGCGCCCATTATGCATAGGCCACCCGAATTACCCGCTTTCGACGGTAATATCACAGAATGGATCGCATTCCGTGCCGAATTTAACGATACCGCGCCCATGTTTAGTTACGTAAATAACGTCAGTCGAATTAGGCGCGCGTTGAAAGGTGAAGCGCGTACCGCGGTGAAATCCATAATGTATACCGTCCAGGATCCATACGAGATAATGGAGGCCTTAGAGAGGCAGTTCGGGGACCCTGAAGAGATCGTGTTGACTGAGCTACATAATGTTAAACGCATGCCGCGCCTAGCCGAAGATAACTGTAATATCGTGTCTTTTGCCGCGCACGTCGCAAATGCAGTAGCGACAATAAAATCATTAAAGCAAGAAAAATACTTGTACGCGCCAGAGCTAGTCAACAAGATCGTCGATAAGTTGAACCTTATTGTTAGGTACGAATGGGGCAAGTTCAAGCAAGCTAATTTGAACTCGCCCGATTTAGTCGCGATATCAGAATTTCTGCTAGAAATTAGTTCCGCGGCTAAAAGAACGAGTCGTCATCGAGGTTCGAAGCCGAAAAATGCCGTGAACACGGTTTCCTTTGAGCTGGACAATAGGTCAGGGCGTCATACCGCCCCCACCCGTACTCCCGCCCCCGTGTTCTCCCGCGACTATTCGAGCGACTCCAACGACAGCTACCAGAGCACTCGCCCGCGAAATAGAGTAGATAGAGCTCACACGGGGGAGTATAGGTCGCCGACGGTAGCTCAAACGAAGCCCCGCGAGGCTAAAAGGCCCGCGTATACGGGGACCAAGCCCAAACAACATTCGGTACCAGCACGATTTACGTCACGTGATAAGTGTCTAATATGTCATAATCATGAACACAAACTGGAAGCGTGTACTAAATTTTTGAATGCATCGGTATCCGAACGTTGGGATTGGGCGAAAAACGAAAAGCTGTGCTATAAATGTCTAGGCGCGGCGCACCGTGGTCGCTTCAAATGCAGGTATGTGGCTTGCGGAGTGCAACAGTGCGAAGCCGGGCATCACAGGTTACTACACGGTTTGAACGCATCTAAAGCGCCCGTGGAAGACAAAAAAGTCAGTAACGTTCACGCGATTAGAATAGCGCCCACGTTTTTGAAAATGATGCCCGTAGAGGTTACGGGCCCACTAGGTACTACGCAAGCCTTAGCCCTGTTAGATGAAGGGGCGGCCCTTAGTTTGATTTCACACGAAACAGCCGATCGTATAATGCCCCGAGAGCGGGGAGAAACGCTCGACATAGAAGGTATAGGTGGGAGCGTGAGCGATCCGGACTCTTGTAACGTGCGATTCGCAATCCGCGGCTTTTGCAGTAGGCATCTAGAAATGATGGAAGCGCTTACCATCAATCGATTGAACGTAGGAGCGCAAGGCGTCTCCAAAAACATAGTCGCGCAGTGCGACCATTTAGCCGACATAGCCGAGGAGCTGTTTTACGATTCTGCCGCGCCTTCAATAATTATAGGTCAAGATAATTGGCATTTGATAGTGACGCGCCAAATTATCAGCGGTAAATCGCACCTCCCGGTAGCTAGTTTGACGCGGCTAGGATGGTCACTGCACGGACCACATAGGTCATCGGAGGCAACCGTAGCGTTTGTAGGCCACATGGGGCCACAAACGGCCGACGATGAAGCTTTAGCTCTCATGAAGGAACATTTCGATATCGAGTCACTAGGGGAAAAAGTTACCTCGGGCCGATCCCGATCAAAGAGCAATAGATTTACTAGAAGCGACATGTGAAAAAATCCCCGGGGAAGATAGGTTCCGAGCGGGTTTGTTATGGCGTACCGATAACGAAGAATTGCCAAATAATAAAGCGCACGCGTTACGGCGGCTGTACAGCCTGGAAAACAAGTTAGATTGCGACCCTATTCTGAAAATCGAGTATACTAAGCACATAAATAACCTGTTAGACAAAGGTTACGCGGAAAAAGTAGACTCGCCGCCCCCGCAGGACGCGCCTAGGGCATGGTACTTGGCGCATTTCGCAACGTTTCATCCGCAGCGCGGAAAAATGCGCGTAGTTTGGGACGCAGCCGCTACCGCGTACGGTAGGTCGCTAAATAGTGCTCTTCTAGCGGGTCCTGATCTGTTAGAATCCTTATTCGGCGTGTTAGTCCGTTTTAGGGAAGGCAGGACCGCGGTAATAGCCGACATTAAAGAAATGTTCCTGCAGATAGAGATTGTAGAACGCGATCGAGATTCGTTACGTTTTGTTTGGCGGGGGGAGGACCCCTCAGCCTCACCGCAAGAATATAGGATGAAAAGACTGATATTCAGGTCCGCGGCTTCGCCGACGACGGCATTGTACGTCAAAAACAAAAACGCATACGAACATGCGAAAGAATTTCCGATCGCCGCTGAGAAAACTATAAAAAGCACGTATATGGACGACTTAGTCGTAGCTTTTGACCAGTGTGAGAGCGACGTTAGGCGCATAGTAAACGAAATTTACGCGCTTAATTTACGCGCGTCGTTCGAGCTCCGCGGGTTCGCCTCTAACAACCCAAACGTAATTTCTGACGTAGTTCCTAGCAAAGAGGATACGTCCCTCATCGGGGGAGGCGAAAGCGAGCGCACATTAGGCTTAAAATGGAACCATAGACGCGACACGTTAGGGTTTAACGTAAATTTACGCAACACGCCAGAAGACGTGCTCAACGGTACGAAATTACCCGTTAAACGACAGGTGACGAGTAGCGCGATGTCGATATTCGATCCCATAGGCTACGTAAGCCCGATCTCTGTCTTGGGGAAGGCATTGATGCAGGAAGTCTGGCGTACAGGGATAGGCTGGGATACCGTTATACCCACCTCGCTCGCACCCGCGTGGAATTCATTCGTGAGTAATATTCAGCAACTTAGGCAGTTAGAAATACCGCGATACGTACCCGCGAGAAATAGAGAGGCCGACATGCACGTTTTTTGCGACGCTAGCGAAAAGATATACGCCGCCGCGATATACTTAGTTAGCGAAGGCCCGGACGGACAAAAGTCCGCAGCCTTAGTAGCCGCCAAGGCGCGAGTCGCACCGTTGCGTATTGTCAGCATTCCTAGGTTAGAATTGCAAGGTTGTGTGCTAGCGACACGGCTAGCCGACACAGTAGTAAAGGAGTCCGATTATGTCATTAAACATAGGTATTTCTGGAGCGACGCTCGGACAGCGTTATCCTGGATAAGGTCGGATCCACGTTGGTACAAAAGCTTTGTCGCACATAGAGTAGCCGAAATAGAAAACACAACTAAACCTACCGATTGGCGTTGGGTACCTAGCGCGTTAAACGTCGCCGACGACGCTACTAAGGGCGTCCCGGCCCAGTTCGGAGCTAACCACCGGTGGTTTATAGGGCCTGATTTTATACGGCAAGCCGAGGAGCATTGGCCGCGCGAGAAAACAGTAGAGCCCGTCGTAGAAACGTGCGAAGAGCGCGTCATAAAACCGGTTTGCTCTGTAAATACCGTTCAAAACAAGTTCGCATACTTGCCCGAGACATGTAGATTCTCGAAGTTCACTAGGCTGGTTCGCACTACGGCCAGAGTTTTGATTGCTGCCGAGGTATTCAAAGCCAGATTGTCTGTCAATAGAAATCCAGAAACAGAAATGAATAACAGACACATAAGTCTAGCGGAGATACTGCTGACTAAACGGAGCCAAAATGAGTCGTATGCCGAAGAGATACGACTAATGGAAGCCGGGCGCGCGCTGCCGAGGAAGTCTGCATTACATCGAGTTGCTATGAAAATTGATAAGAACGGAATAATTGTGCTAGATGCCCGAATAGACAGAGACGAAGCCCATATACCTGTCTTGCACGCTAAGGAGGCATTTACCAAGCTGTTGATAAAAGAAGCAAAGGTATTACATAGTCGGACTGCGCGGTACAATTCGTTATCTGACGAATAAGTGCCAATGGTGTCGGACCTATAAAGGAGCTACCCTCAAGGTTCCTGTAGGCGACCTACCGCCAGAGACGCTCAAGGCGAATCAACCGCCATTTACCGCAGCAGCCGTAGATTTGTTCGGTCCTATGCAAATTGTCATAGGCCGCCGCCGAGAAAAGCGATGGGGCGTCCTTTACACGTGCCTCACCACTAGAGCCGTGCACCTAGAGCTAGCCGCCTCCCTATCGACAGCCTCTATGATCCTATCGCTACGAAGAATGATGTCTCGACGCGGCGCACCCACCGTTCTGTACTCAGATAACGCCACAAACTTTTACGGCGCAGAACGCGAGCTATCAGAGGCCAAAAACTCTCTGCCCGATAGTCTCAAACAATTTATGACCGAACGACGCATGATCTGGAAGAAGATCCCGCCTGACAACCCCTCCGCCGGCGGGGCTTGGGAGCGTCTAGTCGGAAGCGTGAAAACAGCTCTGAAAGTCACGCTAAAAGACAGAGCACCCCATGAAGAAGTTCTCCATATGCTACTGCTGGAAGCTGAACACCTGGTAAACTCCAGACCGCTGACCCCAGTGAATCCTGACTTAGAGGCTGAAGCGCTCACGCCGAACCACTTTCTCATCGGCCGATCGAACGCTATGTCCCCGCTGGGAGTCTTCTCCGACGAAAATATGAGCCTTTCGTCCTGGAAAACAGCTCAAGCACTAGCTGACAACTTCTGGAAACGCTGGCTGAAAGAATATCGTCCCAACCTGATGCCACGATCCAGTGCACACCAGAACGCGACGAAACTACACGTAGGAGATGTAGTAATTATAGCCGACGGTACGATGCCACGAGGTACTTGGCCTAGAGGCGTGATCGCACAGCTCTTTCCAGGTCCTGATGGCCACATAAGAGTAGCCATTGTACGTACTCGCGCAGGAGAAGTCCGCCGCCCTGTTTCCAGACTCATTCGCATCTGCTCCACACCACTCGACGGTGCTGACGCACGTGGGGGAGAACTGTCGCAGATAGCTTAAAATTACTGTTGTTTTTGTGTAACTAGATCTAAGTTAATCATTTTCTCGATTTATACCAATTTGTTTGTTTTAATAACGTGTATAAATATTGTGTTTCTATGTCTAGTTCCTAAGTATTATCTGTGTCTAATTTTATTGAAATTGTGTCGTAATGCCCAAAATGTCTAGATTGTAAGAATTTTGTACTTAACTACGAAGAAATGTCCCATAATAATATAGATTTACACCCTCCTACAACTATGTAATAGTTTAAGATTATTGGCAAATAAACGAAAGACTTACACGGCACATACCAGCCACTAGTACGAGCACGCTAGAAAACCCATAAAAGAGGTCAGCACTCGTACTCGTTGCTCATTCACCTTTCACCGCTCACTTCTACAACTACTCCCAGCGGGGAAACACCTGCAACTACACTGCTCAAATGTTTAACAATTCTAAATAAGTGTTTTTATTCATCTCCCTACATGACCTGGTAAATGGTACAGCGGGTCAGCGCTGCTTGGTTCGACGTGGTAATCCGGTCTGCACACAACAGTCATGGTAGTCATTTTCGACTGTTTCGGGCGTGAAGATTTCAAAAATGATGTGTTTTGAAAAAAAAAACCGGCCAAGTGCGAGTCGGACTCGCGCACCGAGGGTTCCGTACAAACCTGTAGGTATATAAGTAAAAGTTCACCCAATGCATTGACATAGAAAATTGATTTTTTTACAGCTTAAAGGTATTATAGACCTGAGTATTTTATATGAATTTAAATTTAATACCTCTACGCGTTTACGAGGAAAAAGGTAGTAAGTTTAAAATTTAAAAAAATATTTTTTGTACGATTTTACTAAAAATGTCTACTTTTCATAATTTTTCCTTTGTCTGTGCTATATAAAGTTTCTTCGTGCCAAGTTTCAAGTTTCTGAGTTTACGAGAAGTACCCTTTAGGTTTTGAGTTTCTTGCGAGTACTCAGTTTCAAAATATGCGACTTACATTGCTATTTCTTTTGATTGCGTTGACATAAAAGTTTAGTTTTTTCGACATCTGAAAGGTCCTATAGCCCTGAGTATTTGACATGAATTTCAATTTAATACCTCCACGCGTTTACGAGGAAAAAGGTAGTAAGTTTAAAAATTTTAAAAATATTTTTTGTATGATTTTACAAAAAATGTCTACTTTTTGTAATTTTTCTATTGTCTATGCTATATGACGTTGCTTCGTGCCAAATTTCAAGTTTCTGAGTTCACGGGAAGTACCCCGTAGGTTTTGCGAGTGCCGAAAAACTCTAAAATTGCAGCATAAACGACTGTATCTTTTGATTGCGTTGGCTTTTAAGTTTGATTTTTTCACAGCTCCAAGGGACTATAGGCTTGAGTATTTGATATAAATTTCAGCTTGATACCTCCACGCGTTCCTGAGAAAAATGGTCTTGACAGACAGACAGACAGACAGACAGACAGACAGACAGACAGACAGACAGACAGACAGACGGACAAGAAAGTGATCCTATAAGGGTTCCGTTTTTTCCTTTCGAGGTACGGAACCCTAAAAAGATGGCTAATGTATTTTTTTTCTGAAAAATCGTAATGGTAGGCTAATTAGGGGGTGTAGATTTCGAATATTATGTTTGTTTTAAAACCCAAGATGGCGGTAATACACTTTATTCTGAAAAATTGTCATGGTAGTCGTTTTCGGCTAATTAGGGTGTAGTTTTCAAAAATTATGTTTATTTTAAAATTAAAAATGGTGGAAATACACTTTTATGTATTCATTGTCATGGCAGTCCTTTACGACTATTTCGAGTGTGTAGATTTCAATTTTTTTAATACCACGACGGTGGCAAATAAGCATACGGCCCGCCTGATGGTAAGCTGTTACCGTCACCTATGGACGCCTGAAACCCCATAGGTTTCACATGCGCGTTGCCTTCCCTTTAGGAACCTATACACTCCGTTTTTGAAGAACCTCAACCTCGGCAGGAAGGTCATTCCACAGCCGCGACGTTCGTGGTAAATTATGTCTGTTTTAAAATACAAGATGGCGAATATACTCTTTTTCTGAAAAATCGTCATGGTAGTTATTTTCGGCTAATTAAGGGGTGTAGATTTCGAAAATATAACTCCTGAGTCCATCACAAGACCCCGGATTTTATCTCAAGCGGAAGTGCTCATCAAGGTACCTAAGTCTAATGAGCCCAAACACGATGAAGTTATGATGAGTAGATAGGGAGTGCTGATGACCTGCTCCTGACTCCATCATGAGACCCCAGGGTCTCATGATGGAGTCCAGACCTCATCTCAAGCGGAAGTGCTCGTCTAGGTATGTCTAATGAGCCCAAACACGATGACGTTGTGACAAGTAGATAAGGAGTTCTGGTGACCAACTCCTGATGAGACCCTGGACCTCATCTCATGAGGAAGTGCTCGTCAAAGTAAGTTTAATGAGCCCAAACACTATGGAGCTGTGATGAGTAGATAGGGAGTCCCAACGCGATGAAGTTGTGACAAGTAGATAAGGAGTTCTGGTGACCAACTTCTGACTCCATCATGAGACCCTGGACCTCATCTCAAGCGGAAGTGCTGTAATAACTACCCTATAAGCTTAATACTCGAAGGCTTCTAAAGCTTACAAGAGCCTACCAAGCTTACTTACATCAAGCTTCAGGCTGAAATTTCTGTAAATATAAATACCTACCTAAAGGAACTTACTACAGGGAAAGAAAATCAAACAAAAGATTGAAGGTTGAAAAGAAAATTATTTATTTAAGTTCTAATTTTGGATTTTAGTTATTGAAAAGCAGCTTTGCAGACGTCATTAGGTGTTAGTTTCCGATTCCTAGGCTTTGCGAAGGTAAAAACGAAACTAACGAAGCAAAAAACCTTCGCGCCGTATTACAGTAAAATAAGTAACGAAATTATAAAATCAAATACATTAATTAATAAACGATCTATACAGTAGCTTGCTCTGATACGCAGTTTGGCCGAGATGGTTGTGAAAACTAGTGGAGACCCAACGTTGTGTGTGTAGTTACCGCAAGTCCTTTTCGATAAGGTGAGAAATAACCGTTATATTTAAAACTACTTACATCTAACGGGATATAAATACAATAGACAATAATTGGTTAGCATATTAACTGTTGACGTTAAAAATAGAATAAAAAGCATCATATAAATATACCCTAATTAACAGACTCTAATAAATAGTAATATTGAATATTAAAATTACACTAGAATTATTATGATTGATTAAATAGGTATTTCGTTGTTTGTTAAATAGTTGTATTTACAACAAAAT
Source organism: Pammene aurita (assembly GCA_947086415.1). NCBI lineage: Eukaryota > Metazoa > Arthropoda > Insecta > Lepidoptera > Tortricidae > Pammene > Pammene aurita. Next base: position 36,558,387 of record OX352293.1, read on the forward strand.
ATATGTAAGGAGGATTGCTGGACTCCCAACGTAGTGATTGTTGGCGGTTGGCGAAGTACGCCTGTACAAAATATGTGGCATTTCAGTTTTGACGGTTCCGTCTTCCAACGGTGGAACCACGACCAGTAGTCTACGATTCGAAGCTTAATGGATCGGGTAATATATGTTGTCCACGGCCAGTGGCCTTACAGACCTGTTGATTGTGCGTTCTGAGCATTTGTAATGATCCAAGTGTGCGACCGGGCCAGTAGCCTACAGTCTCGCTTCATACATCAATGTATAGTTGACAGATAACCGCCAATTCCTCCACACCACATATGCAAATAACGACTGGTACATTTAATAATTGAGTAAGCAAATACCAACCACCGTTTATGACGAATGGTATATAAATTTAGGAAGTAAATAGCAAGTACCTACCATCGTTAATAAGCAAATCTGAGTTATCTTGACGTGTAAGACCCTCACCGTACCGTCATCACTGCACGAGACCGGATATTACTAAGAACACCTAGTACGCTAATGGCGTACTTACATGGCAATAAACTCTGTAAGTACATGCTGTAATGCGCGTCATATGTTCAAGTGAACCATGGGTGATACAGTGCGCGTTGGGCTTCACATAGTGTTCCCCGTTGCCACCAAGAAAACACCAGATAAGCATTCTACATGGAATAAATCTCTACGCTAGAAATCCAGCATCTTATCCCTTATATAATTACTAAAGTGTTACATGGAAGTACATACATATTACGCGATATCGTTTAACCATAATGGCCAATAGTTAACCGAAATCAACAATTAACATTTAAAAGATCGAACCTATCTTAAACGTTGCATTAAAACTATATATTTATATTTATAAGGTAGTAGAAAGAAATAGTTAACATATAGAACGTAGTTACCCGAAAAACTGTATTAAAATCTACTTAGATAAAATATGGCTTGGTACTCTCAACCGAGAACCTATTCGACACGTCAACAGTAAATATATATACTACTACGGAGAATAAATATTACGTATCCTGAATAGTTATGTATTGTAAAATAAAATACGCACGCATAAATACACACAGTCATATATACTAAAATGTAAAAGGTTCAATGTTAAAATAAACTACAAACACAGGCCATTGAAGAACCTGGTTCGAATATAAGCTATCAGCCTATATAGTAGAATAGAAATAAATAAAATATCATCAAATAGTTAAATGGTTTCCTCACGAAAACGAGTTCCACAGAAATGCAAAATACTATTATTTAATTGCTGTGTTAATATGTGTTTGAAAACCAAGTCAAATAATACCCTACATCAAGCAATAACCCAAATACTAAATCATTGCTCGGAGTTTAAACCTATGTTAAAACGTCCATACGATTTAAGAATCGTTTATGAAAGAAGACGAAGATTGTATTTAATTCCACACTCAATAAATAATCAAAACATACTTATTTAAATTAGACATACGGACGGCTCTAGGCACAGCGGAATAGTGCTTCGCTTCGCTCACTCAGTAATAAATAGTTGAAATAGTACCTAATATACTTAAACGCAGATCCCTACTTCATTGTAAACCCAAACACGGCTAAAATATTTACAAATGTGGATTAATAATATATCCCTCCTTTTTCTAACAATCACTGCAGGTAAATAAGCGTATCGCCTGTAATATTAGTCCCCAAATAACCCAATTATTAAAAGAAAGGTATTGACCGTTATTATAATATTCGTACGCTTCACTAGTAAAGATATTGTAAAATGTTAGTACACGACAAACTATTAAGATAAAAGTGAAATATTTAAAAGGACTTACATAAAGTTGTAGACCTCGATCTTGGCTGAGAGATGCTGATGTCTTGAAATCTCGTTCTGACTAAGTTAAGTTCGAACATTACCACCCGCTTTTATAATTTCCGTACCCTGTCCCCCACAATCACCTACATTCCCCTCTGTAGCTTTAAACCAAACACCTCTTTAAAAATCTTACCGATTACTCATCCGATTCCGCTATTGAACCTAGTTATCTAAATAATAAGGTTGATGATCCAACCTGTAGATACTAAAACCAAATAAATGTCTAACAGACAAGGTTCAAATTCGTATGAACTCCTCACTCGTCGTCTGCACACCGCTTCTCGATCGCCTGCGAAAATCTAAGCAAATATGCGGGTGGGTTAAGATTAACCTCGCGCGCTGCAAGATTATTCCTACCCGCATTTATGTAAAATTATTAATTAATAATTACAATTTCAGGATTTTCTGGTAAATTGCTGAATAAAACTTAGAAACTACATTTGGATAAATATGCTAAAAATATAGGGAATATATATTTATGATAATGAAATATACATACAATAGTGTTTCTATAGGAAACGAAAGCAAATTCAATGTAACCGCATGGTCAATTTTCACCAATAATTATTAATACGCATATATTTCTAACAAATATCAATAGGAATGCTAAGAGGACTATATTGTTTATCGAATGAAAATATTTATTTGTACTCGGAAGTAAATAATCACGTGTTTATGACACAATACTGTTCTTAACCAAATCTTCCAAAATAACTATTATTTTTATTCGATCTCACAAGAAACATTGTTACTTTTAATGCCTATTTAGATCAAGGAATTAGATTTTACGTTTTCATTTGTTTTCTGCTACATACACTAACATCTATAAATTCGAGGTTAGGTTTTTTAGGAACCAAAATTTATTAGAAAATACTATTATCTGTATTCCAAATGAATTACCATCTTAATATCTAAACGAAAATGTATATTATTTAGAAAAGCCACTTGAAATAAAGCTAGTTTTCAGTATTTATTTCAACACTAAATTCTCCTTCCCGAACTGCACCAAAGCTATGAAAATTAAGACATAATTACTAATTGATTTTATGATACTCCATATTTTCCAGGTGAGTTGTAATTCGAACTTTAATATTACACTATAATTTTTCATTTAAGCTTAATCGTAAAGTCGTAAATTTTCCTGAAACTGAAAAATGAAATGAACTCCTACATAACGTTAATAGCAATGTCACAATATCGAACAATTTTACCGTCCATTGAAATAGGCATTATATGGATCCCTTGGATTCATTACAGTGCTCGTCAAGGTAAGTCTAATGAGCCCAACACGATGGAGCTATTATGAGTAGGTAGGGAGTTCTGGTGGCCAACTCCTGACTCCATCATGAGACCCTGGACCTCATCTCAAACGGATGTGCTCGTCAAGCAAAGTCTAATGAGCCCAAACACGATGGAGTTGTAATGAGTAGACAGGGAGTGCTGGTGACCGACTCCTGACTCCATCTTGAGACCCTGGACCTCATCTCAAGTAGAAGTGCTCGTCATGGTAAGTCTAATGAGCCCAAACACGATGAAGTTGTGACAAGTAGATCAGGAGTTCTGGTGACCAACTCCTGATGAGACCCTGGAACTCATCTCAAGAGAGCACTCATCAAGATAAGATGAGCCCAAAGACTATGGAGCTGTGATGAGTAGATAGGGAGTCCAAACACGATGAAGTTGTGACAAATAGATAAGGAGTTCTGGTGACCAACTTCTGACTCCATCATGAGACCCTGGACCTCATGTCAAGCGGAAGTGCTCGTCAAGGTAAGTCTAATGAGCCCAAACACGATGGAGCTGTGATGAGAGTAGGGAGGTCTGGGCTGAATTCCGCTAAATGTATGCCGCGCCTAAAAAGTATTTCATAAAATGTATTTTGTATTTGAAATACATCATCTGTATTTTGTATTTCGTATTTCAAATACCTGTCGCCAAAGTAGTTTGTATTTTGTATTTCTGTGGCCAGAGTAGTTTGTATTGTGTATTTCAAATACAATGAACCCAGTATTTTGCCCAACCCTGACTGTACTGCGGACTCGTACCATGGAGCATTTAATACTGTCAAACTGTATGTCACCCGGTTTTTTATTTTGTATGAAAAATGACCGGTTAACCGGTTAAAAATCGAATTTCTAATACAAAGTAAAAACCGTTGCTTGAAAATTCATTTCCTCTGTTTTCAAGGGGATGCAGTATCAGGTAGTGTAGCATGACGCTACATCTATCGACGTTCTTTGGAACTACTTCCGTGTTTAGTTTCTCTGGTCGCTAGGTCGTGGTTGATTTATGAAAAAAACAGTAAGCATTGTGATTCACGCCATTACGGTTACAGTGCCATCTATTGTATGAAAGTTGAATTATTTGGACAAAGTCAAACCGCCGAGTAAAATGTTTAAATAAATAATAAAAATAAAATGTTTATTCTGTAACAAGCAAATTTTGACAAAGTAGGTACAGGTTGGTAAAATGTTAGGAACTAAAACCAACTGCGTTAGTGACGCGAACGAGCGCGAACGCGATAGATGGTGCCAGTTCGTTTGTCTCTATTATGAAATTCTCACAATGAGTGAGAACGTGTTCTCATGTACTACCTACATACATGCAAACAGCTTTGTATACCAGGAGCTGTCACACTACTTCCACTCAATTAAGAATCCAACAGCCCAACTAGGGCAGATGCCCCAGTTTCGGCCACTTTAAAGAGAATTTGTCTGTTCAGACGTCCGTCATTTTGTGTCAATATTGTCAATAAAGAATTATGGCACCTTTTGTACCATGTACTGAGTCGTTGAAAATATCCATACTAATATTATAAATGGGAAAGTATATGTGTGTGTTTGTTTGTTTGTCTTTCACGGCAAAACGGGGCGATGAATTGACGTGATTTTTTAAGTGGAGATAGTTGAAGGGATGGAGAGCGACATAGGCTTCTTTTTGTCTCTGTTTAACCCCCCCACTCCCCTAAAATGTCGGGTGGAAGTTTGTATGGAGCATTCCGGGGGCCAATCAGGAAAGGGGAACCGTGTTACCCCGAATTTAACGCGAGCGAAGCCGCGGGCAAGAGCTAGTATTACTATATTTATATGAATCTCCGTTGTCAAGATTCTGACATTATATCTTAGTTTTTCTGTAATAAAATATCAGAAAGGGGCCCAGGAGCCAGCTTTGGCCACTTTTTTCCATGGCTCCTGTCAAATTAATGACAATTAACTGACACATGACAGATGACAGTGCCATCCGTGCTGCTATAATTTACTCTTATTTTAACTATAAAACAGGATAATCGTTTACGCTTCAAGATGGCTGCATCGTCTTTGGAATAGTTTTTTGCTCATTTACGTAGTTCAGTGTGTAATATTGATAGCTTATTGTGCGGTGAACTAACGAACAAGTGTGCAGCTAATGAAAAATTAGTCCCAAAACGCGAGTAACCACCCTTTAGTTGAACAAACGGTTATCCGGGGTCCCGACCACCCACGTGTTTGTAAGGAGGCTATCACTTTACAATCAACAAGGCCTTAGCCGAACAACGTTGCCTTTATTTTATTTTACGAAAATGAATAAAATCCTAAGTGTACCTTGACATTGGCAGAATTCACCTCGCTAAAATAGGCGAGGAGTAAAAGCCATTAATTAAAAGAAAAAAAAAAAAAAAAAACTATAAAACATATACTTACAAATTGGTCTATACCTTAATAAAGTTAAAAAGTGCCAAAACCGGCACAGTGGTCACAACCGGGGCACCTGCCCTACATATTTTTGACAGAAAGAACATTTTCGAACGCCCAGCATTTTAGACGCGATTTTTCGCACCACAAAAGGACAGATATAGGAGTGATGGTGAATTTTTGAATAGAATTCCGATCGAAACGTTGTGTTAGATGAAATAGATAATTCTATTTCATAACTACTCTTTACAAATGAGTCAGTTTCATGTACCACGATCATTGATTTATACAAAAAGGGAGATATGGTAGGTACCAGGCGCTCGATTGTGTGCCATCAAATATAGGTTCCGGGACCTACATTGAATTAGTCGTGTGGCAGAGTCTCTCAGTCACACTTTGTGCAATGCGCAAAATATAGAGGTCACCCTTGCATAGTTTCCCATGCAGTAGTTTCTTGAGGAAATTTTAGTAGTGATTGCGAGAGATTTCTTTTAAAACGGCGCTGCCTCCTAACAGTGGTATGTCACGCATTTGTTCAGACTACTCCGCCCGTGACTAGGTACTTCGAGCAGTTATTAAAGTCATAATCTAGTGAGCGTGAAAGAAACGCATCACCTGCCATGCCATGCGTAGGAAGAGACAATGATTGAATGTCTGCCCATACATCCGTTTTTTGTAAATGAGAATTCTGTCCTGAAACCTGACCACTATTGGTCAGGTCAGGTCGATGGGAACAAGTATGAAACTTATACTTTTTAAAAGATTTTCCCAATCGCTTCTGTCATCTTTGAATAAAAAACAGCAAATAAAAATCCCCGCGAACCCAGAACCTCCTTCTTGGAAATCTGGAAGTCGGTAAAAAATATCTGCCTGCGGAACTCCAAAAGTAAGATCATTAAGCAGAGTTAACGAGAGGCAGTAACCCGGTGGTATTTGAGGAAAAAGTATATTTAGGCATTACTAATGAGGCTAACTTTACGTCGGCGCCTCAAAAGCCGTGCGCGGATATTTTTATACTTACGAGGCGACTTTACTTAATATAGGGTTTACTCGTATTTTCTTGAACTTGTAAATAGGGTAGGTAAACGGCCTAGTGTTCGACACGCTAATGTCCAATAGTTGACACCTATTTTTCAAATGACTTCACTAAAGATTGCATGCCCCGTGTCGATCGCTAGTACGGGACGTTTACATACCTTATGTAGTTATGTGTTTCATTAAAGTCATGTACTTAAATTCGGTGTTAAAGAAAAAATAAATAAACAAACATACAAAATTAAATAAACAAATAAACAAAATATGGCTGCGTTTTTAGACAAAAAAAAAACATTTTACACATGAGTCATGACAAAATATATTATAAGTAATTAAAGCGATAGTTTTACTAAATATGAATATATCGAGGGGTGCGTGGTCAAACCCGATAACTCGAGCTAATAGGTTTTTGAAAATAGAACAATAAGCTGACATACATTAGGTGCTTATTTAAATCAAAAATTATTTCTACTTATCGGGTTTCACCACGCAACTCTCGATATAGTCTGGCAAACCATTTCTGTCAAATCCCGGGTTGGCAACACCTGTCTTCGAGTAATTCGAAAATTGTGCATACTTTGTGTTTTATCTGTGGCATGTAAGTTTTTAAGTTAAAGAAAAATTATTTTGTTTACTTTAATTTATAAGTTTCAGGTTGCATTTTTCATTATTTATTAATGTAATATCTGCCATCAACATTTAATAAATGTACTAAGGAAGCTAAAGTAGCTAAACTAAGATATTATCATGTAGGTACCTACTGCAGGTAGGTGATTGTGCTAGTTTCCCGTCCATGGTCAGTTTCCGTCCACCTGACGGTTCTGCTACAAATATATGGGTAAAAATTGAACATAAATGAATTTTCCTGCGGAAGTTTGGTCTTGTTGCGATCCATAATATCTAAGAAACAATTCTACTATCATAATAAAGTAATTTGACAAATAGTGCCTTTAAAAATAAAACATTAATAGCCGCCTCGAATTCGGCCCTAGCAAATGTCATCGCAATGAAGAAAAAAACTTGTGGCGGGAAAAGTTTATGATGAGTTTTATTAATGGTTTGCCTGGCAGTGCACTAAATATGTTTGGCACGAATTATCTATTTTAAAGTTAATTGTACAATATTTTAAGTGGAGATTAAAGTTTTAGAATATAATTAATATATAAACTTTGTGGACCAAAACTAGCAGAGCAATTTGGTATAAATTTCAGTTTTGCGACCACCTGATCCCGGAAACCCAGACAGCTAGGTAAATATTTCTAATGGTTATTTCACTTCAAAATACTTAATTAATACGTAATATTATAGTATATAGTAGTATGGTAATATTATATTTGATTACCTACACACTTTAGTTTCTGTTCATTCCTCATATAATGTTACGTAAATATGACGTAAATAAATGTAATAAATAAAACATTTAAATGACTTGATCAAAGACTAAAACTAGCTCTTCTGTTGCATTGTTATCGTTAATATACGAGTTATTTGTGAGTAGACAAAACTATAATTAACATTAGAATGACCAAATGGTAGTAGAATAACAATTATAACCTCCATACTATGGCGTGCTCTGCTTATTTCACTTCAAAAGAAAGCTTTGTGATCGTAACATTGCCATCGTCCGTACACACACACCGACACACACACACCCGTACATCTTTCACAATGAATATTATCCGTTATTTTCACTAAGCACTATCACTATATTTACCGGCAATTAAAACCGCACGAAAACAAACAAACAAAAACATGCGCTGTTAAATATTTGAACAAATACATCCGAAAAAAGGAAGTCTCGTGTTTTGAGCTGATTACTATGAAAAAAGCTACTTTTTTAAATAGTCGCATAACCTTCGCATCTGATCGGAACCAATCGGAAACCTTCGGCGGCACGATTCCGGGTAATGCACGACCCTAGAATTCAACTAACCGGAGTCGCCATTGACAGGCGTTCCCTCTGCCGAAAACATGACCAGTGGTCATGCATACACCTATTTGTACGTTACGTACGAATAGCCACAGAATACACTTGACGTTCCCCTCCCCCGCAAAAATCGGCATACTTGCTAATAAAGAAAACGGCAGACATGGCTACTCCGGGTTGAATTTTCTAAGGAACGACCCAATAATGAACGATCCAATGCGCGGTTGACTACGCTAGTCGTGTCAACTGCATTAAGCCTTGGCCAAACAGCAAGCGTGGCGCAGCGCCGCGTCCGCGCCACGTGACGCCGACGCGATGACTGTTCAAACAGGGCGCGCGCGGATCGCACCGGCCTCGCACTCTCAACACGCCCTCATCGCGCGCGCGAACGCGGCGCGGCCGCGCGCGATGCTGGCGTGACTCGCGCCCGATACATCGATGCGCGTGCGGAGGGTCGCTCATTCCTTCCGAAGCCAAGATTATTTTTTTCTATAACCATAATCACAATCACAGTATATTGCTACGCTCGCACGACGCACCGCGCTGCCTAACGTGGGGCCGCGGGGCGCGGGGCGCGACAGAAGCGAGGCGCGGCGCCGGCGGGACGCAGTCTGTTTGACGTCGCTAACTTGTTAACATGTGCCGCGGTCGCGCCGCGAAACCGCGGCGCTGCGCCACGCTGGCAGTTTGGCCATGGCTTTATAGTATAAGCAGTCACAGTGGTTAACATTAAAGGCCTACAATATCATTGTTTGGTGATAAAATGCCTTAGTTACAATATTCGATTGTTTGGTTGAGTTAAATATAATACCGTGATCGATTTAACAATACATACTTGTATGGAAAAAACAAATTTATAAAAACTAATTACGCCATTTCGTTTCCTTAATCGTACCTAACTGTATGCTAATATTAACGGAAATAAAGAAACACGGTGTTAATCCTTACTATCATTAGTTTTTAGGATTCCGTAGCCAAAATGGCAAAAACGGAAACCTTAAATATAGTTTCGTCATATCCGTAGTTCGTCCGTATGCCATGGCCATTTTTTATTTGGAGACTATAACTAATATTGATGAAATTCTAACAGAAGGTGTATTTTGTATACCCCTACTTATTATTGTAGTAAAATTGCTGAAAATATTTTTTTTAGGGGGGAGCCACAAGGGGTTTTCCATACATGTAACAATTTTTTTTTACCAAAAATCATCATGTTGCACATCAATCGATAGGACTTTAAAAATAACATTGAGGTTTGTTTTATCATTTTTTGATTAAGTGAATATTTTCAGAAATAATCGCCCTACTCAGTGGACGAAAACTAGCAGAGCCCAGGACGGAAAACTGACATTTATGGACGAAAACTAACGAATACCCCACTTTTTCAAATAATATTGTTTATACAAAATCTCGCAAGTATGGATAATTATCGCGTAATATTAACATAAACTAGACTATATAAGCTATAAAATGAAATATAATACATTTAAGTAAGGGTACTTTAAGATATTCTTTTTGCATCACAAAGCTGGCAAAATCGATAAGTGTACGAAAACTAGCACAACTATAATACATTTTACATGATAAATGTGGCTTTGAGGTTATGCAGAGTTTTGTATTGAATTATCGTTTGTTCTTGTTTTTCATGTAAGTAAACCGAATAATTAAAGTGAAAACTGGTGCCATATGAAGTCCAAGAACGTTTGGTGCACAGGATGTGCTCAATATAATATTGTCACTAAGTAAGAAAGCGGTTAAAATCAAAGTTAACAACACCAAGTACTCCGCTACCTTCCGATTTTTATCAAGTCTTTGTAATGTTGCTCTTCATATATTATACTCATCCTATGTGTACAATAAAAAAACACCAAAATCTCACGTGCCTTTTATTAATAATTAATTAATTATACACTTCGTACAATAAATATACCTAATGTAGTCCTAAAACGAAAGATGAAAGGAAATCATTATAATTAGGAGTATTACTGAGTAATATGCATTACTCTTTTATTCGTATAGATTACTATGCTGTTAGTCCTGTTCCATTCTCTGAAAATTTGTGTTTTCTGGTAGATATACTCGTTTTTCTTGACTGGCCTTATGATTTTAGCATTCAGTGTTTGTTAAACAAACTTTGTTTTCTTCCTGGGTTTCAATTCAACACTTAACTATGTATTGTATTTTGACCGCATAATTTCCACCTCCTTATCTTTTATGTCGTTTTTATATGTAGGTTATTTTAATATCTTCGCACATTCTTATACATTGAAAAATCATAATATAGATCTTAGTTACCAATTTTCGAAATTGCGACTGAATACACTGACGTATAAAAGAGCGCGGCCATTTTTGTTCGATGTACATTGCTGCTTTTCGATTTGCCCTAGAGTGTTGCTATATTTTTGTTTGATATACATTGCTACTGCGTTCGTTGGCTGGCCAGACTATAAATAACAAGTTTATGTGTATAGGTATAAGCTGATAATTAAACCATGGTTGTTCTTTAAAAGTGCGTGATTGCGAATAGTATTTAGGGAAGTCCATGATGCTAAATTTGGAGGTACTCAAGCGTCGTCACGACAGATTAAGAAAGAATCCGTCAGATTAAGAAATTTCCTAAAGATAAATGCAAGATTATGTATTAGCGCAATCTTAGCATCAACTTAGAACAAAATGATCGAATCCACAGCTCACCTATCAATTATTTAACTGCCCCCCCCCCCCCCCCCCCCCAATAAACCCACCAAAAGTGCCGACTAAAAGTGATTGAGGGAGATCTCCACGGGTTGCAAGACATCACTATATCTTAATCTGACGCGCTCGAGTAACTACAAAAATCCCCTCTTGGGCTCTTTAGAAATAATCTTATGTCAATGTGCAAAATAAGTACAAACTGTTATGTTTATATTAAATACTCACAATATTTGATAATAATAAACCCCTCCAATAACGTCTGTCATCGCTTATTCGACAATTTTACTGATAAAATGCAAGAGTAACAAGATAAACTAGATATCAAATTTGAAGCAGATAATAACGCTTTTTCATATTTAAAAGTTATTTTTATCAGTGGCCTATATTCCTAAGCAAGCATCATAATTATAGAAGAAACTACAAATGCTACCTATGTATGTATAAGTAATAGATTATTTCCTAACGAATACAGGCATATTGAAGGAGGGTAAAAAATGAAACATAAGTGTAAAAAAACAGTCTTTGCAATTTGCATAATTTAATAAATTATCATCCTAAAACGCCCATTCATTTGCTCTTCACCTTCTGTTTATTAACTTTCGTCCACACAAGTCCATTAAGCTTCTCGCCCAGCCAATAAAACGCAAGGGCAACCGAAGTACTGGCCAGAACGAACCCAACCCTCGCCGGCCAGTTTAACACATCATAAATATGGTACACCCAAATACCAGTCTGATAATACACGCAATGGAACCAAAACGTGTACGCCAAATTGAAACAAGCGACGATCGAGTACCCAACAGACTTCGAGGGGTATCTCCTATAAGACAGGACTAGTTCCAAAACAATGAAGAAGAGAATAAAGGTGTGCATAGTATGGTTGACCCATGACGGGATGGCGTTGGAAACTTTGTCAGGGAAGATGAGGTCTCTGTCAATGGCGTAGATGCCCCAGAAGGCGGATGTGACGTAGAGAGCGACTGGAAAGGCGAGGATGAAGAGCATGTCTTTGATCTTTCTGAGGATGGAGGTCTGCTTCGGGTGGGCGACGTTGGTGCCGACGTAGTCGTTCAGGACGGCGACGGTGAAGTAAGTCGTTTGCAGTAACTGAAACAAAATGTTGAATAAGTAAGCTAAATTAAATTAAGGTATATAAGTACTATTCATAAATCGACAGTGTAGATTATCAGATTTCATTCAATCAGGACAAAACTCCACAGATTATTATTGACTCCAAAATATCTTGCTTTGGAACTAGATACATATATATAAATTTACAGACTTTTTCTTTATAACATAAGTTTAACGTATCCAAAGAGAGTTTTTTTCTAAACAAAGAGTTTTTTTAAGTTCAACAATGTCACTGGATAATGGATAATATACCGTATAAGCAAAAGGCCTGTTATACCCATTGAGTAACATCCATACCCATTGTGGAGATGACATCCCTAAGAAATTCTTTGTCCCAGAAGTTGTAGTGAAAATCACTACAAGTCTATACTACTCTTTGATTCTGTCATAGCTGTCAACCGCCAAACATGGCGCACAAAATTTGTTCTTGATGTCACATCTAGAATACATAATAATTAATAAATCAATAGTAGTGAAAAGTACCTACACGATGAAACAAAATGATGTTTACTCCTATTTTACGATATAGTAAAAACACGTTTTACAATTGTTTACAGTAGTATTGCTAATTATGAACCAACTACTTACTGCAAACGTAATCATTGAAGCGTAGTGTGTCTAAAGGTATGGCCACAGCATTGAGATAACATTATTATAGAAATAATTATAGAGAACAAATTAAACAAAGAGCTCAAAGAGGATCCCGTGTGTTGACGATGAGGGATCCTCTTGTTCCTTTAGCCTTCAACACCGTGAGTCCTCCTTTTCGTAAAGGGTCGGCAACGCGCTTGTGACACCTCTGGAATTGCAGGCGTCCATAGGCTACGGTAGCTGCTTACCATCAGGCGGGCCGTATGCTTGTTTGCCACCATCGTGGCAAACAAGCAATAATTTTATCCATCTATCATATAAAAAACTAGATAGATGGATAAAATTATTGCATAACAAAAAAAGCATCTCATTTAATTATTTATTTTTATATTAATCAGTTTTTTTAAGTAGACTGTTATACTATAATATAACTGATCATTAGGAAACTGAAATAGATGAAAGAAAAAGTGACCAAGGCTTTCAGTGCCCAGGGCTGGAAACGGACCAGCGTCTTCGGCATTCACCTACAAGGCCTTAATCAGGTTTAATCTCGCATAAAATTTTTTGTTCAGTTTATTATTATGAAATTGTTGAAATTCACACTGGCGCTATACACATGCACAGCGTATCTCGCTCACACACCGAAACCGCATGCGGTAACCGCAGCAGTGTTAAATAATGATTACCGCTTAAGCAAGCGGGAAAGGTTCTCAAAATGATCGTGACGCGCTCTAGTTATGTTGACAATAATCGCTAAGATCTGGCAGACAGATCTGTCTGCCAGTCTGTCTGCCAGATCTGTCCGTCAGATCTGTCCACCAGATCTCTCTGTCAGATCTGTCTGGTGGATATTCCCGGCTTATGTGTCTGCAGACAGATCCGAATTGCGTGTACAATTTAATCCCATTTTTCCCTCCTCTATTAATATGCTACAACCACAACCATGTAGACAAGCCCTCACAAATATCAGATTAAGTGGTCGGCCCTGACTCACACAAACAATATAAAACACGTGTACCTAAGTATGTATCTAACTGGGTTCAAAGTCTCCTCGGGGTCTTAGTCACTTCCTCAAGTCTGGACGATCTCAAACTCAAACATTTATTCAGTAAGTAGAGCACAAGGGCACTTTTACACGTCAGATAGTTTATCAAAGTAAAAGAGAAAATAAACTACACTGGTTCTAACCTCTGACCCGAGAAGAATCATAACCGGCAAGAAACTCGACGGGACTTATTTTTTCAATACAAGGTACATCAAACTTAAAAATACATATGAATGCGTTGTTCTATAAGAAAACCTATCAAACCAAGGGTTGATTAACCAACAATAAGTTATAGTTAAAGCAATGACACGTAGTTTTAGTGACCTCTAGGCAACCGGATGGCTTGCGGTATTTAAGCTCCTGAAGTGATGAGGAACCACCCTGTGCAACCCGAAATGACCCAACTTGGACTGGAGCGAAAATAGAGGGGGGGTGCAAAAATTTTTTTTTTTATCGCGAGGCAACCGATTGAAACAACGGTTGCCTGAAAGAATGTGCGCTGGTTATATAACAAAATTTTAATGCCATCCCTCCTGGTTGGACTGGTTCACTGTACGAGAGCGAAGAAAAAAAATTAAAAAAAATTGCCAGGCAACCGCTATAAAAAATTTCAAAGATTTCATACGAGGATGGCATTTAGGCATATCGTTTGCCACATCATACAAAATTCAAAAACAAATGCCATCCGATTTCGATGACTGTAATTACTAATTACGTTTTTCCTAAGTTCTCTTCCACCGATAGAAAAATTCACCTTTCGTCTGGCGTCCAACTCTGATGGATCGATAACTGCCCGGGCTGGGCGGATGGCAATTTGTTTCTGGTGTCTGTATGTGATGAAGAACAAGCATGCTAATTTTCAAGCGGTTGCCTGACATTTTTTTTTTCTTCGCTCTCGTACAGGGAACAAGTCCAACCAGGAGGGATGGCATTAAAATTTTGTTATATAACCAGCGTACATTCTTTCAAGCAACCGCTGTTTCAATCGGTTGCCTCGCGATAAAAAAAAATTTTTTGCACCCCCCTCTATTTTCGCTCCAGTCCAAGTTGGGTCATTTCGGGTTGCACAGGGCGGTTCTTCATCACTTCAGGAGCTTAAATACCGCGAGCCATCCAGTTGCCTAGCGGTCACTGAAACTACGCGTCATTGCTCTGAATATTATAGTTTAACAGAAATACCAAAGAAAAAATAATGATTATGAGTCCAAATTTGACTATTTGAAAATGAAGTACACGTACAAGTACAAGTTTGATATACTTTCTTACCTGAACCTGTGTCCTCTACATTAAGTAACAGCAGATGACATCCCTAAGAATTTTTTTGTCCCAAAATTTGTAGTCAAAATCACTACACGTCTATATTACTCTTTGATTCTGTCATAGCTGTCAACCGCCAAACATGGCGCACAAAATTTGTTCTAGATGTCACATCTAGTAGAATCAATGGTCCTCTACTTAAATATCCAAATTACTATATTTTTCTACATTTGGAAAAGATCATCACTTTTATAAAAACGGCACCCTTTATATGCCAAATAGACGTATTTTGACAACATATTGAGAATTTAGTAACCGGTCATTGAACTTTAGGTTAGTACTTATTGCTTTTCCAGTCCTATTTTCATGCATTTTTGAAAGAAAAGCACTACTTGCCACTCCCGGGATAGGATTTACCTGCTTTATGTTAATAATGTGTTCGCTTCCTGTAATTTTATATTTCCGGGCCTTTACATTAGTAGGTACCAAGTAGGTACCTAATGTCAGTCAGCCTGCAGATTGCTTAATTGGTCATTGTGTAGTCACATTTAAAAGATTTATGCTACAAAAGTTTAGTGATAATTACCTAGGCACTTAATGAACATCGTAGATTCAAAGATCAATTGTATGCAGATTATATTCGCGCGCAATAATTGCAGTTATGAGCTAAACATGTTTGATACCTATTAAAGTTTTTTTTTATCATTTCTCAAATGACTTAGATACTCAAATAGAAATCAGAAAAAAATTACGAATCAACGGGGAAGGCAACTGTCAAAGTGACATCTTCAACATGATTTTCAACCGACTTCAAGATTTCGAAGGAGGAGGTTATGAGGAGGTTATAAATTCGTCGGGATCTTTGTTTTTTTTTGCTATTTCTTTTTATGTATGTTTACCAATGATTCAAAGACGGCTGGACCGATTTGGAAAATTCTTTTTTTGTTTGAAATTATTCTTCACAGTTGGTCCCACTGTAACGAGGTCAGGATCTGATGATGGGATCCTGAAGAAATCGAGGGAACTCTTCAACTATTAGGATAGGCACACCTATAGTGATTTGAGTATTTTTTACAGCAGCTCAAGCATTTGCTTTTGGAAAGGTGGATGTTAAGTGAAGTCGGTTCTTTTTTGTTTAAAATTATTATGTATTTATGTGGCTAAATTTGTAAGGCTCGAAGTAGTTTATATTAATTTTCGCGAAAATGAATCAATGTTGGTCTCGAATTGCTTTGAAATTAAAATCCACCGATATCTGAAATACACTAAAACTAAAATGCTGTAGATTAACACCATAGGGAAGGTATCCTAAGATAGCCTAAAGAGCGGTTTCGCACTACGTCCAATCCGAATCCGATCCGAATCCGTGAAAATATGGTCCGAAGTAGCCGTAGAACTATTTCTATGGTAATTTGCGCACTAGACGTCAAACCTTAGGCTTCAATATATTATCCTAAGTTTTAAGAAGAAATGATAAAATAAAAAATGTTGTTATAAATAAATTTTAGGACTGGCCATTGAACTTGGCACCCATTTAGATCTCACTTCTTTTGTCGTTAATGTCAACAACCAAGGCATATATAATATATTGAACTTGGCTCTCATTTCACATTTATGTTTTTGATGGGATACCTACACGTTTACAACAAAAGGTACCTACATAGCATATAATATTTAGACTTGAAAAATTGTAAGTAACCATGTTTCAGAACACGCCCCATTCGCACTCGTATCGTAATACTTTCGGCATTTTTAACTTTCAGTAATATGACAAAACGATCATAATAGCTTTTTTCTACTTTTGTATTTTTATCTGTCATTTATAGGTACATTCGTCAACAATATTATAATAACATACATATAAGGTAATATAAGTACTCGCAGAAAAGTCCTAGTCTATTCCCCAAAATAGCACTTGTTCTATAAAAGCGCCAAAATAGGTATCGCGTGCAAACACCACTAGGACAAAATAAATTATTGCCAAACTAAGAAACCAAAAAAACAGATATTTTATAAAAACAAATTACAAACTTATCCAGAGACAAGTTACGTTAAAGTTCCCGCTCTCATTCAGGGAGGAAAACCACAAACATTGAAATTCTCTTTATTGATTTCTGTCTTTCTTCATTAGAATCATTAGAGTGAAAGAGAAGCAGATAAACGAATTTTAAACTATGGGGTTCGCTGTAACCCACCTATAAATTCTGCTTTTAATTAAATTTTCTTAGTATTTATTTCTTAGTTTAATCAAACTTTATGGTTTGATTAAATAACGACTGCGTATGTTCGTGTTAATATGCTTGAAATACAGTGTTTATGGCGGTTATCACACTGACACCGCAACCGGATGCGGCGACGGTGTGCAAGCGCAACGGCGCTATACACATGAGAGCGCTATCTCGCTCGCGCACCAGCACCGAATGCGGAAACCGCAGCAGTATGAAAGCCGCCTAAAGAGTGAAACTTAAATTGTTGTTGATGAAATATCAGCAAATGGCGAAATAGGTGAGCGAAAATTTATTGTTTGTTTGAGTAAGTAGTCGTAGAAAAAGTATTGTATGCGCCGTTGTATAACTGAGTCAAAAAATGCTCGTGGCGTCTATCTTTACGTAACTTACGCAATGTTTTGCCTCGCCTCTTTTGACCTCTCTTATACAACTGTTGCATAAAATACTATAATAATTTTTACTGACGTATAAATTATAAATGGACCGGAACACTAAAATAAATAAACAAACAACTCACCAAACACCAGAACGTTAAGAACGTCGTTCTCCCTCTCATAGGATAGAGCTCGAACGCCTTAGTCGGAAACGGTATGTTTATGAAACTCAGGTCATACCACACTGTATACCAGAACAGTGACGCCACAGACACATGGAAGAGGTGTAGCAACATGTTGGCGACAAATGCGTACGAATAATTCAGAGTTAATGTACAGAATACGAGCCGTGTAGATATGGACCGATTCGACCGACGGACGGGCGGCGAATGAGTTCATAGTTGTAGAATTATCTGATTACGTGTATGCTGTGATTAGTAATTATAATGATAACGGCCAGATATGTTTTCAAGTTCATTGGCGTGATTTGACTCGAATCCGTGACACGTGGATACCCATATGAGATCACTAATTGTATGACACATGTACTAATGGGATTATTTATTGAGAACAAAACAAACAAAAGGACAAATAACAATATATATATTATTAACTAGCCGCGAACAATATATATAACATATAACAACATATACCGGGTGTGACCAGACAACGTTTGTTCAACAACTTTTAAAAATAACTTAAAGTTTGAATTTTATTACAGTTTAAAGTTTATTCGAACACGCAATGTATTACGACATTGATTAATATCTGTAGGGTGACAAGACTGACAGGCGATGTCATTTAGGCGGAATTTGATGTACCATCAGGTTCAAAATTGCATGGTCAATTTATCAATGAATTCATTCATAAATTGGCCATGCAATTCTGAACCCGATAGTACATTGAAAATACTATTTAGTTTGTTTGAAAAAGAGAAAATCTAAAATCTACATAACTTTAAAAAGTCGTTGAACAAACATTGTCTAGTTTGAGGAGTAGAATCTACGTTTTAATTTTTTGCTCCTATTACAGGCCACACCCGGTATAATATTAACTAGCCGCGCTAATTAAGAGGATTCAAATATTTCAAAGTATTTTCAATGTTTGTTTTCAATAACCAACTATTTCAAAGTGGTCTCAATAGCGACTGTCAGTTTTCGAATTCGGCCCCAGAAACCAAGTCAAACGTTCGAGTAGGTAAAATCTAGACATCAATCTTTCTGCTTGGCCCTAAGGTTGACTGGTAGAGAATGCCTCATGGCATTAAGTTCGCCTTTTGTACAATAAGTTTTCTTTTTGTGCAATAAAGATTAAATAAATAAATGAATTATTGTTTTACTTTAATGGTTATTGATGCTATGTATACTGAAATGTATGAATATGTATGCCGTCAAGTGGATGATCCTATTCCAATGGAGGATTGCGGATTAAGCTGTTATCAGCTCTAGACAGGGCAGGACACTAGGGCGGCACGTTTATTAAAAAGGTTATGTATATGTAATATAGACAGAGTCTGTGCGCAAAGAAGAATCGTAGAATTCATTAGTTGCCATATAAAACACGACACTTCTCTTTCGGCACAAACTGATAATGAATACGACTGATATAACTAGATTTAACTTAATTTATCTCTCCATTTAAGTGTTGTCTCTAAGTTTCTTTCTTAAATAAATGAACGTTTATAACACGATCATACCAACATTTCTAATATATTTTATTACTTTCACTTCACAAAACTTGGTACTGTTTTCTACGCGTCTTTAAGATATCCTCGGTTTGTCTGACAAGTTTTCGTCGAATTTCTGTTCGACTAACAACTTAAATACGATCATAACAATAACTAAATCCTGCTAGAAAAGTAGGTTAGGTTAGGTTAGAATTGCGACCTTAACAGAAACGAGTATCTGCCAAGAAACTGTTAGGTTACGTAACAACTGCCACCTCAACAGAAAGAAAGTTAATTAGGTAGGTTAGAATTGCGACCTCAACAGAATCACATGGCTGGTAGGAAACCAGGTTAGGTTACTTTAGAACTACGTCCTCAACGGAACCAAAAACATATATTTGGTTAGGACAAAGTAAGCGCGAAATTTAACGTAACCAAACTACGCAATCTAAGCATTAGACAACATCACATACTTAATACCTATTGAATATTCGACGGAATGAGATTATACAAATTGAAATAAGTGTAACAAAAATTAGACGTAACAACATTGTATAAAATGGATAGTATATGAAGTGAAATTAGACTAAATGAAAATGAGACTAAGCGAAAAAATACCAATGCAAAGTGAGTTCAGATAAACGGATATTTGTTCCTGAGTTATGGATGTTTTCTATGTATGTAAGTATTTGTCTATATCTATCTACTATATAGTTATATCGTCGCCTAGTACCCACAACACAAGCCTTATTGAGCTTACTGTGGGACTAGTCGGATTGTGTAAGATTGTCCGATAATATTTATTTATTTATTTAAACTAAAATTAGACAAATCGTACCATTACTTATTCTGTGGACAAACTGAAATTACTCGTAAGTGAAAGGTTGTTAGACGAAACGTAGGTAAACTTAAAGATGCCTAATATCATAAAATAGTCAGACTTTAGTTTTGTAACATTGTGTTTTTATACCCTGAATAACGTTCCCCAGATATAAATCTATCTGCATCTTTAACACTAAGAATATTTATAACTTTATAACATCGGTAGTAAAATAAAATTAATAACAACTCACCAGACACCAGAACGTTAAAATTGTCATTCTGCCTTTCAAAGGATAGAGCTCGAATGCCTTACTCGGAAATGGTATGTTAATGAATCTCTGGTCATACCACGCTGTATACCAGAACAGCGACGCCACAAACACATGGAAGAGGCGTAGCAACATGTTGGCCACAAATACGTACAACAAATTATTAATCAATATGTGTACAGAATACGAGACGTGTAGTATATATTAATATGGTCCGAATCGATCGACGGACGGGCGGTGATTGAGTTCATAGTTGAAAAATGTTCTTATCTGATTATGATGTAGGTATAGGTAATTAAGTATGATCGCACCAAAACATTTCATATCAAATTGGCGGCAAATTAACACTCACTAGCTTACACTGTAAATAAGTTATCAGATCTCAGCAAACGCCAAGCCCCTAAGCCCTGAGTTTATTGACCGTCAAGTACAGCTACATAATTTTTTTAACCTTAGACGTTTCATAGTTCTATTGTATTATCATAATATTGAAGACATAAACTTAATTTCTTACCATTTGTGCGACTGACATCGGTCAGTCAGTGGACGTACGGTAGGAAATTATATAAATACATTACATCACGATATTTTAATGACCTGCCAGCCTAATCTGCAGGGATCCTACCTACGAAGCAGGGGGGTTCCGGGTTCGAACCGATCGAGTTGTTTCTGAGTTAAGGATGTTTTCTATATATTTAAGTATTTATCTATTATAAATGATAATCCAAATCAAAGGGGCCCTTACGGCAGCTAACGCTTACGTCTTCATTGCTTGAAAAGACCACAGCGTAAGCGCCTTCCGCCATAAGGTCCCTTTTGATGTGGATTATCATCACATATTATATCGTTGTCTAGGCTAATTGAGCTTACTGTGAGACTAGGTCAGTTTGTGTAAGATTGTCGTATAATATTTATTTATTTTACAGTGAAAGCTTGTGAGTCTTTGCCACCAATTTTACATGAAATGTCTTTGGTGGCATCTGAGATCTCATTTATATCTTAAGGTGACCTAGTTTTTTTATTGTGTTGCTTTTTTTGAGGGTCACTGGGTCAGCTATTCCTTTTTTCATCGTCCACTCTTTGTCTTTGCCTCTTTATTCTCGTCAGCTTATTCTGTGATTCGGGAAGTATAGCCTAAATTACTAGTTTCAATGGAAGCCTGCACCATACTCTTTGAAGTTGGAGGGTGAAAGTATCAGATTTATATTTTTTTCTGATCTTTGTATATACATTTTAGGCTCCATACCATTACCATTTGTGTCGCGACTTGCATCGGGCCCTAGTGCGTGATGCTGTTGGAAAGGACGTTGCTAGACTGAAGGCGGTCAGGGAGCCTGAGTCCGGGGCTTGGTTGCATGACTTGCCGTCACCACACCTGGGAACCTTGCTGGACAATGACACGTTACGGGTGGCGGTGGCGCTTAGGATTGGTAATAAGGTATGCGAACCGCACCGGTGTGTGTTTGTGGGGTGTTGGTGGCGGCGAATGGACACCACGGCCTCAGCTGCTTGCGGTGTGCGGGGAGGATTCCTAGGCACTGTGCCATCAACGACATAATTAGGCGTGCTTTAGTCTCGGCAAATATCCCTTGCATCTTGGAGCCCCAAGGCCTGAGCTGTTCGGACGGTAAGAGGCTTTACGCTTGTCCCGTGTGCGAAGGGTCGTAGCTTGCTTTGGGATGCCACGTGTGTGAGTACTTTCGCTCCCACTCATCTCGCACATACGGTGGCCAAGGCGGGTGCTGCGGCTGAATGTGCGGCTAAGTTCAAGCACAGCAAATACGCCAACCTCGAGCAGGTGACTTCGTCCCGGTAGCTATAGGCGGCTAGGCCTTGGTGTGCCGAGGCTAAAATATTTGTTAAGGACATAGGGCGTCGATTGAGAGAACGGGGCTGCGACCCTCGCTCTGGTTCTTTCCTGGTCCAACGAATTTCGCTGGCTGTTCAGCGAAGAAATGCTGCCAGTATTTTTGGTACGTTTGGGCCGGGTGAGTATCGGGGTGGGGTCTAATGGAGTGGAATTTTATTTGTATTTAGGTTTAGTGGTTATAGTTGTGTCGTTGACGAAACCTGTTGTGGGTTTGTACTGTGAATTTGACGAAGCATGTTGCAGATGTTTTTGTGTTGGGAATCTGGACGAAGCCTGCGTTGTGGAGTAATATTATCATTGTATCTTTTATTTTGGCCTAGTAAATAACTGAAAATACCATTAGCTCTGTAGGACATGGGGAAGTGTCCTTGTTTTACTTGTTATGTATTCAGAACTGCACCTCCTTTATAAGGGTGAGGGGGATTTCTTAATTTTTCTGTTCTTTGTATGTAAATCCTGGCTCCGTGCCAAATTCTCGTGAGTGAGTCAGTGAGTGGCCAAATAGACGTATTTTAGGTAAGGATATAATTTAAATTATTGAAGCTAGATTGACGAAGCTTAGTATATTTTATATGTTATCCAACTACTTATTATCTTGTGAATTTCGGCTCTCTGGTGCTATCTTGGGAGTATGAAGCTGTGAGGGTTTGAAAATGAGACGAAATGGTTCGGGAAAAGGTAGGTAGATAATATAGGAAGTGCCCGCCTTCTTTTTTGTTCGTCTTGGCGTGGGGACTACCGTGCCCCCAGATGATAAGAGCCGTCTGGTTAATATATGCTTTCAAGTTAATTGGCATGAGTGTTTTCTTGAGTGTGTAATCGCTGGAAATAACGAGATGAACGTTGCTTGACCCCGGAAACTACGACGGCGCCGGAAGAAAAATCCTAACCATTCCATATAAACATCCTTTTAAGTTTAAACATAAAACATAACTTACCGCAGTGGTGGATCACCAATAAAACTCAATTCTAACCGGCGTGCCTAATAAATAATAAAAGCGTTTTTTCAACAAAGAGCGCTGGTAGTCTCTGGCGGTAAGACGTCCCCGGCTTACTGTACTACTGAGTTCTTCAAATCTCATGTACGAAATATTCGTTAATAATTATTAGCCCCAATTCGGTGAAGAAAAACATCGTGAGGAAATCGGATCTAATCCCAATTAGGCCTAGTATCTTCTCTCGGTTTATCAACCTACCTGACCTCTCGGTCAGATGACAGTCGTTTTGTAAAAACTAATCTCTTATCGTAGTACTCGTATGTCTAGATAGCAAGTGTCGGCGTAATCTAATATAGGGAGTAAAAGAGATTGAGGAGACTCCTTTCCTCAATCTCTAGAGGGAGTAAAGTGAGTTTTGAGCTATCTATAACTACCAGGGGAGAGTGGGATACTTGCGAACATCTAAGGGAAAACAGAAATAACACGAAACCAAATTAAGTTATTAAGGACCTTTATAAGTCAGTCTTTAGTTAAACTAATCAACTTTATGTTTTTATAATCAACAGTGGTAAATTGTTGCATATAATCAAGTTATAATAATAAAACAAAACATCTGGGCCCCGATTAGACATGCCAAACTGTGAGACGTGGCTCTCACACTTGTCTCGCTAGGTGATAGAGTGAAATCCATCTGTCCACACGTGTCCACACCTGTCAATCTGTCAGTAGGTCTCGCTAGAGCGTTTTGTCTATGACTATGGCCACCATTTTAGATGTCACTCTTGAGTGATTCCACCCCAAATTTGGACAGAAGCCTGACGTACAGACCACACACCGAAAAGCTGAAAAGCAAAATAAGGACCAGGAACAACATAGTTCAGAAACTCACCGGAACCACTTGGGGAGCCACTGCGTCTTGCCTGCGTACTACGGCACTGGCCCTAGTTTATTCCACGGCCGATTATTGTGCCCCAGTATGGATGAACAGCGTACACGCTTCTTCCGTGGATGTGCAGCTAAACGAAACCATGCGACTTATCACTGGCTGTCTCAAACCCACTCCGACATTCTGGCTCCCAGCTCTAAGTGCCATAGAGCCAGCTCATCTGCGCCGAAAAAAGTGTCAACTCCGAGAGGCAACAAAAATAAAATGCCATCCCTCGTTGCCCATCCATGAAGACCTCACTGCCTTCGGAGACAAAAGGCTCAAGTCCCGTAACCCACCTGCTCTCGGTATGATGGACTCTGACAACGAGTGGAACATACACGACTCATGGATGACCGAGTGGAACGACCATCAACTAAAGGGCGAACTACTTTTTACACACGACCCAAAGGCGCGCCCACCTGGCTTTGATCAGCCACGCAAGGTCTGGAGCCAGATAAACCGCATTCGAACAGGCGTTGGAAACTGCGCCCACCACTGGTACAAGTGGGGATGGCGTGACTCCCCCCAATGCGTATGCGGTGCCTCCGACCAAACAGTGGAACACATGATCTTTGAATGCTCGGTCACCAAATTCAACGGACGGGTTGAAGACCTCGCGAGACTTAGCAAAGAGGCTATTGAGTATCTGAAGAAGGCTAATCTCAATCTATAGCTTAAACTATGTACTTCTAATATATATAAAAATAATCCAGTGACTCGCAATGCCATACGATAAATAAATAAATAAACCCCAAATTTCAACTGTCACAAAAGTGTGATCTCATAGTTGTGTCGCTACCTACTGTCAGTTATGCCATGTCGAATAGAGGCACTGGTGTCCGGGATTATCCCACGCCATGTGGGGTAATTATGGATATTGAGTGAGATAATCCCTAATACACTAACCCCCTTATTCATAAACTTCTCTCAGGCCTCAATTAGTTAATTTATGTTTTGTCCTTATCTGTCACTTTGACAGTTGTGTTTTTTAGAAACAGACAAAAGATAAATTAACTAATTGAGGCCTGACGTTTATGAATACGGGGGTTTCCTTGTACGCGCTATAATATACCCTCCTTCAATTTCCTAATGGTTCAGATAGTTAGAGTAAGATCGGTATAAGAACCTTAAGAGTGCACATGCGCGAGCGCGCATGTCATATCTAAAGATCGTCGACGTAAAGGTGGTAGGAAAAGCAAATATTATAAGGTTATGAAAATAGATAAAAGAAGCGGACACAGGACGCCGCCCTGTGGGACGCCAGCAATCGTGTTGCCCCACAAATATCGCAAACATCCACCTTAATATGCTGCTGACGCCCTAATAAATAACTACAGAACTATTCAATACCACTACTGGAGAGACATTAAGAGAACGTAATATGCGTAAAAAAATATTGACGTCAACTGAGTTAAATCCATTGCTAAAATCCAGAAGTGATACTCGTAATACCATGAACGTGATCCTTCTATTATCCATGCCTGCCCGATAGTCATCGGTAATTTTGACAAGAGCGGTATTTAATGATGCTATGATGCTTGTGATGCTATGCCCTGCATGGAAATCGGGCTGAAAAGGGTAAAATAAGGAGGTCTTTACAAGAAAAAAAACAGCTATTGGTGCACGAGACGCTCATGAACTTTAAAGAAGAAAGGGACGTTAGTCTAAGAGTGAAGTACTAGTATTTTTAGGCAAATGAATAACGTCGGCGTCTTTCCAAAGCGACCGTATAATATATATCTTACAGCACTTAATATTTCATAATGATCCGTATAACATCGGTACACTAAAATAAATATTAAAAACAACTCACCAAACACCAGAACGTTAAAATCGTCATTCTCCCTTTCAAAGGATAGAGCTCGAACGCCTTATTCGGAAACGGTATGTCAATGAATTTCTGGTCATACCACGCTGTATACCAGTATAGCGACGCCACAGATACATGGAAGAGGCTTAGCAACATGTTGGCATGACATGTTAAAATGTGCACAGAATACGAGACGTGTAGTATATATGGACCGAGTCGACCGTCAGACAGGCGGCGAATGAATTGAAGATTTATCCGATTATGCTGTAATTGTTAATTATAATCTCACCAAAACATTTCATGCCAAATTGACGGCCAAGACTTTTACTTTAAATTTTTTTTATTTTAAAACTTACTGTAAAAAAAGTTACTAGATCTCATCAAAAGCCAAGCTCCTAAGTGACCCTGACTTTATTAACCGTAATTAAGTATAGTTTATTCGGCGTCTTAAGGACAAATGCTCCATACTTAAAGTATGGGGCAGTAGGTATGTATTGGGCACGCTACTCCACTTCGCTCGTTCGCTCGCTTCGCTCGCTCGCTCACTTCGTGGAACGCGCGCCCAATACATACGAATGATTAGATGTAGTGTGCTGAACCCGTTACAAACACCACAGCCCCCCGTCGACGATGCTATTGTAATGGGTTCAACTCGATTTTTCATTTATATAAAGTCTTTCAAGTTTGACGCACGTGGCTATTGCTAAAATGAAGTTTGTAAAACAACCTCAGAGATTACAGTTGGATATTGTTTGTTCTTCGCATAGTAAACGACTTTTTCGACATGGTTTACTTTTACCAGATACTATTCGCTGTATAATATGTGGGCCATCTAACTGTGGAAAAACGAATTTAATTGTTGGTTTGCTGCTACATGAACAAGGTTTACGCTTTCAGAATGTTTACGTTTACTCTAAAACCTTATTCCAACCTATGTATCAATTTCTAGAGCAAGTTTTAAAGTTGGTTCCATTAGTTTCATTTCAAAAATATAGTGAAAATGATGAAATACTAAGTCCTCATGCAGCTAACAATAATTCAATAATGATATTTGATGATGTTGCATGTGAAAATCAAAACAATATACGAGATTACTTTGCAATGGGAAGACATAAAAATATAGATAGCTTCTATCTGAATCAAACGTATAGTAAAATACCTAAACAGTTAATAAGAGACAATGCCAATTTAATTATTATTTTTAAACAAGATGATGTTAATTTACGCCATGTTTATGATGAACACGTAGGAAGTGATATGTCGTGGTCTCAGTTTCGTGAAATGTGCGCACAAGTTTGGAATGAACCTTTTAATTACTTAGTTATAAATAAAGATTGTAATAGAAATTCTGGAAGTTATAGAAAAGGTTTTGATACATTTATCATGCTAGATTAACGGAATACATAAAGAATAGTATTTATATATGGAACTTATTACTTAAAATGAAACCATCTAGATCGGACATGAATCTTAAAATGAAAGAGGAGAAATTATTTAAACAAAAAGTACTCCGATCCGCTGAAGCAGTAAGAAAAAAAGTTAAACTCATTCGTGATGTTAAATCTAGCAATAATATGATGCTGGAAACAATGTTAAAACCAATTACAGATCCTCTCAATGAAATGGTTAAAAATAATGATAACAACTTGAATGTTAATGACACAGGTTTTGATGACGATGGATTTAAATGGAATAAGTCAATAAAAACATTAAAATATAGACCTTCTGAAGATGGGATGAAAGAAAACTTAGCAAATAAAACACTAGTGAGAAAATCACCTGAATCTGATTTAAATAATAGTGAGTGCGAATCAAACGATAGCAACTCTAGTCAAGATGGATCTTTGTCTCATGAAAGTGAGAACCAAAATGATTCTGATACATCAAATAATGTTTCATTTAAAACGATTGAGTCATATGCTTCTCCTCGTGAAGATCCTGCTTACCAAAAACAATATTTAAACATAAACATTCCTTTTGGTGTACGAACGGAACGTGGTAAGCTGATGTTTGTATCTTATCCGATTTCTGTGTATGATGAACAACTAATAATGGGAGGAGAAAGTTATTGTTTAACGACAGGTTTAAACGATTTATTGTTTAAGAAAGTGCCTGATTTAAATGTGATAACTGAAGACGATAAACGTTCATACAAGACCTTATTATTAAAAACAAACGCACATAGACGAGACTTTGATCCAAATAAGCCTATAAAGAGCAACAAGGGCATGAAATATTTATACATCATAAAACCTCTTTTCAAATTAACGAAACAACGTACAGTAAGTGAGGAAATATATGTATCTGGTGATGGTTTACCATCAATGAAAAAAGTAAAAAGAGACATCTCTTATGTGTATTGGGATGATCCAAACGAAATAGTAGAAAGATTAAAACTGCTTATAGCATCACGTGATGCTGGCAATACAGGATTAGATAACGAAATAATATCTATCATTGAAGAATTACGCGAAGCAGGGTTAGTAAATAATATATAAATGAAATCATCTTTTATTTTTAACAGTTGTATTTTGACTCGCAACAATACAATATAAAAATGAATATTGACAAATTCGGTCACCATGTTCATAAACGCTTGCGTGCTAACGAGATTTCTGACCACAAGTACAAGGCTTTGCTTCGAACAGACGTAGGATATTTTGAAGGGAGCTTACAATTAAAGGGAGTTGCGAAACCTTTATCACCTAATGATGCAGTAAACAAGCAGTACGTTGATCAATATATTCAAAACATGTACGATAAGAAGTATATAGACTCTTTGTATGATACTATAAATAATCAAATTCAACAACTTAACTCTCAGTTAAAACTTAACTTTTATACAAAGAAGGAGATAGATAATATCTTTAGAAATTTAAATAATGGCAAAACAACATATAGCGAACGAGATCCATCGCTCAGCACGAAAAAATTATAAGCGACGATCAGTTCTATTAAAAGGTATTGATGATTTGTGGCAAGCTGATTTGATCGATTTACAAAAATTGCATACGGTTAACAAAGGAAATAAATATATATTAACTGTTATTGATACATTTTCAAAGTATGCATGGTGTACACCTATTAAGTCTAAAACTAAAACGGAAGTCAAGAATGCTTTCGATCTAATTATAAAAATAGCTAAACGAATACCTAGAAACTTACAGACAGACTTAGGAAAAGAATTCTACAATAGTGAATTTGATTGCTACTTAAAATCCATGAAAATAAATCATTACTCAACGTATTCAATTAAGAAGGCATCTATTGTTGAAAGACTGATAAAAACACTTAAATCCAAGCTCTACAAATATTTTAGCTTCGCGGGTAACTATAAATGGATTGGTAAACCGTTAGACGATATAGTTAAATCGTATAATCAAACTGTACATCGCACAACAAAATTTAGACCTATTGATGTAAAATTAGATAATGAAAACGTGGTAAAACAAAACATTCAAAAATCACAATTCAATGTGAACCATAAATTTAATAAATTCAAGATTGGAGACCGAGTACGTTTAAGCAAGTATAAAAGTGACTTTTGTAAGGGTTATACACCGAATTGGTCTACAGAACTTTTTACAATCAAACATGTGAATCATACTCAACCTGTAACATACCATATTGAAGACCAACGCAAAAACTCTATACTTGGTACATTTTACGAAGAAGAACTTCAAAAAACGAAGTATCCCGATGTTTATCTGATAGAGAAGGTAATTAAAAAAAAGGGCAGAAAACTGTATGTGAAGTGGTTAGGGCTTGCTGATAGCGAAAATAGTTGGATTGATAGAAATGCAGTTGTATAATTATATTAATATACCTTCTCTAAATTGAATTTCTCATTATCATACTGGTTATGATAGGAAGAGGACTTTTAAATAGTGCTATTAATAATTTACCTTTTGAATTACACTTACCTGGATATAATTATTGTGGTCCAGGCACTAAGTTGCACAAAAGGTTACAAAGAGGTGATAAAGGAATTAATGCGTTAGATAACGCTTGTATGAAACACGATATAGCTTATGATAGATATTCTGATTTAGCGGATAGACATCGTGCTGATTTAGAACTTTACAAGATGGCTAAACTGAGAAAAAAGTCAAAAGATGCAAGTAGAGGAGAAAAAATTGCTTCATGGTTAGTTAGTAAAGTGATGAAATCTAAAATAAAGGCTGGTGCGGGAATAAAACCATTCAAACGTTATGTGACTAAGATACGCACTGAAATAAAAAAGAAACCTAAAATAAAAAGTAATATCATTGATCGAGCACTTATTGCAGCAAAAAAGGTATTTGGTAACAACACTAAGATACGGATACCGCGCTTAATACCGATTCCAAAAACTGGAGGTTTGTTACCGCTGATACCTATCTTTGCTGGACTTTCTGCGTTAGGATCATTAGCAGGAGGAGCTGCAGGAATTGCTAAGGCTGTAGGTGATTATAAAGCTGCAAGAAAAAACTTAGCTGAATCAGATCGTCATAACCGGATGATGGAATCTATTGCATTAGGAAAAGGGTTGCATATTAAACCATATAAAAATGGTAAAGGATTATGTATAAAAACTTCAAAAAACTAAATGAGAGGTTACCCAGACGCGCTCTTTCTAATATTGACATTTTAAAACACTCGACTGATATCCCACATTTTCGTGGAGTTTTCATGAAAGACAGTTTACCAAAGCGTCCTAAAAGAGTAGAATGCGGAATTGTTAACTTAGATATTTCTAAAAACAATGGAACTCACTGGGTAGCCTATGTTAAAGATAACTGTTATTGCGAATATTTTAATAGTTATGGTGATCTTCCACCTCCAACAGAATTAAAAAGGTATTTAAATAATTATGATATTTACTATAATTATGTTACTTACCAAAAGTTTGACACTGTAAATTGCGGTCATTTATGTCTAAAATACTTAAAAAAATATTGGTATAACCGTTTAAATACCTTTGTACAATAAAAAGCTTGACATTCACATGATGTCTTTCACTTTGTCGATAACTGGAACATCTTCCACACTGATAACAAACCATTCACCAGCTCTTGAACTAGATGGTGAATATGAATGTGGACTGTTGTATATATCAACTTTTAATTCAATACCTAATGTAGACTATAGAAATAATAAGTTACATTATGGAAAAAACAAAGTAATTCAAATTCCTGAAGGATCATACGAACTTCAAGATATTGATGATTACCTTAAAGAACACCTTCAAGAATGTACGTTTACACTAACTTGTAATAATAATACCTTAAAAACATCTATTTTGTGCTCTCAAAACATTTATTTTGATAAAGAGAGATCTATTGGTAGGTTACTCGGTTTCGGTGCAGAATCTATTCAAGCAAATATATTAACAGAATCTCCTTATCCTGTTTCCATTCTGTCTACAACTATAGTCCGCATTGAATGTGACATAGTGTGTGGTTCATTTGTTAATGGAAAACCTAGTCATATAATTCACGAATTTGTGCCTAATGTACCTCCTGGTTATCGGATTATAGAAACACCAAAAAACGTTATCTATTTCCCTGTTACTCAAAACAGTTTAAGTTCAATTACAATAAGAATATTAGACGTTAACAATAATTTGGTTAATTTACGAGGCGAAGAGATTCAGATATATTTACACCTTAGAAAAAAATGATAGACTTCAATAAAACTTCAGTCCCGCTTAAAAACAGTACTAGTACTCATCAAGCAATCAAGAAAAGAAGACCTAAAGTGCTACTTACAAAACAAAACAAACAGTTTCTCAAAAGCATAGGTCTCTTAAAATGAGTATATTAAATTTATCGGAATCTTTCACCATAGACAACTCTATCGAGAGCTTTGAATATCATTCGTATAAGCCCTATGTAACAAGCTTTAATTTCAACGATGAAATACGTATACCTATCAACCAACAAGATCTTTACGTACTACCATCAGCAAGTACTTTATACATAGAAGGTACTATAACCGCATTTAATAGAGACACAAAAGCAGAGGTAAAGAGCATCCTTTTTACAAATAACCCCATACTCCATCTATTTCAAGATATTCGATACGAACTTAATGGAATCGAAATTGATAAAATCAAAAATGCAGGAGTGACAACAACTATGAAATCTCTTGTATCCATGAATGAACTCGAAGCATCGATGTCTAAGTTATGGGGATGGGATGTCAACGGTACAAAAAATTCGCATGGAACATTTTCTGTGTCTATACCTTTGCACAAAATTCTTGGGTTTGCTGAGGATTATAACAAAATAATTATTAATTGCAAGCATGAACTTATTCTTTTACGATCCAATACTAATTTAAATAGCGTTAAATTAAATACGAATGAGTACATAGACAACATTACTATAACTAAAATAGTATGGCGTATGCCTCATATTAAGGTGTCTGATCGACAAAGATTGAGCTTACTTAAATATTTGGAAAGAGATCGTGCTATTCATATAGCTTTTAGGAACTGGGATTTGTATGAATATCCCCTCTTGCCTGAAACGTCAAAACATTCTTGGGCTATCAAAACTTCATCTCAAATTGAAAAACCTCGATATATTATAATTGGATTGAAAACAGCTCGAAAAAATGTATCCGATAAAGATATGACACACTTCGATCACTGTAACTTGAGAGATGTTAAAGTTTTTTTTAAATTCAACCTACTTTCCGTATGAAAGTTTTGATGTCAGTTTTTCGGCTGAAAAATTTGCTATATTATATGAACAGTATGCAAAATTTCAACAGTCTTATTATAACCGTGTTCAAGCACCCTTGCTTAGCCCACAAGATTTTAAAAAGATAGCTCCTCTATTTGTTATCGACTGTTCTCGTCAAAACGAAACCTTGAAAACCGGTTCGGTAGGTGTACGAGTTGAATTAGAGTGTGAATCAACTATACCCAAACAAACCTCAGCTTATTGCCTAATTTTGAATGATAGTATTGTGGAATATAAGCCTTTGAGTAATATTACGAAAAAAAGATCATAATGTATGACTATATATTCGTAGATCTTCAAGGATTTATAACAGACAAAAACGATTTTATTGTTAAAGAGTTTGCGTACAGCACGTTAGATTACACTCAAGTTTTTTTAATAAAACCACCTTTTCCGTTTTCTAAACTAACGGAAAATGAAAAGAGACAAACAAGATGGATAGAAAAACATTTAGGCATACGTTGGCAAGATGGTTACGTGGACTGTAGGGAGTTCAAAAGACTTATTGGTAATCACATAAAAGATAAGACGATCTATGTGAAGGGTATGGAAAAAATTAAATGGGTTAAAAATTTATACCCAGACTGTACTGTTATAGATTCAGGTGAAAAAGATGTACCTAATTTACAAGAACTGTATAAAATATATTGTTTCCCTGAGTGTATTTTTAATTGTGTTTATCATAAGAAAAGTTGTGCATTAAAAAATGTTATATGTATCAAAAAATGGTATTTAGATAGTAATTTACGACTCTAATCTTAATTTGTATTACTTTAAATAAATGTTTGTAAATATTAATGGAAATTTTCATTTTATAACCTTTTTAAAATATAAATAGCAACTAACTAGTTTTTTATTGCAGATGTTTAATTGTTATAATTTTAAATTCATATTTTACTGTATAAGAAAACTAATTAGTTGTTATAAACATAAGGAAAGGAATTAAAAGTGCAATTACTTATATAATATTTATTACAAAGAAAACTCTATAAATTAAGACTATAACCACACAATTTCTTGGATATCTTATTTATCACACCTTCTGTGCACTCAATAATTTCATCGTAGCCATCATTCGCTACATACTGTGCACTAAGTAGCACGTTTTCATTTTGCTCATCATTTTGGTGCGGTACGTCGTCTTTGATGTTGATTATCTGAATTTTAATTAGCTTACTAACTTTGCCTGCTTCATTATTTATTACAAAAGATGGTGGGTGTCCAAGAGTCCTTTTTATTATTTTATTATTAACGTTAACTTTACGTTTCTTCACTTTCGGGTTGTCGATGGTTTTCTTGATTTTTTTATACAATTCACTATCATCAAATTCTTGAGGCAGTTCGAACGGATCTTGAGCGTATTGTGAAAATGCGATTTGGATGTCTTCCGTATCAGCCATTTTGTAAAAATCTGAAACATTAACACAGTAAATTTATTACCTTATTGTAATTAAAGACGATACGATGACGGATTAAAAATAAGCCACATCTGTTTAATTTTAATGTTTATTTAATTAGTAAAAGATCTTTTTGCAGTCACAGGTCACAAGTAAAAATAAACTTTTATTTTATATTAATTAATAAAAATAAAAATAAAATAAATATAATATAGCAAAAGTTTAAAAATCAACTTACCAGGTCTATGCTCGTGATCAATGTTTGATGCTATTCAAATGTAAGCAAGTTAAAATAAAATGCGCTTATAAAGGTTTGCTGCTGTTTAGTTAGCAAAATGTAAATGCGCAATGATGTAATATGATAACTTTAACTTTACACGTGTATGCGACTTATAAAGGTTAGCTGCTGTTTGGTCAGCAAAATGCAAATGCATAATAATGTAATATGATAACTTTAACTTTACACGTGTCTGCGATTCAGTATATATCTAAAAACAAGTCACAACTCGTTTATAATTAACAGATTGTGTAGGCAATTATGGTAAAATTAATTTATTGACTAATATATAATTAAGAACCTATAATTGAATCGATATATGCTATATATGTACATCTCTCCTGACAAATAAAATTTAAACTGGTGTATATATTTTGAGACGATGACATTTTTAAGGGGTTTTAGGTTGAAAGGAAAACACAACATTATAAGATCATATTTATTTCTTAAAATTCACATAGGTTCAAGTGTGAACATATAAGGTTGTCACAGTTTGTAATACAATACTTAATAGCATACTATGATATAATAAAATACAACACCATTACAATAACAATTGGATTTAAATTATATATTTTATTACTATTTAAGAATATTTATGACTTTACTAACAAACAACCACAACATACAAACATTCAAAATCAAATAAGATTGATATTTTGCTCACGCATAGGTATAGCACAGCCATATCCAGTCAGCCGTAGAGAAAAAGAAACCCTCAGTCATACATGCAAGTACCTTTTCTTTACAGCCGACCATACCTATGTTGTTAATGGAAACATTATAGCACAGTCTATAAAAACGTATATCTTAAGATAATTTACACAAAAATATGGTGTTTTCTAGAAAGCGTACTAACAAAGCTTTTAGATTTTTAAAGATTAAGTATTGTGCTGTGTCCCCAAGCTCGTGTGGATATTTTATCGCTAGAAATCAATCGTTTGTCGTCATCAGCAGATAATATAATTTTATTAACACTTTGTGTGAAAATTTCATGTTTTATCGATCTGAATAAAATGTTTTTCTTTTTAATAACGTCACCTCTAATCAATGATTTCTCGTAATGCCTAATATCAAATTCTCGTATAACTGACTTTTTCACCCCTTTAGCTTTTCGTATTACATCTTTGTTAGTTTTAACACAGTAAAGCTTCGATCGAAGCCCTACGAATTCGATAATATACTTCCCTTCCATTTCGTCCTTGAAAAGACCTGGTACTTTTTTGTTTTGAATAGGTAAGCGATGTACATTATCGATACTATAATTACTAGTGTCAAAATAAGGTAATAGAGATGTTTTTAAATCTTTGTAATAGTTTTTGGTCTGTATATGGTAAATGTAACTATCTGTATCCGTATAGCACATCTGTAATCGATTTCCATACATGGGTTTGAACACTGAGTAGTGAAAGTCATACATATGACTTTTCGATAATTCTAGCACCGTGAAACCGATATATATTGGTTTATCCAAGATAATGCAATCATTGTTCATCTGTACCGCAACCAAATTTTCACTAAAAATCGATACGCTGTGGAAATTAGGACGTGCGATTAATTCCTCAGCTGAGGTTTTCTTTTTAGTTAAATTCGTAATATCATTCCACTGATTGACTAATCGAACGTCAACTTTTTTATAATTGTTTTCTAATGTTTTACCAAACAGAGAGTTAATCATAACCTTAAATAGGTCTTGTTCAAACTTTGAGCTAGCTTCCTGGCGTAACTTTGTATTAAGATCGATGTATTGTTTTAAATAAGAATCTTGTAAAAATGTGATCACTCTATGTACTTTTTTCAATTTTAATCCATGTTTAAGACAGGTTTTCAGATGCACATAATGAATAACATAAAAGTATTTGTCATACAAATTAGGTACAAGTTTGCTAGATTTTCCTCCTGGTGGTATACATTTTTCTGGACAAAAAGGTAAGTCATTATGTTCTTTGTGCAGATCTTTCGGGTAAATCAAGTCGACTTCTAGTATAAAACCATACTTAGCTTCGTTAAGGACTAGTGTTATATCTAACGCATCTATTTCATGTTGTTCTAAAAACCTAAAATTTGACAACGGTAAGTACTGACACATGCTATAGCCATATAAGTTGTTGCAATCTATGTAAATAACGTACGAATCAGGTTGTAATGGGTCGTAGCCTGCTATGTATTTGTTATTAGCTTTTGCATGTCTGTGAGGACACAAACAAACACCACCCCTAATGCCGTTCTGTATCATTGATAACATATTAAAATCACTAATCAGCTCCAATTCAACACCAGTTGTTAACAACATTGCATCAAATGTTAAGCTCGGCGCTGTCAGATAATAAGCAGGATCCAAACTATAGTTTTTTTTACAAGTCTCTCTAAATTTTTCAAAAATATCTGCTAACAGAAGGACATCAGTTTTGAGGTACAAATCAGTGTATTCTCCTAAATTAACTATGTTAAACTCTTTCCAAACTAAACATGCATGTTCATAGTCCTCATTAGAAATATTTTCGTTCGAAAGAGAACTGTAAAAACATTTTTTAGGTGGAAGATATTGTTCATTAAAACGCTCCCAATTATTCATGTATTCGTAAGGATAAACACCTTTACGTGTAAACAATTGAAATTGAGTTGAATTTGGAAAAAAACGCAGCAGATGATCAAAATCTTCCTTTTTCATAGTCTTCACTAATTTTTCTAAACTGGTACCCAAAAATTTAAACGAGTCTACAAAACGAAGCTGAAAAAATTCACCCTCAATTGGAATAAACTTTGTGAAGGAAACATAGTTTTCCTTAGTTTTGGCAATTAATTTCATTGTACCACGCGCCTCGCCTAACTTTTTTATAAATAAATGTGCATCGTACCCAGACAAATTGTGAAAATATATCGGCACAAAAGATGGACGTTTAAATCGTAAATTGCAATAACTGTGAGCTGCACCTCGGTAACAACCGGAAATGTGACAATGGTCTCTAACTTTGTCGGAAAATAAGAAATTATTGCATATATGACATCGTGTGGCCCTAGCAAAATTTATTTTATCGTTAAGATTGAATTGCATCGGGGTATTTACATCCAATACTTTTTTGATTTCTGCAACATCTTTATAGATCAAATCTACAAACTTATCTACACAGTCAAAACCGCGGTATGAAACATAGCGATTATAAGCTGAATCAACTGAACACACAACATAGTACGCAAACGCAGCAGGCGTGTGATGATGTAAAGTGTCTGTATTGTCACTGTTATGCGTAGTACAGTCAGTGCCACAATCGCATTCACTTGTTCGCGGTAATATTGATTCAAAATCGGCATAAATTACAAACGGCATATTTTGCTTGCGCTCATAATTTTTAAATTTAATGACTGATCCCTTTTCTGGTAGCTCAGTGACTATGCCTCCACATAAATGATCATCAAGTTGTTCTTTTTTAGAGAAAAATACTAAACACGTTTCACAAAAGTATAATTTAGCGTGATGAGCAGTTATTTGACTCCTAACTAGTCGACACAAGTCCTTGATCAAACAAAAATGCGAACTGATTCCGTTTTCTAATAACAACAAGTGTATAGTTTTCTTTTTAGTCTGGTTATCATTTTCCGATTTATAAAGGGGACCTACTATTTTGTTATTTTTTAACCCAAAAACAATAAATGCAAGGGTTGGATTGTATTTCTCAAATATTTTTATATCAGATAATGTTACTGGAAAAGACAGACCTTGGGTATTTAATACGTCATTAAAATCAGGATACGACGATACTCTTTCAGGATGTTTTTTAGCAGGGAATAAAGCCGCAGTTATGCACCAAGCAAAACAACATTGGTCTTTGTTCTGAATATTAAGACATGCTTTTTTATTTCGAATAACTTTTGGTAGCTCAATAAAGCTCGAACCACGCAACGGTTGAAATTTATTTATATTAATTTCCAAATGTGAATTGCTTAAAAAAGCCCAGCCGCTGTCACGCTCTTGAAACTCCTCGACTTTTTTTTTCAAACTATTTATAACTTCTGCATAATAACGTTCGAAATCATAACTTTGGTATAAAATTTTATTTTTCGTGCCAAAAGATTTCATAGATTGACTATTATTTTTAAACAACATAAAAATTCCAAATAGTTCTACATTTACTTTTATGCAGGTATGCTTCTGAAGCGATTTATTCAAAAGTGTATTAATTTTATCTCGAATCGAATTCATAAATATGTCTACAGAACATGAGATTAGCTCATTATCAGCTGAAATTCTATAAGTTGCGATGCGATTACGGAATGCTGACTGAATCAATTCTACACCATCACTGATTTCTTGAATGGAATTATTTCTTGTTTTATGTTCGTTACTACGCAGATGACCTACCCATGATTTTTTCTCTACAGATGTGCTACACGATACACAAAAAGGCATTATGAAGAACAACAACAACTGATTAAAACTATGACAAACCTAACACTGCTTTTATGTACCTAGTACCTACGAGGGTTGCTACTTATATATCCGGAAACAAAAAAACAAACAAATGTACACGGCTGAAAATGGTTTTATTGTTTTTCAAAGTATTCCCCTTGATGATCTATGCACTTTTGCATTCGCGAGAACCAATTTTTAAAGCACTTCTGCCACTCCGCCTGAGGTACCTCCATAACGTGTTGTTTGAATGCGTCGACAGCATCTTCAGCGGTCGAAAATCGTTGACCGCGTAATTTATTCTTTATATTTGGAAATAAATAAAAATCGTTGGGTGCCAAGTCAGGGCTGTACGGCGGATGACCCGTTAATTCCACATTTTGACCCTCCAAAAATAGAGTTGTTTCGCGTGACGTATGACAGCTGGCATTGTCATGATGAAGAATGATTCTTCGTCGCTGGTTAGTTTTACGAATTTGTTCAAATACTTCCGGTAAGCAAATGGTCGTGTACCACTCTGAATTAACCGTTTTACGGTTTTCTAGTGGCACTGTAGCTACATGGCCATTAATACCGAAGAAGCAGGCCACCATTTGTTTCAATGTACTTTTTGCACGAGTAACTTTCGTAGGGTTCGGCTCATTTTGAAACACCCATACCGTTGATTGTTGCTTCGTTTCGGGATCGTATGCATAGATCCAGGATTCGTCACCTGTATAGATGTTATAAACGGCTTTTGAGTCACCACGGTTATATTTTTTTAACATTTTATTGCACCATTCGACGCGAGCATCTTTTTGCTCTTTTGTTAAGTTGTGGGGTATCCAACGCGAACAAATTTTTTTTACAGCCAAATAATTATGTAATATGCTATTAATGCTGGTCATAGAAATACCCAGAGTCGCCTCTATCTCGCGGTACGTAACATGTCGGTCGTCCATTATAAGTTTTCGCACAGCCTCGATATTTTGTTGTACAACGACCGATTTCGGGCGACCTGTCTTAACTTCGTCCGTAAGCATACTACGTCCACGATTGAACTCACTAAACCAGTGATACACAGTAGTTTTAGATGGGGCTTCATCACCAAAAGTTGAAGTTAGTTGATCTATGCACTGTTGTTGCGTTAAACCACGCCGAAAATCATAATAAATCATAGCACGAATATTTTCACGAGTGAGTTCCATTCTTGCTGCGAGATGACATTTAAAACCCGTCAAAAACAAAACACGAGCGTTAATAAGAAAGAAAAAATATACCGGCCAGTACTTAAAAAAGTTCAAATTTTACCATGGAGGTCAAATATGCTATTTAAGAAGATTGTAATCCCGGTTTCCGGATATATAAATAGCAGCCCTTGTATTTTTTACAAGTGTTTTTATAATAAGTTGTCTCAGAGTCTTTAAAAAATCCAAAAGCAGTACTAAGGAATATCTGAACCTGGTCCCACTCCGTAGACTTTTCTTCGCATTGCAGTCTGACTGCTACCAAAGCCTTCTTGTAACGTTCTAGAGCATCCGTCTCGTTTAGCAAATCTTCTACTTTATAGATCTTGAGGTCAATTAAGAAGTCACCTGATCTGATGGCGGTGCGACGTGATGTACCAGAAGACACGCGGCTAGCGAACGATGATGTAGTAGATTGAGAGGATGAAGTGGGTGCACATTTTTCCTCCTGCTGGATGATTTGAAATAGATCCGTAGCACTCTTCTTGCTCTCGCTGTTAACAAAAATAATTTATTTTAAGAAACGTAACTCAATATCATTTAATAGAGATTCACATATACACCGCATCATATAAAACTGTTGTGCACCAGTTGTTAAGAGGTTCAACTTTAAATTAAAAAATTACACGTTCTAACTATTAGTGTTTAACTTTGTTACTTCTAAGTATGACATTCTAATGAAATAAAAATAAAACAAAATAAATAAATAATCCATGCTAATAGTGATTAGTTTTTCTACACCAAATGTTCATAAAGAAAATAAATAAAGCTCGTAATTGTAATAACTAAATGTACGCTCAGCTGCAGAGGAAAGGAACTCTGTCATACAATCGTGTATAAGTTTCTCTACAACTGACTTTACATTGATGGTCAAAGTTAAGTATGTACATACCTTGTTGAATTTTTCGTACGCTTTGTTGATTTTGATGGTTCCTTCGTGCTAACGTCACTCCCCTTTCGTTTCTTAGGCGCAGCTGCTTGTGGTTGCGGTGTAGCTCGATCAGAATCGTACCTGTAACATTAAGTAAAAAAAAATCAATACAAATCTCAGATTTTAGTCTCAGTAGCAGTTCAGTGATAAAAATAAGGAATAATTACCATGAAGATTGGGTAGTA
The DNA here is from genome assembly GCA_947086415.1 of Pammene aurita. Classification (NCBI taxonomy): domain Eukaryota; kingdom Metazoa; phylum Arthropoda; class Insecta; order Lepidoptera; family Tortricidae; genus Pammene; species Pammene aurita. The sequence goes on from OX352293.1 coordinate 36,599,653, forward strand.
ATCTTTTTGTTATCTTTTGACGTCTTTTTTTTCGGCAGCGGTGATGGGCTTCGTGAACGGAACGATAGCTCAGAGTCTGACCTAAAAACACTATCAGTTATAATTTTGGTTAAGAAAAGAAAATATATGGATTATTGTTAGGCACAAAATAAATCAATACTCACATTTTAGATGTATGTAACGTCACTTCACAGAATTAAAAGTAAATATAGCTATAGCGCGATCGACGAGTAATAACACGAGTAATTACGGCGTCTAAAACAACAGCTATTTAACCACAAAAATATACCGAGTTGACTGTTTTATACCCAATTTTCTATGTTTTAACTACAAAGTTGTGTTATACGATTTTGTGACATATAACCTTAACCACACATGCGCTTGAAAAAAAAAAACGATTTGATATAATATTAAACTAATTACGTTTTTAAAAAAACACTAAAAATATGTTTAAAATAACAAGTATCAATTAAAATGTGCTGATTATGTATTAGCTTACGCTTGGTATTTTACATTGAAAGTAAATCGTGGATACGATTCATATTAAATATCATTTACATGAAGGTACCCAATTAAGTAAGCATGTTATGAAATTGATATTTAGAAAGCTTGTACAGATACTGTAAGTACCTAGAGGAACCTTTCTAAGCATGTATGTCATCTATATTTATTTACGTGTTGTCACTGTTCAAAGCAAAATATTTAAATTTTCATACTCAAAATTATTAATTTAGTATAATGATTATGAGAGAATTTCTTTGTTAAAATAAGTTTGTTATTAAGTACATAGTTTCTAAAGGTTCCATACTAGTCATATCCATATGTAGAATATCATGGGCTAACTAAACTGCATCGACAGCTGTCTTTCATTTATGCATAAACAACTAATGATAGAGTAGGAAACTGTACCAGAGCTTACTAGAGTACAAAAAATCACACTATAAAGTAAACAATGAAACTAAAAATCAAAACTATGAGAATACATTAGTTGTCTATTGTGAGCGATTTATAATTAGAATTAACTTTGTATGAAAACTTAAAACGGATTGTAAGCTAGCGTGAAAATACATATCTGTGTCATGTAAATTTACGAAAACCAACGCATAAATTTGATCAATTTAGTTGATTTTGAATAGCTTGATTTATTTTTAGATTGATTAGAGTAAAATAATTTATTTTATACTTCACAATTTATTTGTTGTGTAAAAAGCATCTGTTACAACTTCCTACTCTGTGTAATCGTTCGAAGAACAGAATGTAACCTAATAGTCTAGACTAACTAATCAGAAGCGACATCTCAAATAATAGTTTATACGTCGAGCGTGACAAACAAGCATACGTCCCGCCTGATGGTAACCGGATACATCTCCTGAGGTGTCACAAGAGCGTTGCCGACCCTTGCCTCGCTTTGTAGATATTGTTTTGTAAAAAAAAAATTAAACTCGTATGGAAATATACTGTAGAATAGTACTTTAATTCATAGGTTAATTTTGGTCATCACTTTTTGAACGCAAACTTCAAAAAATTTAAATGTTATTCATAAGGTATCCTTATAGTATAAAACTGGATATCAATATTATTCCATAAATCAAAGTAGATTCATTCTTCTCTTATGAACTAGAGTACCGTACGATTTTTGATTCGCAAGTCTTATCTAGTTAGTTCATAGTTAAATTAAAGAGTGTTATTTGCATAAGGTTTAGGTATATTTAGCAAAATTTTGCTAATTTAAGTTATTACATATTTTGTAAAAAATTTATAGCATTAAGAAATATAAATGTTCTTTGACAAAATAAAATTATTTCAAAATAATAGTTAATTTTCTGAGGTTTGACTCACGTAGGTATAAACAGTATCCACCCCGTTTGTTTTTATTCTTTAATAAGTAATAGCATATATTATCACTCATTCAACACGTGGGTCAGCCTATCGTATCGTATACTCTGTCCTTGTTTATTTGTATTATATTCTTGAAGTATGACGAGGATGAAGTATTGGTTTGATTGTTTACGTTTTACAAATACAGGACTGAGTAGGCAAGTATTCTATTAACATGTACCTATGAAACTTTGTACTAAATTATTCTTTATTTACAATCAGTAGGACTGGTTTTGCGTTAACATTACTTTGCGATTTGACTTTTTTTAAATTATACTACGACGTTCACATGTATATCATCACTATAGTTTCATATAAATAATATATTTTAAACTTTAACACGATTGGACTATGATTGAAATTGATTTGTTTTGTAATTGTAATTGCAAACTAAATGAAATGTACAATTATTCCGTTTATCATAAATCGTCACATCTACGTCACATGAATTATCCAATCAGATTGTACGGTCTACATCGCGCAAACGAAGTTTTTATAAAAGTTTGCATAAATACAATTAACATTGATATAGCTCCCGGAGAATCCATGGCTATTACATCCGCTAGTTTATGGATACTCTTACCACTTAACGGCATCAAAGGGTCTGGCCAACTCTGCGATGTTGACTTGGTAACGCGGTAGCGTGTACGGTGACTAAATCCTGTCAAACAGGTACTGTACATATACACAACAACCTGGTGAGGGTCAAACACAAACTACGCGGTAGCGTGTACGGTGACTAAATCCTGTCAATCAGGTACTGTACATATACAACGGTTCTTCTCATGCTATAGCGGATGGTAGCATGGAAAACCACCCCACCTACTCACATCAAAGTTTCTGGCCAACTCTGCGATGTGTTTAGTGTGACAAACGCCTCACAACGATAGTTAGTCTAAAGATCCGTTCCTAACGTGTAATTGTGGGTAACCCTCTGCTATCAGAGGCTTAGACGTGTTCTCGACTCCTACCACTTAACCCTATCAAAGAGCTGGCCCACTCTGCGATAGCGACTTGGTTGGTTTAACGTGACACGTTGCGTTAAGCTTTTGCTTTTTTAATTAATAAAAAATTTAATCAGAAATTAACAAGTTGAGTTTCAAACGAAGCGGTGCGATCCAAGTTAAACGCATTAAATTTAGAGCGCACGATTGGGTGAGTGTAACGAGGGCGTTGGGCACAGTGATTCGCTTGCGATGTGTGTGTATCGGAAACTATTCTGTCCCCCTGTTGGAGAAAAAAAGTTGATGTATTAAGACTGTATGTCCCAACTTAGCGTTGTATCAACAGAATGTCGATTAAACGCTATACAATTTCGAGCGCATGATTGAGCGAGAGTAACGAACTCGGATTCTGTACCACTGTTGCAGAATCAAGTTAATGTATTGAGACTTTTACCTCCACCCAGGATTGCATGATTGATTTACCAAGCATGTATTGGGCATGAAATCCACAGAGCGTGCGAGCGAGCGTATTATCGTCGGTGGAGGGCTGTGGTGTTTGTAACGGGTTCAGCACACTATAACTAATCATTCGTATGTATTGGGCGCGCGTTCCACGAAGTGAGCGAGCGAGCGAAGCGAGCGAACGAGCGAAGTGGAGTAGCGTGCCCAATACATACCTACTTGGGGCATTTGTCCTTAAGACGCCGGACAAACTATACACCTTTTTTTTTCTTTTTTTATTGAAAAACATGTGAAATACAATTGTGCCTTAAATTTAAGTCTCGCCAAACTGCGAGACAGTTTGTTGGCGATGAAACGCCGCCGCCGCCGTTTCAAACTTGGCTGTTTCATAGTTAGAAGACATCAATTTAATTTCTTATTCCATATGTGCCAGACTGTCGGATGGACTTACATACGACGAAATAATATCACAGGATCTTAACGGCCCTTAGTGATTCGTGTAGAACAACGTAAATGGTAGTCCAGCAGTTATGTACATTTCACCTGGAAAGTAATTGGAACTCAATGGAACTTTAACGGGTAGTTTGGGGGTATGCCAGGAAGACATAAGTTTTCGACCTCGAAGACTTTGTGGAATTTGGAGGGGGGACAAAAAACTATTTTTTTTTAGTTTTTTGCTTATATCTCATAAACTAAGCACTTTTGTGTACACCTTGTATGGCAAAGTTAAAGAGCAATAAATTTCCTGAAAGTTAGCTGTTATACCAGATTTTCAGGACAAATATTAACGAAGATACAGCCAATTTATTATTGAGATTCCAATATGGCGGCGGAACCATAATTTTTTTAGCAATTCTGATAACTTATGACTTTTCAAGTATCATAACACTTGACAGCTTAACGAAAAATAATACATCTAAAGGTTGTCTGGAAGAGATCGCTTATTAGCAATAAGGCCGCCTGTTGTTTGCCTCTCTTCATACGTACATAGGTTTGGTGTGCTGTTTTCTTATTCTGAGGTGTGCAATAGAGAGGATTTAACTTTACTTTTACTTAATGTCCACAGAATAAAATACATTAATTGCTATTAATGTATGATGACATTGATGACAATTGACAGCATCACAAAAAATAATATATCCACAAATTTAGTGAAAAAACAGATAAGCTACTTTTTAAATTTTAATAACCTATTTTCGACTGTATCTTCGTTAATATTTGGCCTGAAATAACACCTGGGATAACAGCTAACTTTTAGGAATTTTATTGCTCTTTCACTTTGCCAACAAGGTGTACACAAAAAGTGCTTAGTTTACGAGATATTTATAAGCGAAAAACTGAAAAAAAAATGTTTTTTGTCCCCCCTATAAATTCCACAAGGTCTGCGAGGTCGAAAACTTATGAGTGTCTTCCTTGCATGCCCCCAAACTACCCGTTAAAGAGCCATTGAGTTTGGATTTCTTTCCAGCTACCCTTAACTTCATTCGACATAACTGCTGGATTATGGACAATATTAGTTTTTCTTATTTTTTCGCATTTAAAAAAATACATAAATAAATAATTAATAAATATAATTAAATATTATAGAACAATTACACAAATCGAACTAGATCCACAGTAAGCTCAATAAGGCTTGTGTTATGGGTACTAGACAACGATATATATAATAGATAAAATATGGATAAATACTTAAACACATAGAAAACATCCATAACTCAGGAACAAGTATTTATGATAGACACACAAATAAATGCATTGCCCTGACCAGGATTCGAACCCGGGACCTCCTGCTTCGTAGGCAGGGTCACTACCCACTGGGCTAGGAGGCCGTTTAAATTAATTAACGTTTTTCTTATGCATTTTAAATAGAGGCAGTGGTTAAGAATAACATACAATATATAAAATTCAAAAAAATATATATAAACATGTTAAATCTAGTCTAATAACAAAATTACTAAACATTGATCAAATCATCGTCATGAATCTAAAATTATATTTAAAAAGTATAAAACATAAATACAACACATAAAACCGGCCAAGAGCATGTCGGGCCATGCCTTGCCAAGTTGCACTATTAAATAGCAAATAACACAAAATAAAAGCTATTGACAAATGTATGACAGAAACGGTGATCACTGTGATCAGTGATCTAAGGAGCTTTGAAAGAACTTGGTTTCCAGTTAGATCTCACTTCTTTTTTTAGCGAAACCGTTTACGAACTTTGCATCATTCACATTTAATGTTTTTGATGGGATATCATTCTTTTTGTCAATAAATTAAAAATATACATTTTACCCTTTTAACCTTATCCACATATTACCCATTTAACCTTTTCACGCTTTCCCCAATTTACCTTTTCACTTTACATTACTTACCATAAGAAAAAAACCGGCCAAGTGCGAGTCGGACTCGCGCACCGACGAGGGTTCCGTACAAGCCTGTAGGTATATGATGTAACTAAAAATTTACGGTTTTCGCAATTTTTCCCGTATCTATTCTATCTGTGCTATAATACCAAATTTCAAGATTCTGAGTTCACGGGAGTACATTATAAGTATTGATTCCCTTGCGAGTTTCGAAAATAAGCGGAAATTTGCGGCATAAACGGCTGTATCTTTTGATTGCGTTGGTTTAGAAGTTTAATTTTATTACAGCTCCAAGGGACAGTAGACTTGAGTATTTGATATAAATTTCAGCTGGATACCTCCACGCATCCCTGAGAAAAAGGGTCTTGACAGACGGACGGACGGACGGACGGGCGGACGGACGGACAACAAAGTGATCCTATAAGGGTTCCGTTTTTTTCCTTTCGAGGAACGGGACCCTAAAAGTGCAAAGTTTCAAAGACGACGCCAGCTGTTAATTAATACTCGTAGTACAACAGTGAATTCCTATTTAATATAAAATATTAAAGATTACTTTTTTAAGAATTTTCATGTTATTTACACAGGAGTACCTAGCTGGATGCCAAATTTCTGAACAACATTTAATATTGACAAAAAGATCCAACAATAATACCTACAATTATTATCATTCACATCTTTCAGTTTATTGAAATCCGCCCATATCTCACCGTTGCGACTTTATCAAGAGTAAATAACGAAATCATACCTCTCTTATAAGCTGAATAACATTTACCTTAGTAACAGTAAGGTCAATATTGTCTCAGCTGAGCCGGATTGAGGTTATAGCCAATAACGTCTAGGAATTAATAGAAAACTTAATACTTTAGAGACATTGTCACCGTTTGAGTTTCATAGATACTGGGGTAACCATGTTTACCGAATTACACGGATAAAAATATTTTCAAAGAACATTTTTGTTATTTTTTTATACCATGACGGTGGCAAACATATTGGTAAAATACAATGCTAACAGAAATAAGAAGATTTATGTCACACCTGGCCATAATGTGAGTTTTGCCGCCCGCTACGCGTACGGTAAAACTCGCATTGTGGCCAGACGAGGACGTAAAATTGTGTACTCACCACGGGCAGTAAAAAAGAAAGCCCTCTATCGCATATTTACAACCCTCGCCTGCGGCTCGGGTCACAAATACCCACGATTTCGGGCTTTCTTTCTTTTACAGTCCTTGGTAAGTAATGTACTATTAAGCGACTGCTTCATGGAATAGCCCAAGAAACAAAGTACTTAGGTACTTAATCTTACAGTAATTATTATAAAACAATAGCATTGTCAGAGTTTACAAAATCAAGGCCTTATTGTAGACACGTAATTGTACAGTAATTACTTTGGTCGTGGAAGTCATCTAGATCAGATATTACGTATATGAATTATATGAAATAGGTACCAGCATAAAGGATGTTGATAACCCGAAATTCTTCAACCGCGTATTCTGGGTGATATAAAGAATAAATAAAAAATATTCATCCTCATAGCGTTTATCCCAGCGAATTGAGCCTGGGGTCCACTTGGCAACCTAATCTCATGAATCGGCGTAGGTAATAGTTTTTACGAAAGAGACTACCAGTGCCATCTTTTCAACGGCACCCTTGGGGCGCGAGTCCGACCTAGCACTTGACCGGTATTTGTACTAATACTTTGACTACGAGTAATAGTTACTCGAATTGTTCTTGTTATCTGGGTAATGCGGGTCTATCCTGGGCTCGATTCGGCATGCCAAACTGTGAGACGTGGATGTCACACTTGTATCGCCAGTGGATAGAGTAATATTAATATCCATCTGTCCACACGTGTCCACACCTAACTGTCAATCTGTCTGTAGGTCTCGCTAGAGCGTTTTGTCTATAGCTATGGCCACCATTTTAGCTATCACTCTTGAGTGATTCCACCCCAAATTTCAACTGTCACAAAAGTGTGATATTACAGTTGTCTCGCATGCGACTGTCAGTTATGCCATGTCGAATCGAGCCCTGTGTAACTAGAACATTTACGACAATAGCAGAATTAGGGTAATGAAACAGGTCATGTCAGTATTCACAGCCTCACAGGTGACTGAATACAGCCATTGTTATACGTGTATAAAGGCTGCGCTGATGTGGGAGGAGACTCGAGCTATTATTTTTTTTAGGAAAATCTTAGTAATTAGGTAGATAAGACAAAGACCTGTATCAAAAACAAAAGATCTAATTGATAAATAAATCTTCATTAGTAAGAATAAGTACTTATAATTGTATGTTTTTCGATACGTCAGTGAGGGTTATTAGTAGCGGTCTAGCTGTTATAAATCCACCAATCATGTTTAATCTTTTTTTTTCTTTTATACACCGTGGGCTGGAATAACCCGACGGATCTTAACCACGAATTTCTAAGACCAAAAGAAGGAAAAAATATTATGTGACTTTAGGTCAATTTCGCCAAAATAAATATTTTTTTTTTTCGTTTTTTTTCCATTTTTTGAATGTTTATTGCACATGAAAAGCAAATGTTATTAATACAATTATCGCCTAAAACAAATTAGTACATTTTTTTTGTAAAAATTTAGTTTCTGCAAAGTTTTCCTTGTCACTTTGATATCTGTCAATAAGGACGTGTAAACTATGTCCAATAGTGGCAACAACGTCATAAGAAAGGCGTTTTGTGATGAGTTATAATAAAAAGCGTATTTTTTTAAAAATTGGTATTAACTCTGAAACTAGGCGTATTCCAGAAAACTTTATAGGACATTTTAGTATCTAAATATGATCAGGAATACACTGTTAAAATCTGTCTAGTTATCCACTCACGTGCCCTGCGCAACTACGGTTGCATTTTGTCAAAACGCAAAGTGCTCTCGCAACACTAGTTGCGAGTTGGAGTACCAACGGTTTTTAAATGATATCTATGTGCAACGTGTGAAGAGCGCTTTTCTGTTGACTTAGTTAGGCAGAGGATTAACGTGGCAACATTAAAAAAAATAAAAACCGTAGTCTGGGGAACATTTTTACAAACTTCAGATTATTGTTTTGGTGACTGTCAAAGTTCGGTATGTCAGCGAGGGAGCTAGTCATTAAAAAAATGCCATCAGTACTCAATTTCGCATATTTTAATTAGCATTGTATATCAAATTATTCCTTGTTTACTGCTCCATACGATAAAGCATATATTTCAATACTAATTTAAATATAATGTGATAAATTCTTTCAACAAATTAAGTCTAGTGATGAAAATTTTGCGTGTTTGATTTTGAATCGTACATTTATTATACGATTACGCCATATTTCTGTCTAGGCTATTAGAATAAGTTAGTTTGTCTATTAACCTAAGCGTAAATCCTCTTTAAATGAGTAATTATGTATGTTTTGAACAGGATTAGGTGAAATAAACTTGTGATGTCTGTAAGTACAACTGTACGCAACAGTAGTTGCTCGAAGCATTTTAACAGATCCGCACAGGGTCCGCGTTTTATGTCATAAGGCATGGTGCACACTGGGTTTTGGTTGCAGATTGATTTAATTTAGCTTAGTCAATTTTGAGTGTTTTTATTTTCATTTGTGGAGGCTATTACTCATTTTTTGATAATTTTTAGTTTTTTTTATTAATCGGCAAAGGATGTTTTATCTTCTAAATATATAAAAGAAGAAACTGACTGACTGACTGACTGACTGACATATCAACGCACAGCCCAAACTACTGGTTCTAGAGATTCCAAATTTTGCACGTAGGTTCCTTATAAGGTCTAGGGGTGCACTAAGAAAGGATTTTTTAAAATTAACCCCCTAAGGGGATGAAATGGCGGTTCAAAGTTTGTATGGCGAAACAAGATTCGTTAGACTATTTTATTTGAAACTTCACAGGAGTATTTCTAACGATAAATGAGTAAATACGTGTTTCAGGTTATTTGAAAATTCAACCCCTAAAAGGGGGAAAGGTGGTCACAAAGTCTGAAAATCAACATGGGTATTGTTTCTATGGTTTATCGAGTCGTTGATTACGAAAAAGATAACGATTTTAAAATCCAACGTGGCGAACGTGAAATACCATCCGCCATGTTGAGGTGAGATGGGGTTGAAATGTCTAAATATCAATATGGGTGTCGATTTTATGGTATTGTGGGATGTTAATTACGAAAATGGCATCGATTTTGAAATTTAATATTGTGGACATGAAAATTCTTGAAAGTATTTGTACGAAATTGCAATCTAATAACATTAGGTAGCTTTCATCCAGAAAATCAACCCTTAAGGGGGTGAAAAGTGGGTTGGAAGTTTTTATGGCAATTTTTTAACAGGTGAACCTATTTCGATGAAACTTGGTATACAGATAGTTTGAGTCCCGGGAAGGAACATAAAATTGTTTATATCGAGAAAATCAACCCTTAAGGAGTGAAACGGCAACGCTGGCAGCTTCCTCGCCCAACGCCTTAGTATTGCGGTTCAGCGAGGAAATGCTGCCAGCTTCCTCGGCACGATGCCACAGGGGCCCATTTTAGAGATAGATTTTTAGTTTTTAGTATTTTTAAGTAAGTTAATTTTAGTTTATTTAAGTTTTATCAAGGAGTGAAATGGGGGTTGGAGGTTTGTATGGAGAAATTTTAACCGCGAACCGATTTAGATAAAATTTGGTATGGATAACCCTAGGGGTAGAAAAAGGGTTGGTTGTTTGTATGGCGAATTATTAACCGCTGAACAGACGATGGAGATAAAACTTGCTACATAGATAGTTTGAGTCCCGGGAAACAATATAGGATAGGTTTTATACCGAAAATACCGCTTCAGGGGGTGAAACTGTGGGTTGAAAGTTGTATGCGGAATTAATAACCACTGGGCCTATTTAGAAGATTTGGTATGGAGATAGTTTGAGTTCTGGTGAAGGATATATAATAGTTGTTATCCCTGAAGTCATTCCTTAAGCGGGTAAAAAGGAGGCTGTTTTGTAATTCCACGCAGACAAAGTTCCGGGGAAAAGCTTATATTTAAGAGTAGAAATCTGCATTAATCATAATCTCTTCGTAGTAGTAAGTCGTTGCTGGTATAACAATTAAACAATTATTGCAATCATTTTATTTAAGAAAAAAAATAACGGAACCACCTTCACCAAAACATGGTATACCGAAACTTACAGAGTGTAACAAATACTTTTCCGAAAACCGCATATAAATCGGTTCAGCATGGTACATACAAACATACAAGTCTAACTGAGAATCTCCTTTTATAGTAATTTTAGTACGCGGGCGAAGCCGCGGGAAAAGCTCGTTATTAATATAAATGGTGCAAATTCACGGTGATGCTGATCGTACAATATATAATATGTATAAGAATAAAATCTTATATGCATAGCTTATTTTTAACAGAAATTTTCATGTTGCGTAATATTTTTTTGAACAACATAATCTTGTAGGTACGTAAAAAAACCATTAGCTTACTTGTGAATTGTAACTCCGTTCAAAATTACTCAAATCGGTCAGTTAATTCTGGTTTCAGTAATTTACGAGTAGATATGCTAAAATCTGCCCGTACCTACTATAACATACTATGTTAGTCTTTTGTGTGTAGTTTTTGTTAACATACTATGTTAGTGATATAGATCACTACAGCCACTGTTATTAAAATATAATTTATTAATTCAGGAAAATCAAGTCTGCGGTTCTGCGTGAGTGAGCCGCTGCCCATAATATTTAATTTCGTATCAGCATTTTATACTTAAGCTATAATTATTCATAACTAGCTGACCCGGCGAACTTCGTACCATCAACAATTTTTTTTTTTAATTTCTCCAATATTTTAATAGCTATTCTGCTTTCGAGGCGAAGATAAATCCAACAAATTAATCATCATTAAAATCGGTCCAGCCGTTCTTGAGTTATAAATGGTGTAACCGACACGACTTTGTTTTATATAATAATAATAATAATAAACGTCAAAAAAGGAAAAGGAAAGGAAATGATTACGAGAAGTAAATCACGACAGCAGCAAGCGTCCCCACCAAACGCACGCCCACCATCCTCGCCCGCCTCGTCAGTCTCCTCACCATCGTTGTCGGGCAATGAGTTCGCTACTGTGCCCGACACCAGCGAGTCGAGCGACGAGTGCGGGCCGCCGCCGCCGCCGCCACGACCACCTGCGCGACGAGGACGGCCACCGCTGCCGGCACGCTTGGGGCCTGCGGGACAACCTGTCCCGCCCAGGGCCCCCGCTGCCGGTGGTATAGTGCGTCGCATGAGATGGACTTCATCCATGAATGAAAACGTCATGCGCGCCTATTATGGGGCTACAGAGGGGGGAACTAATCTGTGCGCGTATCGTGACCGGATACTTCCTCTGTTTCAGGCCCTTGAACCAACCATTGACACGACTGCGCAGCGGTTGTCGGATCAGGTGCGCGTCATTCAGCGGCTAAAGCGGTTGGATGACGCGACACTTGATCGGCTTCGCCTGGAGACTCTCTCTGTTCGCGCGACCACCACCTCGGCGCGGGATCCGCTCGCCACGTCGCCGGATCCGATGCCTGCACCCGACTTGGCATCGGGGGCACCGCGGGTTGATCCCAGTGCCGATGAGGAGGGGATCGCGAATCAGAGTGTGAGTAGTTCAGCCAATGAGCAACTGAGGAGGACTTTGGAAGAGGCAATTACGCAGTATCGCTCCACAAACATCCCTAGGCCACGATTACCACGCTTGCCTATAAATAGACGCAATCTAGCGTTAATGGCAGTCCTAAATGATTTGCTAGATCCATTCCTGCGGACTAGTAAAGACTTAGATGATACGCACTCGATAATGTACTGCGGAGCCATCGCGGCGTGCCGTGTTGCTCGAGTCAAGTTTCCGGACGCTGAACGTGCACCTAGGACCGCCGGGGGTGTCCCCGCATGGCAGGTGCGGATCGAGCGTCGTATCAACTCATTTAGGACTCTCATTGCAGAGCTGATCTGCTTCAGGGGGGGCAATAACCGCCCCCGAGTAATGCGCTTTGTGCACCAGGCGTTCGCGGGGACGGATATCGAGCCTCGCGACTACATGGCCAACGTCGTAGAGCGCATCGACTTTCTGAAGCAGAAAGTTTATGCATGGGCAAGCCGTATTCGCCGTTACAGAGAGCGTGTGGACCGATTCAAGCAGAATCGTCTTTTTCAAAGTGACCAAAGGAAGGTATACCGAAGGTGGGAGGAAACCGACCCCCGTGTGTCCGACGTGCGACTGCCGGATGCTACTGCCATGACTAATTTCTGGCGTAGCATCTGGTCAGTGCCCGTTGAACACACGGAGGGCGAGTGGATGAGTGTTGTTGAACGTGAGTGCGAGTCCATCGAACCAATGGGGGCTATCACCATCAGCCCCGACGACGTAAGTTGCGGGATCCGTACGGCCCAGAACTGGAAAAGTCCTGGCCCGGATGGGTTGCACAACTTCTGGCTAAAATGGTTTCGGTGCTCGCACTCGCGGCTGGCAACGCAATTTCAACAAGCCCTTGAACTTGGCTCCCTCCCGCCTTCCTTAACAACTGGTGTAACCTTCCTGCTCTATAAGTCCGGTAGTACCACGGAAGCGAAGAACTACCGACCCATCACGTGCTTGCCTACGCTCTACAAGCTTCTTACATCCATTTTGAGAGCAAAAATAAACGCGCACATGGTCGCAAACAACATTTTGGTCTCCGCTCAAAATGGATGTAGGGTTGGGTCCCGTGGTACTAAAGAGCTCCTCCTCATAGACATGACCATTTGCCAACGAGTCCGGCGGAACAGGGGGGCCCTCTCGGCCGCTTGGATTGACTACAAGAAGGCCTATGATTCGGTGCCTCATTCATGGCTGGAGAGGATCTTAGAGCTGTATAAAATTGATGCAGCTTTAAGATCCTTCCTTGGCGCGTGTATGAGGCAGTGGACCACAGTCCTTCGTCAACCAGGAGGCGGGGATGACCCCCCTGGCCCGCAGGACTTTATAAGGATCGAGCGAGGAATATTTCAGGGCGACAGTCTGAGTCCCCTGTGGTTCTGCCTAGCTCTAAATCTGCTCAGCAATCTGCTGAAGGATTCAGGGCTAGGTTGCCGGCTTCGGAGAGAGGGTGAAGTCATATTTCACCTTCTGTACATGGACGATCTCAAGTTATTTGCACCAAATAATCGAGACTTGTTGGAACTACTGAAGACCACTAAAGTGTTCAGTAGTTCCATCAAGATGGAGTTTGGTGTTGATAAATGTGCGGTTATGCATGTACAGCGGGGGAAAGTAGTAAATTCAACAAATATACAGCTTTCTGAGACAATGACGTTCAGATCTATCTCTGAATCAGAAACCTACAAATACCTTGGTATGTCACAGTCTTTGGGCATTGAGGATGTGGGTATTAAACAGGCGTTGAGGGAGCGCTTCTTTGGTCGGCTGACAAAAGTACTTAATAGTCTTCTGTCAGGTGGCAACAAGGTGCGCGCCTTCAATGCCTGGGTAATGCCCCTACTCACATACTCCTTTGGCATACTAAGGTGGACACAGACCGAGCTGGATGCCCTGGATCGGAGAGTCCGTCTATTGCTCACCACACACCGTATGCTTCACCCACGCTCGTCTGTTATGAGATTGTACATCCCACGGAAGTGTGGAGGTCGCGGCTTTTTAAACGCCAAAAATCTCCACAACCGTGAGGTGTACAATCTCAGGAATGATTTCCTTAACAACGAGTGTGGGATGCATCGTGATGTGGTGGCAGTAGATAAGGGTCTCACGCCGCTCTCCTTGGCAAACAAGAACTGGCGCAAACCTGTGGTGCTAAGCACCGAGGATCGCAAGGCGGTATGGAAGAGCAAGGAGCTACACGGGCGGTTCTACAGGGCCCTCACGGGACCCGACGTAGACCTGCTCGCGTCGGTGAACTGGTTACGATTCGGGGACCTCTTCGGAGAAACCGAAGGTTTTGCCTGTGCAATTGCGGACGAAGTTATCATGACGAATAACTACCGGAAATATATCCTGAAGGACGGTACGGTCGACATTTGTCGGGCATGCCGCCGTCCCGGAGAGTCACTCAGGCATATCATCTCCGGTTGTTCTCGTCTTGCTAACGGCGAGTACTTGCACAGACATAACCTCGTAGCCAGGATTATACACCAGCAGCTTGCTCTCCTATACGGTCTTGTGGACCACGAAGTGCCGTACTACAAGTACACACCTGCACCAGTTCTCGAAAATGGTCGTGCCATGCTCTATTGGGATCGATCTATTATCACGGACAGGACTATTGTAGCCAATAAGCCTGATATCGTGGTAATAGATCGACCGCAACGCCGGGCCATGCTCGTCGACATCAGCGTCCCATGTGACGAGAACCTCGTGAAGGCCGAGAAGGACAAGTCCAGCAAGTACCTAGACTTGGCTCACGAGGTAACCGCCATGTGGGAGGTCGATTCGGCGATCATTGTGCCGATAGTTGTCTCTGCGAACGGTCTCATAGCGAAGAGTCTCGACCAACATCTTGAGAGACTTTCGCTACGGGGTTGTGGTTGGATTAAGGGTCAGATTCAGAAGGCGGTAATCTTGGACACGGCGCGCATAGTCCGAAGGTTCCTCACTCTGCGGCCCTAACCACCGGCAGCCTGGGCCCTGCTCCGTTGCCGGCGGCACCCTAGTTTAGGTTTTTTATAATGCTTTTATTGTTTTTATATGTTTTAGATGTATTTTTATATTGTACTTTTATAAAAATATTGTAAAAACCCTAAACTAAGAAGAAAAATAAATAAAGAGTATAATAATAATAAATACTCTTTATTGCACACCTCATACAGTTACAAGCACAAATTTTACAATTAGATAAATTTAGGTAGAGGGTTTATATAAAGATTGATACAATAAAATGTAAATAATATATAATTTCAATGTTGAAGATGTGATTTCGTTGCTTGTGTATCCCGTCCTTATACCGCCGCCATCTTGAATGATGGCCCCGCGAGGCCCGCCCGGTGACATCTAGTATGACTTTTGACACTCTGCACGTGGGTTTGTTTACTTTTGTAATGAAAAAAAAACAGTACATATTGAGTTGGTAATCGTCCTGATATGTATTTATTTGTAAAGTGTGACATGTGAGTGTATTTATGTTAAGTGTATATGTGGTTTGAAGTGGTGGGAATTGTCGGTAATCGGACGTCAAAAAAGGCACTCGTTACGGTAGGTATGTAGGCCTATTTTTTGTTATTGATAATTTGTGACATAAATTGCTGCGAGTTTGACAAAACTGGCACATGTTATTTAAATATTAATAGTATCTCTATCTACGTATGACAATATTTTTGTCCTAATTTGCCTAAATTATTCGTAAAAAAATCATAAACAAACCACGCGGTTTGGCGGTCAATTGCGAAACTGACATTTTATAAATTGCAAATGAAACAAGTTTTATGCTAAATATTTCCCCGCGATCATATACTTTATTTGGTATCAATCGAAGCGTAAACTATTTAAGTTTCAAATAAACATAAAAAATACATATGTTATCGATTTAGATTTTTTTTAATAAATATATTTCTGGCAAAAGTCCCCATTCGAAACTGTATGTCAACTTTGTGATTTTTTTAAATTATTTTTTCTACTATGACCTATTTAATTATTTATATAAACAAATTATCCGTCTCTTTAGCTTTACAACTTAAAAAGAATCATTACAAAAAGTTCAGTGAAAGCCAAGCAATCGATTTATTAACAAAACATGACACGGTGCCGCTGGCGCGCGGTAAATCTTGGGCACTTCACAGCACCTTTTTTTGATTCGCGGGCACTCAAGTGGTTATATGGGCCCACGGTGTATATATGGCTTTTACTCCTCGCCGATTTTGGCGAGGTGAATTCTGCCAATGTCGAGGTGTATAAGTACTTACTTTTTTTTTTCATAAAATATAAGCAACGTTGTTCGGTTGAGGCCTTGCTGATTGTAAGATGATAGCCTCCTTACAAACACGTGGGCGGCGGAGACCCCGGATAACCGTTTGTCCAACTAAACTAAAGGGTGGTTACGCCAGTTTTGAGACTAATTTTTTATTAGCTGCACACTTGTTCGTTAGGTCGCCGCACAATAAGCTATCAATATTACACACTTAACTACGTAAATGAGCAAAAAAACAAAAAACTATTCTAAAGACAGCTCAGCCATCTTAAGCTCAACCGGATATCTTCATGTTTAATCATATTTTTTGATTGATAGTTGACATCTGCCGTCAAGAGGACCTCTCGCCACGGTGCTGCCATCTTGTGAAAAAAATCAGTCAAAGTTGCCCTCACTTACAACGGTTGCTGGGTTTACTTCTTCATTAGTCTACATAGACTAGTCATCTTAATCAACGCAATATTGTAAATTGATGACGTCTGCTAATAGTAGTAGGGGACAAAAATCATATATAGTCAAAAAAGGAGTCCGACAGGGATGCATATTATCACCAATGTTGTTTAACATTTATGGCGAGTATATTGTCCGTAAATCCCTTGAAGGATGGCACAAAGGGTTTGCTGTTGGTGGGAAGAGAATTAATAACCTGAGATATGCCGACGACACTTTGTACTTTTGGTATCTTCTATGTCTGATATGCAAGAACTTGTCAACAGACTGGAGGTCGAAAGCGAAAAGTTAGGTCTTGCAATCAACCGAAGCAAAACAAAGCTGATGATAGTGGATCGTGCCTGCCGCCTGTCTGCAGCACCTACCTACCTGCACCTACAATCCAGGGTATAGACATTGTCGATGACTTCGTGTACCTGGGGTAGACCATATCTTAGAAGATATGTAATGATGGCAGTTGTATTCCGGAGATCAAGAGGCGGATAGGAATGGCTAAAGATGCCATGACAGGGCTACAGAAAATATGGCGTAATCGGGGAATCTTCAGAAACACAAAAATGAGACTTGTACGAGCCCTTGTATTTTCAATATTCATGTATGGAGCCGAAACGTGGACAGTCAAAAGCGGGGAGAAGCAGCGGATCGATGCGTTCGAGATGTGGTGTTGGAGGCGTATGCTGAGAATACCATGGACAGCTAAGCGCACGAATCACTCCATACTGTTGGAACTCAATGTTAAAGTGCGACTGTCCACAATCTGTGAACAACGCTTCCGAAGTTACTTTGGCCATATAATGAGAAGGGGAGACGAAAGTTTGGAAAGATTAATCGTTGTTGGCAATACTGAAGGCAAAAAAAAGGTCACGGGGCCGTTCACCAGCACGATGGACTGACCAACTCAAAGGCGAGGAACCCTCTCAGAAGTTCTACGATGTGGTGAGGAAAGCGATGGACCGGAATCGATGGCGAGAGTATGTTCGTGCCCGAACAAAACTCACCAACCACGATCATCAGTCATGATGGATGCGACCAAGAAGAAGTCAACTAGGAACCCTTATAGTTTCGCCATGTCCGTCTGTCTGTCCGTCCGTCTGTCCGCGATCTAGCCCAGTGACCGTTAGCACTAGAAAGCTGAAACTTGGTATGATAATGTGCATTAGTCACGCCGACAACAACAGTCACATACAGATGAATTGTATGATGATTTTTTTCCGCTTCAACCCTATCGTTGGATAGGTTAAAAAAGAATAGAGGTCTTCTAAAACTGTTTTTCGATAAAACGAATAGTTTCGTAAATAATAGCTCTGAAAGTTCAACACAGCCCCCCCCCCCCCCATTTAACTTTTGAACCGTGGGTCCAAAAAAATTTTTAAAACATGGAAGTGAGGCCTGTTAAGTACTTTCTAACTCAAAACTATATTAAATAAAATCGTTTGAGCCGTTTTTGAGTTATCAATCAAAAACGCACAATGAAAGGACGTGAGCGTCGGATGTATTGCAACAGACCGGCAACTACGGAACCCTACACTGAGCATGACCCGACGTTTTATTGTCTTGTCCCATTAAGATGTAATGTTAATGCTCACCCCAGCCGCCGTGCTGCGGTGGCGCGCGCTCGGCTTAGTGTGGTCACAAGATATACCATAAGCCTTATTGGACGGCTGTATTATAGAAATAGAAACATACCATACATCATATAAGTATCACATCAGAATACCTTACGACTGAGCGTTTAAAAAAAAAAGGCATTTTCATAAACTGTGTTATTTTCTGAGAATTTTATGTTATTTCTAGGTTACTTAGCCACGAGCTCTTTTCCATCCCGATAAGAAAAAAAAAGTGTCCCAATAATTCCATACATATTTAAATTTTCCTTTGTGTTACCGCCATACAAAGTTCGTACTTTATATATGTATATGGTCACACCATAAAAAACAACGGGGTGCACTCCGGGAGTGCCGGCAAAAGTGAAAACTTGAATATTAACGTTGTGCATTTTTGATATTTTGGATTGGTTAGGGAATAATTTTGCACGAATTGCTTGAATTATCAGTATAAAAGTACTATCATTTGTGTGGTAAAATACAATATTCATTTATTGCGCGAACGTACACAAACATGACAATTTATATAACATTAAAAATTTAACACTTCAGAACTATTACATTATTCTCCTGAAGACTGGCATAACCTCCTTCTATTCCCATATATGGTTTTACACGCGAAAGATGACGATGACAATATATCTTTAACGCAAAAAATTAAAAATAACTGTTCAGTTCATTCACCCCCTCCAACCATACATAGACATCCCTCTGCAACATACTATAATGAAATAAAAATCATTGAAATCAAGATTAGCGAGGGAGACCTGAAAGGAGCCGCTCGGCTGTTGTTTTCTAGTGACGTGCTGTCTCCATATAACCCTCAAACTCTTTCGGCCTCACTTACTAAACATCCCCCAGCTCCTGTGATCCCCTACTTTTTCGAACCTCCAACAGCAACCCAGTCATGCCTGCAGATTAAACCCATCGACGTTTTCAATGCAATCCTATCTTTTAAAACCGGCTCTGCAGCAGGACTGGATGGCCTCAGCCCTCAACATCTTAAGGACCTGACATCTCCGTCCTTAGGAGATATAGGTGAGCAACTCATCAGTAATATCACCAAATTAATAAACATCATGTATGCAGGCAATATTCACCCGGATATCGTACCAGTTTTATACGGCGAAAACTTGATCGCTTTAACTAAAAAAGATGGATGGGTGAGACCGATTGCTTTTGGCGCAACACTTCGCCGGTTAGCTTCCAAAATTGTGATTCGGCACATTCTTCCAAAATTACAGAAATCTTTTGATCCTATTCAATTAGGCTTCAGAATTAAAGGAGGATGCGAAGCCGCCGTACATGCCCTTCGGACCTTCCTCAGCGACGGCCAGTGCGAAGTGTTACTCAAAATTGACGTTAAAAATGCTTTTAATTCTCTGGATAGAGATACCTTGTTGGCAGAAGTTAAATCAAATATTCCTGAAATCTACAACTATCTTCTCCACTGTTACGCGGAAACTACAAAAAATTGATGTACCGATCAAACGAGTTGTCATCTGAAGTCGGCTGCCAACAAGGAGATCCCTTGGGGCCCGCAATTTTTAGTTTGGCAATAAACCCTATAATCCAAAATGTAACTTCAAAATTTAACGTATGGTACTTGGATGATGGAACCCTAGGAGGTGACGCAGACTCAGTACTATCGGATCTCTCTGTAATTATTAGTAAATTCAAATCTATTGGCTTAGAACTGAATTTCAATAAATGCGAACTATTTGTACAAAATTCCTGTAACAACACTGATAATTTGATACAAAAATTCACCCAACTTGCACCAAATATTAAAATACTCGATAAGAGTAACCTTTGCCTCCTGGGATTTCCCATTTTCGAAGAAAGCTTTTCAGGTTACGTTCAAAATTCTGTTTCCAAATTCCAAAATGATTCTCATCCGTTACATGAAATAAGCTCACACTGTGCTCTCATTATTATAAAATTTTGCCTATTCGTTCCTAAATTAACGCATGTGCTTCGCTGCTGTCCCCTTTGGAAAAATCAAAATCTTTTATCACAAATAGACTGTCTCATTAAAAGTAATTTAGAATCCGTTCTTAATATTCAACTCAGCGAGCAGTCCTGGACCCAAGGATCCCTTCCCATTCGGTACGGTGGGTTACATTGGCTGCAAGCACATCCGTCCCCAAATGTTGGAACCTTTTTAGACCCCGATACCCTTCGCATTTCAGTTTCGCTCCGTCTCGGGGTCCCGGTCTGCGCTCCACATCGTTGCCCTGCGGAACCGATGTGAACTACCTGGGCCACCACGGACTTTCCTGCCAAAGAAGTGAGGGCCGCTTCTCAAGGCATGCTGCCCTTAATGACATCATCCGCCGGTCTCTTGCATCAGTTAATGTGCCGGCTCTTTTAGAGCCAGCCGGCATCTCTAGAACTGACGGCAGGAGACCGGACGGTATGACTTTGATTCCGTGGAGTATGGGACGGGTGCTGGTGTGGGATGCAACCTGCGTAGACACACTGGCCCCGTCACATCTCCACCGAACCACCCTGAGGGCAGCGGCAGCGGCAGAGGCGGCCGAAAAAGCCAAGGTGGGAAAATATAGTGGTCTTGGCGTCGAATATATTTTTGCCCCATTCGGCGTCGAGACCCTTGGTCCGTGGGGCTCTAGCGCTCTGAGTCTCTTCAAAGACCTGTCGAAGAGACTCAGAGATGCCACAGGAGACCGAAGAGCTGGGTCAACGAATTAGTCTCGCGATCCAGCGAGGAAATGCTGCCAGCATCTTCGGTACCATGCCGCAGGGGCCGTATTTAGATATACCTTAGTTTTAGTTTAGTCTTGTTTTAGAGTTAATTATTTTGTTTATAAGTATTTAAGTTTTAGTTTATAGTCGTTTGTAATTATGTGTATGTTTGTTATTTAATAAATTAAATTACAATTATTTATTCGATCAGGTCACGTGTCCGTCTTACGAATTTTCAATGTGACAAATCTGTCGGTCACGTGACCTGTCGCGAGTCTAACATTTTTTCCCCATCACAAAAAGTGCACAGCGCCGCTAAAGAAGTTTTCACTTCAAAAACTTTGGAACAAGTTTTTATCCTACTATAATTGAAAGAACTCTTAATTCTATACAATATAACGGTTACACTCACGTCACTTTAGTCACTTCGCGCGACATGTTTCGGAGAGCTTAGGTCTCCATCTTCAAGCACTAAGAGTCGCCAGCCGGCAACGCGTCGTGCAACAGCGCGCTACGGGCCGGTTCAAAATAGCACTCTTGTGACTAAAGTGACGTGAGTGTAACCGTTATATTGTATAGTGATATTATGTCTCACGAAAGTTTAAATTTAATAACTCTTAATTCTAAGTAGAAATAACATATAATTTACAGAAACTAACACAATAAACTTATATAGATGTTATATACAAAGGAAAAAGGGACCTAGGCCTCCGGTGCCCAGGGCTGAAAATCAGAATATGTATTACCTAACTAACCCAGTTAATAACGGCCTTACATACACATATTCAGTTTTTTTTCAAGTTTCGCGAGATTTCTTGACGTCATTAGACGGTTTAGTTGTGTTCATATTTGTACATATTTTCTTTGTGTTACTTTTTCAATTCCCTCCTCAATTAGTGTACCTGTGAACAAAGCATTAATTAATAATTTTGTTTATACATTCCAATTAAAAAACGGTAAAGGTTATCACATCAATATCAAGCCACACGGATATTGAAAAGATATGAAGAAAAAAGAATAACGAGATATTTTTATCAGCGACCTTATCGCGTGACCCGGAGATGAGAAAAGTCAGTCAAATGTCTCAAGTAACCTATCGACACTATTATCAAAATCTCTGTGCATCCGGGCACATGGTCACAATTCGACAGCCAAAAACTGATATTGATATCGCTCCAGTGTCAGATATGTGACGCAATAATGAGAGCAACGAAACTCCTCTGGTTAGTTTACTATATTGATCTACACCCATATCATATAAACCCTCTATTCTGTGTTCGGAAACTGTATGTAATTACTACCATTATTGCAACCACTAATGTAACATCAGTGTATTATCTGTGACAGTGTTGTAAAAATGTATGAAAATTCATAATCACATCAATTTTGGTAACGTAATGAAAATCCAGCCCTCCTCCCCGACCGCCCGCACAATCCAGTTGGCCATGGCGGTGCAACGGCGGTCATTCTAATGGTTTCCGAACACGTCATTTAGGATTTATTATATGTGTGTAGATAAAGCAGTGTATGCAACTGTAAGTAATTAGGCCTGATTACGTAACAGTTACATAAACTACTATAATGGCTGTGTGTGTAATCCTAATTCCAATAAAATAAATAAATATCTGATTTGGCTTGAAAAGTAAATGCCGCCTGATTTCCCCAGGGTACAGCGGCACCAAATAATATTTTGTTTAGGTACAACCTTTTAGAATTATTAGAGGGCTTAGATCATGCTCCTGATATATGTTTCGCTGATAATCAGATATATTTTTCGCCGACACGGAGTACAGTCGGTTCCCCAACATAAGTATCCACTCTCCCATACAACTTTGTATGGCAATGTGGGTACTTAAGTTGGGGAACCGACTGAACATTTCAATTGGATCAACTTTCGATTTTCAATGAACTCTCTGTAAAATACAAACCTGGAATAAATTAATAACATTTTTTACTACGGTGACAAACAAGCATGCAGCAGTCTGATGGAAAGCGATTACCGCAGCCCATAGGACTTGTCACAGGGGTGTCACGTGCGCCGCGTTGTACATAACTAAACTTTTAAAAGCTATTTTTGCTCTTTTAGGATTAACATACCTACCAGGTCGATCTGCCTGCGAACACGAGCGAGAGCGCCTTGAAACTATTTTGTTCAAATTGTTATTATTATTATATCCTCATTTATTCCTTAATTAAGTAGAATAGATAACAATTCATAAATAATTCGACATCCAAAATAATTGCAATTGGAAATTTTACATTTCATCTCAATACCAGTTAAATTTGAATTTAATCGTACTATAAGCTTAAAAATTATGAAATATCATTAAGCACTTAAAAAATTTAAAATATCCTGTTTTTAGGGTTCCGTAGCCAAATGGAAAAAAACGGAAACCTTATGGATTCGTCATGTCTGTCTGTCTGTCTGTCTGTCTGTCCTTCCGTATGTCACAGGCATTTTACTTGGAAACTATACGACGTATCTGAATAAAATTTACACATAAGGTGTATTTTGTATGCAGCTACTTAGTTATGTAGTTTTTAAATTTGAAAAAAAAACTATTTTTAGGGGGGCGCTCCATACAGGTAACTAAATTAAAAAAAAAATTTTTTTACCAAATATCAACATGTGACACATCAATCGATAGGTCTTTTAAAATAACATCGAGATTTCTTTGACTTTTTTATGATTAAGTGAATATTTTCTGAAATAATCGCTTCGAAAGTCAGAAAAGTTGTGTAGCCCCCCCCCCCCCGTAACTTTTGAACCGTAAATTCAAAAAATATGAAAAAATTTGAAGAGATGCGCCTTATCATATACTTTCAACGAAAATTGTTTTGAACATTATCGGTTCAGCCATTTTTGAGTTATCTCCAAAAAACTTCTTCCATAGGCATCAGATACGACCTTTTGGTATTAGTTTGGTTCCTATTCCATTGAAGGTACGGAACCCTCCTATGCGTGGTCCGACACGCACTTGGCCGGTTTTTTTGTTTTAGGTTGCTATCCATGGGCGACGGATTAGAGAGCAAAGCAGATTATTTACATAATTATTATCATGGATACCATGATCATTATTGTGGCCATCAGCATCGTCATTGCTACACTAATAAGGAAAATGTCATAGTCAAAGTGAAGTTTTCCATTTATACACCGGACGAGGAAACTTTAAAAGCAGCACTACTGAAATACGGACCTCTTGCAATAGGTATGTAAGTATTTATAGTTCAAAATCTGTAAGAATGAACTTTTGACACATCGCAACGCTCGTAGAACGTAAACGCGCAAGACAAGACACTTTGAAATTATAAACAAAATCCCATAACGATTTTACAGCTTGTCATGTACGTAAACACAATATTTCACTTTTTATAAACATGCAAACAGTTACGGTCTACGCCTCCTTTTTTTTAAATTTAGTGTTGTGACCATGTCTGCTGTTACGATTCATATAACATTTCCGTAAGTCGATAAAATCGATTATGTAATCAATAGACAATATAAGACTTTCTTATCATTTTGTATTAATTATGGAATTATTATAATGCCATACATAATTAGTAGATAACAATTATTAAATAATCATTTCCTAAATAATTTTATTTTCTGCTTTGTTATAGTTATGTTTTCCTTTTTTAATTTATTTTTGTATATTAGGCATAACTGCATACAACTCATCTCAACTCATATTCTCGGTGGAATCACTGACTTCCGAGTCACAGGCATCCGCCTAGTTCGGGAGACAGCGGCACAGTTCCGGTGAAACTATTTCAAACCTATACATAAGTCTCTCTTAAGCTATTAGCGTACTGTGCAAATATTACTTACACTTGTATTAGGTTTAAGTCAATAAACATTATTCTTATTCTCTTATTCTTATTGTTATAATTTGAGAAGATTTGTGATGCAAAATATATAGGCATATAACAAGAAAAAATCGGTTGTAGTAAAATCGATTCGAACAATTCATAAATAATCGCTAAATTTGACAAACGATACGTCCCATCACTAATGACGTCAATAGTGAAGTGTCAAAAGTTCATTCTTACTGATTTTGAACTATAGTATCGTAATACAGTAGGTACAGTCGACTACAAAAAGATGTATCCACTTTTTCACCTTAATGCGTTGTAATAAGGTCCAAAAGTGGATACATCTCTTTGTAGTCGACTGTACGTACTCGTAGGTATAACTTCTTGTGAGACTCCAACATTATAAACTTACTTTGATCGAGTATCTCTGTGTACTGTGATCGCCTTGCATTGCCCATGTGGACACCTCAGATGATGATAATCATAAATTGATTGATGATTGAAAATAATGTCGAGCAAAATTCGACTAATATAACGTTGAGTGACCCGTTTTGGAGATAGTTATTATACCCATGTCGTTAAAGTGGGCAATGCTGTTTTCCTTTATTTTATGCTATACGTTTTCTCTTAGAACATGACAGCAAAAAGGCACCGTCTTACCGCATCAGATGCGTTAATATTAAAAACCGTTTTTCTAACGCCAAGGGATCTTAAGCTTTACTGCAAAGCTGTCCATCACTTATCTACGTGGGGCCAGGCGCGGATACAGGGGGGGGGCACCAGGGGCAATTGCCCCCCCCCCCCCCCCCCCCCCCCTGAAACGCAAACCTCGTATACTACGGAGCCCATAGGTGCGGACCGCGAGATTTTTTGTGAAGGAAAGTGCCCTCCCCTGAACGAAATCCTGGAAAGTGCCCCCCCCCTGAACGAAATTCTGGAAAGTGCCCCCCCTGAACGAAATCCTGGATCCGCGCCTGCGTGGGGCGAGGGGGGAGAATCGGGCGAAGCTCAAACCCTCTGTACATTGAGCTCTATGCCGACAGTCGAACAAGTCTTGAGAATAATGATGAGGTGTGGTGATGTATAAGTCGCGAGCGCTCAGTTACCAATCGCTGACTTTAGTCGGTACCTACTAGCTTATGCACGTCCTACTGCGATAGATAGTAGCTGCGGGCTACAATTCATTATATTTAACTAGTCTGTTCATATTTCTGCAGCCATATATAGCTCAAAATCTATTAGTCAATACGACGGGCGAGCTGTGTTAAAACCATTTGATTGTTACGGCGACGAAATACCAGACCATACTGTATTATACTCTAAACAATATGAACTGAACTCATCCACTTAGTGTCTTATCTTTTGTGTGTAAACCGCAGGCGCGCGTGCCACTATGAAAAAAATGGTTTGGCCACATATTAGCGTTTATTGAATTTCTACTATATGAACCACGCAATAAGATTCAATATGAACTAATACGAAAAAAGCTCTAAGTTCTATACGGTTGCACCCAGTACAAGCGATCCAAATGCTCTAGAACCAGCGTAACTAAACACAGAGATCCGAAACAAATGTGCGTAATTGGAGATCGCGCTTGCACTGGTATTCCGAGCGCATGGCTAGTTAGCGATTAGGAGGCAATTGTAATTTTCCCAAACGGGTAGGTAGAACAGGGTTGGATTCTGATTAAAATATTTGGATGGATGTACGATTTACTAATATTTAATATATGAAATATATACATATATAATAGATTTTAATAAATATTGGGTATGTTAAAATTATAATCAGACATATAAATAATCAACTATTTTAAAATTGCTTTCTTAACTTTACAGCTTAGACTTACTTTTACCTATAGCAAATTATGTACTGAGATTAACTCAATTCAAATATAAATAATATGAATCTACATTATAGTTGTGCTTGTTATGATAATTCAATAGACACAGCCTGAGGTCGTTAAATCGCAAGGTACTAAATCCAATCGAAAGCAGGGAATATCCGGTAAAACGTAGCCAAGTTGCGTAAAAGAGCACCATGAATCGGGAAATAAAACATGTATTGAGCAAGCGAAAGCCAGTCAAACACTAGACTCAAAACTGTCATAACCAAATGTGTCTCAGAAATTGATAACAGACCAGGTAGATTTTTTTATTGGTATCTCGCTCCCTCTTTCATGATTGAGGTTAGGTATAGGTAAGGGAAAATTACGGTAGATAACATTCAGAAATATACAGGTACTTATACCACGTGTTTATCAATTACAACAATGAGAGAACGACCCTGGCGACATATCTGTTATGTCTAAATGAAAGACGTGTGAAATGTTATTTTTTCCTTTAAAGTATTTTTATTACTATCACATTGTATAAAATTAAGACAGCAATGTTTAAATAATTTATTATTAAGAGAATATAGAGCCTCAGTTAGAGATATGTTTAAGGACATTAATATAATGACAGTGCATAGTCAATATATCTATGAAAATATTGTGTATGTACATAGAAACATTGTTAATTTTAGAAAGAACTGTGATATACATAATTTAAATACTAGAAATAAGTATAAACTGGCAGTGCCCACCACTCTAAGGTTTTATAATAACCCAACTAGCAAAACCATGGTCGAGTAAACGTTTCTGCCGCTATATATGCTAATATGATGAAAAGATTAATATGATTATTTGTGTTGACTAATATGTACTATAAATATATATATTTTTATATTCTCTTTATATCTCTCAAATTATGATAAAAAACACAACTATAATGTAGATTCATATTATTTATATTTGAATTGAGTTATTCTCAGTACATAAATTGCTATAGGTTAAAGTAAGTCTAAGCTGTAAAATTAAGAAAGCAATTTTAAAATAGTTGATTATTTATATGTCTGATTATAATTTTAACATACCCAATATTTATTAAAATCTATTATATATGTATAGGTATATATTTCATATATTAAATATTTGTAAATCGTACATCCACCCAAATGTTTTAATCAGAATCCAACCCTGTTTTACCTGCCCGTTCGGGAAAATTACAATTGCCTCCTTATCGCTAACTAGCCGTGCGCTCGGAATACCAGTGCAAGCGCGATCTCCAATTACGCACGTTTGTTTCGGATCTCGGTGTCGAGTTACGCTGGTGCTAGAGCATTTGAATCGCTTGTATTGGGTGCAACCGTATAGAACTTAGAGCTTTTTTCGTATTAGTTCATATTGAATCTTATTGCGTGGTCCATATAGTAGAAATTCAATAAACGCTAACACGTGGCTAAACCATTTTTTTCATAGTGGCACGCGCCCCTGCGGTTTACACACAAAAGATAAGACATTAAGTGGATGAGTTCAGTTCAAATTGTTCAGAGTATACTAGTGGGATATTCTACAGGTAATGAATATAAATTAACACACACCAAAATTTTAAGTACCTAACTTGATTTACAGCTGACATAATAAGTATTCCAAAACCAATTATATAGTAGCAAAAAGAGCGAATATCAAAAGGTATAGTAGAGGTTCTCCATTAGTGCCTACATTTTAAAAAGCCTTGACAAATTGGTTTGCCCGGCCTGGAATAACTATTTCTCATTTACTAGTAGTAGTAGTAGTAAAACATTTTATTGCACAAAACAAATACTTGACCAACAAAAATATAGTGAGTGTGTACAAATGCGAACTTATCCCTTTAAGGGATCTCATCCAGCTAACTAACTAACTAGTTTGTGAAAATAAATAGCACACTAAAGTTGCACTACCTTACATAATAAGTAATAATCTAAAAGGGGGATCAATGTTACTCTGCGTCCGTAGGAAACACCTTAGCCCACCCCACAGGTGATCCCTGGATGGTGCTAAAAGAGTAACAAACTTGGAAGCTGCAGTGTCTCATCCGGACCTCACAACGCTCACTGGATTTTCTTCATCATCTGCTTTCCCACTACTACTAGCCCAGAGAAGAAATTCTACTTTCTTGTTCGACGTTGTCCGGGATGCATGCCTTTAAACCTTTTATTAGGTTGCTGTAAAAATCTTGGACTTTTTCTGTACTCGAAGTTGTCGTAATTTCTTCTCTATATATTTGTAAATTTTCTAAAAATTTTGATCTCTCTTCTGGCGATTTAAAGTTTCGAGGTAGAGATTTTTTAAACCGTCTTCTGGATTTTTTTACGGTGTTTATTCTCATAGTTACACGAATGAGACATAAAGCTCTATAAATGGAGTACGCTTCGCCTCATCTTTCCAAACAAAAAAGTCTGCCAAAATCTGAGGGGGGCGAGGTAGCACGCATGTGAAGTTTTCAAGTCAAAGGTACATCATTGTCGGTTGTTAATACAGTTTATTTCTAAATGAATTTTTATGGCAGCAACGCTTTATTGACAACCGACAAAGATGTACCTTTGACTTGAAAACACCAAACATATTTGACATATTCTTTTTATACTTCATAACACTAAATGGAGCAATAGATAGTCGACTGTACAAATGTTGACATATGGTTCATTATTGGATGCAGTCTTTGGAAATGTCAAACAAAAAAGCCAAGGATCATTTTTGATTGTATTTTCAAACAAAATATAGAAGACAGCAATCCTTAAGCGCGTTAAATATGGAGAAGTGTCAAACGTCAAATAGTTACTGCCCGTCAGAAAGAAAACGATTGTCTTTGAATCGATTCTGTAAACGAAGCTTGATTTTCGATTTAGGTTAAATCTTTTATTACGAAAGTAATGATAAATAAAGTAAAACTGTACTTACATCTGAAATGGTATTTCATCTTTTTGTAAACTAGACGAAATATAACATTTTTTTACATCCAAAAACAGCGCATAAGGGCATTTTCACGGAGCTTGTTATCCATTGACAGCGATGACGAAAATGCGTGACATCGATTATTGAAATAGTTTTTATAGATGTACTAGATTTTCCGCCAATACTTTTGACAGAGGGGAAATGATACTCAGGGCCTCTCCTGGTTTAGAACTCTCTGGAATGAGACGATGGTCTGAAGGATACAATATATTTACAACCTCAAAATTAGTGAAATCCTTAGGTTGTGTTGCCATAACGTAGTCGATTTCGTTTCTTGTTTTTTTATCTGGTGATATCCAGGTCCATCTGTTGTTTTGCTTTTTCTTGAACATCGTATTTATTATTGTCAGCTTGTTCTCTGTTGCATATTGTATAAGCCTGTTTCCTCGGGCGTTTCTTTTTCCGGAACCATATTTTCCCGCGATGAGGTGTTCGTCGGATTTTGGTATCCCAATAATGGCATTAAAATCTCCTAGTATAATTCGTGTTTTTTCTGATGCATGGACTGCTTTTTCGAGGATATTATAAAATGCTTCAATGTCTTCGTCTGCGGCCGCACTAGTCGGCGCGTATGCTTGTATTACAGATAAAGTTCTTCTCTCGAATTTCAAGTTTAAAGCCGCTACTCTCTCTGAATATGCGATAAAACTGACTATGTTACTTTTATACTCTTTCCGTATTAGAAATCCAATTCCCATTTGTCCTTGTTTTTTGCCATAGTGGAAGAATATGTGTGTTTCGTCCTCTTCGATAATATATCCTTCTCTTAGTATCTCTGACAGGCCGATTATGTCATGTTTAATTGTTGATATTGCGTTTTTGAACTCTATCATTTTTTCGGGGGATAGTAGAGATCTTGTGTTGTATGTGCATATATGAATAAATTGTTCCTTTTTTATTTTTGATTTGTTTTCATTATATTTGATTGGAGGGTTTTGGTCAGAATCTCCCGCGGTGACCAGCCGTGTTGGGAGATATGAAGGGAGTAGAGGGTCCAATTGTGGTTGCTATGCTGTGTCGGGCTCTGATGATTGCCCGTGGATTGTAAAGTTTGGAGTGTGAATTGATTTCGGGCTCTGTGATATGTAATTTCTCATATCGGTAGCTTTAGTTTTCTTTTGTGGTTGTTTGTTATTATGTTGAGCCTGTCCGCTGCAACGTGTAGGTGTTTCTGGGGACTCCGACAGGTTTCTTTTATTTGGTTGGTTGCGGGGGGTACGCTTGTTGTTTTTCAGTACAATGAGTTTGTCGTATTTTATGAAGGCTGTATTTCCAGCCTCTTTTTCTTTGTCTAGTTCGCTTTGCAGCTCTTTTCGTTTATTCAAGACTTCTATTGGGTAGTCTTCTTTCATATAATATGACGTATTTTTAAGACAAGATTTGTTTTTCTGAATTGTTATTTTGAATCCCAATGTACTAAAAGATATCACAACCGGTCTGTTCTTTTCTCCTTTTTTTCCTAATCTTCTTACCGCTTCTATAGTGCTGCTATCACATGAAACTTTGAAGTGAGTGTTTATTATATTTATCACGATATTTTGGAGTTCGTGGTAGGATTTTTCACGCTCTTCTAACCCAAATAAAATCAGGTTTTTGCGTCTTATGTGTCTTTCTAGTGTGTTTATTTTCGCGTTTTGTCCTCCAAAAGTTTGTTTTTTATTTCCAAACTGTTGAATTTTTCATTAATATTTTCAGTGATTGTCTTTTTTATGTCTTCCTTCATTTCTAACATGTCTTTTTTTGCTGCTTTATGTCTTGTTGCATGTCTTGTAACATACGTTTTATATCCTCCATGTCTTGTAATATTTTTTACACTGATTTCACATATAAAGTGGCGGGTGGCGGAGTTAATTTCACGTAGATAGCAGCGACAGCTTGCGGCTATTATCGGTATTAATATGGTATTGTCGATAAAGCAGAAGACTATAGTATATGGTAGCGACAGATGCGGCAATATACAGAATTTACGTAGATAGGTGCGCTACTTGCGGGTTTTAACGGTACTATTATGGTACTGTCGGTAAAGCAGGAGACTTTTTGTAGTAGTTCTACTCTCCACTAGATAGAGCACAAAAACGTTTTTGTGCTCAAAATGATATTAAGAAGTGAGAGTGGACCTTAATGTGCAGTGTAAACTAAAAGTGCAAAACGAAAACTGTAGAATAGTGCAAATACAAGCAAAAACAACGATACTCATTCCGATGACTTTTACGCGAGATAAAACATTTTTAGTGCAATAAGGTGTGGAAATAACATATGTGGGATTCCTGTTTCATCAAAAACAAACAGATTTAACATTTAAAAGTGTGTGTAAAAACAGCAAATATCGCAATAACCTAGAATCATTCACACTAACGGTATTTTATTCGACAAGTTCCTACAACAAACAACGGAAAATTGAAGCGACATCTAGTGGAGAGTAGAACTACTACAAAAAGTCTCCTGCTTTACCGACAGTACCATAATAGTACCGTTAAAACCCGCAAGCAGCGCATAAATTCTGTATATTGCCGCATCTGTCGCTACCATATACATAGGCTGCTATTTATATATCCGGAAACCGGGATTACAATCTTCTTAAATAGCATATTTGACTTCCATGGCAAAATTTGAACTTTTTTAAGTACTGGCCGGTATATTTTTTCTTTCTTATTAACGCTCGTGTTTTGTTTTTGACGGGTTTTAAATGTCATCTCGCAGCAAGAATGGAACTCACTCGTGAAAATATTCGTGCTATGATTTATTATGATTTTCGGCGTGGTTTAACGCAACAACAGATCAACTAACTTCAACTTTTGGTGATGAAGCCCCATCTAAAACTACTGTGTATCACTGGTTTAGTGAGTTCAATCGTGGACGTAGTATGCTTACGGACGAAGTTAAGGCAGGTCGCCCGAAATCGGTCGTTGTACAATAAAATATCGAGGCTGTGCGAAAACTTATAATGGACGACCGACATGTTACGTACTGCGAGATAGAGGCGACTCTAGGTATTTCTATGACCAGCATTAATAGCATATTACATAATTATTTGGCTGTAAAAAAAATTTGTTCGCGTTGGATACCCCGCAACTTAACAAAAGAGCAAAAAGATGCTCGCGTCGAATGGTGCAATAAAATGTTAAAAAAATATAACCGTGGTGACTCAAAAGCCGTTTATAACATCTATACAGGTGACGAATCCTGGATCTATGCATACGATCCCGAAACGAAGCAACAATCAACGGTATGGGTGTTTCAAAATGAGCCGAACCCTACGAAAGTTACTCGTGCAAAAAGTACATTGAAACAAATGGTGGCCTGCTTCTTCGGTATTAATGGCCATGTAGCTACAGTGCCACTAGAAAACTGTAGAACGGTTAATTCAGAGTGGTACACGACCATTTGCTTACCGGAAGTATTTGAACAAATTCGTAAAACTAACCAGCGACGAAGAATCATTCTTCATCATGACAATGCCAGCTGTCATACGTCACGCGAAACAACTCTATTTTTGGAGGGTCAAAATGTGGAATTAACGGGTCATCCGCCGTACAGCCCTGACTTGGCACCCAACGATTTTTATTTATTTCCAAATATAAAGAATAAATTACGCGGTCAACGATTTTCGACCGCTGAAGATGCTGTCGACGCATTCAAACAACACGTTATGGAGGTACCTCAGGCGGAGTGGCAGAAGTGCTTTAAAAATTGGTTCACGCGAATGCAAAAGTGCATAGATCATCAAGGGGAATACTTTGAAAAACAATAAAACCATTTTCAGCCGTGTACGTTTCTTTGTTTTTTTGTTTCCGGATATATAAGTAGCAACCCTCGTACTATAGTCTTCTGCTTTATCGACAATACCATATTAATACCGATAATAGCCGCAAGCTGTCGCTGCTATCTACGTGAAATTAACTCCGCCACCCGCCACTTTATATGTGAAATCAGTGTAAAAAATATTACAAGACATGGAGGATATAAAACGTATGTTACAAGACATGCAACAAGACATAAAGCAGCAAAAAAAAGACATGTTAGAGATGAAGGAAGACATAAAAAAGACAATCACTGAAAATATTAATGAAAAATTCAACAGTTTGGAAATAAAAAACAAACTTCTGGAGGACAAAACGCGAAAATAAACACACTAGAAAGACACATAAGACGCAAAAACCTGATTTTATTTGGGTTAGAAGAGCGTGAAAAATCCTACCACGAACTCCAAAATAGTAGAGCAACTGATAGAAAAGTATAGTGAATTCAGAAAACCACTATTTTTAGCTTTTATTGACTATCAGAAAGCATTCGACTCTATTGATCATAATGCAATATGGGCAGCTCTAACAGAAGCAGAAATACATCCAACTTATATCGCAATTATTAAAAACATATACAAAAACTGCCGAAGTCGAGTGAAGCTTGAAAGTACTGGTAGAGAAATCCAAATAAAACGAGGGGTAAGACAAGGGGACCCACTCTCCCCAACTCTATTTATAGCTGTCTTACAACACGTGCTGAAAACCCTAAACTGGAAAGGAAGAGGCATAAATATAGAGAACAGAAATTTGACGCATCTCTGCTTTGCAGATGATATTATACTCATTTCAGATGACTCTACCAATTTACAAATTATGCTGAACTCTCTCAACACTGCGAGTAGAAAAGTTGGATTAACAATTAACTTAGAAAAAACAAAGATTATGTCAAATATCGAGCAAAAAGATATATATTTAAACCAAGAAAAAATAGAAAAAGTAGAAGAATTTGTGTACCTCGGTAAACAGCTTTCATTCAAACAAACTAATAACATAGAAGAAATCGAACGAAGAGTCAAAAAAACTTGGAACAAATTCTGGAGTATGAAAGAAGTCTTAAAAAACAACATACCGCTGAACCTAAAGAAACGAGTAGTAGATTCATGCTTACTTCCAACACTCACGTACGGCAGCCAGGCGTGGAAGTATACTAGTAAAGCTAAACGTAAAATTATTACATGTCAGAGAGCCATAGAACGAAGCATATTGAACATAAAATTATACGAAAAAATACGACTCGAAGATATAAGGCGAAAAACCAAATGCATAGATGCTCTCGAATACGCTTTACGATCAAAGTGGAAGTGGGCCGGCCATGTCGCAAGAATGCATGAAGAAAAATGGACAAAGATTGTCACACTATGGACTGGACCGAAAGGAAAGAGAAAGAAAGGCAGACCAAGCGCTCGTTGGGTGGACGACATCGCAAAACTACTTAAAAACTGGCCGGAAGTAGCACGAGACAGAAACAAATGGCATGATTTGGAGGAGGCCTTTACCCGAGAGGGGTCCAAACCTACTTAGTTAAATTTATTTTTTATATTTTTTTTTACATGTAAACCTAATCTTAAGTTGGTCTCTTGGAATAAACAGGCTTTTTATTTTATTATTATTATTTGTGGCCGTTAGTGAATAACGATATTTTGTAGGATTACATTGCGTAAATAATATCATATCATGATATATCCGTTACACTAAAAGTACGAGTATTAGCTATTATTAATTATTTCCAATTCCCCATACTAGCCGACCGTAAATCGACTGTAGTAAAATTACAATTCTATTGATTTGAAGAACTTAAAAGCTTATTTGCGGAACCATCTGCCAACATGTCTGCCAACTGTCTTGCCAATCCAATGATCGCATAAACCAACAATGTCATAGGTTCCCGGTTTTATGTTGTTTCGGAAGCCCGGCGTCCCGCGGGAAATCCCGGGAAGCCCGCCAGTCCGGTTTATGTCCCGAACCCACCTAAAGGAAAACACGGAACCCTTATAGAATCACTTTGTTGTCCGTCTGTCTGTCTGTCTGTCTGTCTGTCTGTCAAGACCATTTTCCTCAGGAACGCGTGTAGGTATCAAGCTGAAATTTATATCAAATACTCAAGTCTACTGTCCCTTAGAGCTGTGAAAAAATCAGACTTCTAAGCTAACGCAATCAAAAGATACAGCCGTTTATGCCGCAAATTTGCGCAAATTTTCGAAACTCGCAAGGGAATCAAAACCTACAGGGTACTTCCCGTGAACTCAGAATCTTGAAATTTGGTACGAAGCAACGTCTTATAGCAAAGAAAAAGGAAAAATTGCGAAAACCGTAAATTTTTAGTTACATCATATAATAGAAATATTTTGTATTAGGGTTAATATTAATGACCTCTCTTCGAGTAAAGGCCTTCACATTAGTTCACATTATCCGATCCTATATCGGATGTCGGATACGACCACGAAAAAGACAATTTCAAAATTTGTGTATTCTGTATTATTTTCTCAAAAGAAAGCACTGACGCAAAATCGCGGACTTGATATCATAGGGATTACTCTCTAGCAGCTTTTTTTTTTCTTTGGGCATCCGATATCGGGTCGGACGGTGTGAAAACGCTCTTACGGCACGTTCGCAACGTCAAAAAAATAATAAATGTAAGTAAGTGTCCCGTTTTTTAGGGTTCCGTAGTCAACTAGGAACCCTTATAGTTTCGCCATGTCTGCCCGTCCGTCCGTCCGTCCGTCCGCGGATAATCTCAGTGACCGTTAGCACTAGAAAGCTGAAATTTGGTACTAATATGTATATCAATCACGCCGACAAAGTGGTAAAATAAAAAGTGGATTTTTTTTTTTTTAGGGTACCTCCCCTATACGTAAAGTGGGGAGTGATTTTTTTTTTCATTTCAACCCTAACGTGTGATATATTATTGGATAGGTATTTAAAAATGAATAAGGGTTTCCTAAAATCATTTTTCGATAATGTAAATATTTTCGGAAATAATCGCTCCAGAAGTAAAAAAATATGCGTCCCCCCCCCCCCCTCTAACTTTTGAACCATAAGTTTTAAAAATATGAAAAAAATCTCAAAAGTAGAACTTTATAAAAACTTTCTAGGAAAATTATTTTGAACTTGATAGGATGAATAGTTTTTGAAAAAAAAATACAAAATAATTTCTGAACTAAGTTTGTAATTTAACCGTATAAGCAGGTGTTTATTGTACCTGTAATTTCTACAAAATTACAATGAAATGACGTGCTTTCAAATAAAGTAAAAACGGTGAAAATCGGTTCACGCAATAAAGAATTATCCCATAAAAATCATCTTCCATACTTTATGCTCGCGCGCAATAGTTTACTTAATTTGCCGATAGATGTCGCTGTACGTGGAACTCTCATATCATATCCTACATAGTGGTGTTATTAACTCTTAAGTGGGGACACTTACTGTGACGGACGGAAAACTACGGAACCCTACAGTGAGCGTGGCCCGACACGCTCTTGGCCGGTTTTTCTAAATAACTAGCAGGTACTAACAGATACTCATATTGATACAGCATAACATTTTTTTGTGAATAAATAAATATTATAGGACAATCTCACACAAATCAACCTAGTCCCACAGTAAGCTCAATAAGGCTTGCGTTGTGGGTACTAGGCGACGATATGTATAATACATAAATATAAATAAATACTTAAATACATAGAAAACATCCATAACTCAGGAACAAATATCCGTGATAAACACACAAATAAATGCCCTGACCAGGATTCGAACCCGGGACCTCCTGCTTCATAGGCAGGGTCACTAACGACTAGGCTAGGAGGGCGTTAAAACATTGCCTTTAGCGATGGTGGTCAACCAGCATCACAGTCCTGATACTCCTGTTAAGGTAGTCGAACACCATAGCCTAAGGGCACTTGTATATCAGAGGTAAGTATCTCATGCGCGATGCGCGTTGTAAATAGAAAACTAATAGCGATAATGAGCATAAAAACAAACACAACATAAACGGGGCCATTTACAACCATTTTACTTGAGATCTAGTCTCTGTAGAGTCGCCTTCAGATATGTCGGAGCGGCCAATGTGGTCACATATATCTGAACATCGCCTCTATTCTATTGTCAAGGCGATAAAATGCATGTTTAGATATTTTTGAGTACCTTGGCCGCTCCGATATATCTGATGGCGACTGTACCATAGACTGTATGTATTTATTATTATTATTAATCTTTTATTTCATAAGGACACATTACATAGGTATTACATATCAGTTGCACTGCCAAACTGTAAAACAGTTTGATGGCAGTTGATTCGCTCTTGGTTTTGCAGTTGTGTTTTTACTGCATAATCTAAATTCATGCATAATCTTATTTTTAACCGACTTCAATTTCATAGAAGGAGGAGGTTCTGTATTCGGTTTGGGCTTTTTTTATATGTATGTTCACCGATTACTCCGAGACGCGTGGTCCGATTTGAATAATTCTTTTTTTGTTTGAAAGGATATACTTCCAAGGTGGTCCCATATTAATCTGGTGCTGTTCTGATGATGGGATCTATGAGGAATTGAGGGAACTCCTCAATTTTTAAAGGCACATGTATGGTGATTTGGGTGTTTTCTTAAGCAACTCGAGAGTTTTCTCTCGAAAACCACCAATTTGATGATGTGGACCTGATAATGATGATTGTTTTGATGATAATGATGATGATTTTTTTAATGTAGGATGTTCAGCGATTACTCCGAGACCCGTGGTCCGATTTGAATAATTCTTTTTATGTTTGAAAGGATGTACTTCCAAGGTGGTCCCAAATTAATCTGGTGCTGTTCTGATGATGGAATCCATGAGGAATTGAGGGAACTCCTCAATCTTTAAAGGCACATGTATGGCGATTTGGATGTTTTCTTAAGCAACTCAAGCATTTCCTCTCGAAAACCACCAATTTGATGGAACGGACCTAATGATAAAGACCACATATGACATGTGGAACTTTCCTTAGGTTAAGCGGGTGTATTATGAACTTTTTCTTATACGTCTTTACCGATTATTCCGAGACCCGTTGTCCGATTTGAGTAATATTTTTATTGTTTATAAAGAGTTACCTCGAAAGTAGCCCCGTACTAATTTTGTTGGACCTGATGATGGGAATCCATGAGGGATTGAGGGAACTCTTCAATTTTAAAAGGCTCATCTATGGTGATTTGAGTGTATTTTTAAGCAACTCGAGTGTTTCCTCTCGAGAACTACCAATTAGATGAAGACGACCCAAAAATGAAAACCGCAGATGACATGTGGAATCCCTTCCATAAATAGTTATTTAAATTGGGTAAACATTGTGTGAAAGAAGGAAGCAAATTTAGTTTATATAGTTAATGGAATCAGGCGTTACTTTGCGGAAGTCCATAATACCAACTACAATAATATTGCTTTGCTATTCCGCGGTATAATAACGTGCTAGTTGATTAGTGACTACCCGTTATACTTATTTGCGTATTTTTTGCATGCATTAATGTTCCCACCCTCCCGCCGCAAAAACAAATACGCAAACAAATACAACAAACCACCACCAATAATACCAAAACTCGACACGTGTTTCGCCTCTCTACGAGGCATCCTCAGGAGGTGCTGGAGCTGGAGATGTTGTCGGTCTGACGTCCGTTACCGGTGGTTTGTTGTATTTATTTGCGTATTTGTTTTTGCGGCGGGAGGGTGGGAACATTAATGCATGCAAAAAATACGCAAATAAGTATAACGGGTAGTCACTAATCAACTAGCACGTTATTATACCGCGGAATAGTTGTAGTTGGAATTTAGTTTATGTCGAAAGAGCTGATTGAGATCCCGAGGAAGCGTAGCAAAAGATTCTACTAATTTATAAGCATGAGCGTAGTGAGGGCGTTTAAGGCACGAGGTGCAAAGTTAATAACGTTATAACGTCAATCTCGTGTGGCACATACAACTCTTCACCTCAGTCTTCACACCGACTACATCTGCATCGCTGACCGACTGCACCGCGCACCCTTGGGTTTTGATATCCACCTCATCAGACAAGTGATACCTATTACGAATATTTTATTTTATATGCGTCCTAAACGCGGGGGGTGGTACAGTCGACTACAAAGAGATGTATCCACTTTTGGACCATATTACAACGCAATAAGGTGAAAAAGTGGATACATCTCTTTGTATTTCACTGTACATTATTCCAACGACGGGAAAGGGTCTACTTCCAAGGTGGTCCCATATTAATCTGGTGCTGTTCTGATGATGGGATCTATGAGGAATTGAGGGAACTCCTCAATTTTTAATGGCATATGTATGGTGATTTGGGTGTTTTCTTAAGCAACTCAAGGATTTTCTCTCGGAAACCACCAATTTGATGATGTGGACCTCATGATGATGGTTGTTTTAATGATAATGATGATGATTTTTTTTTAATGTCGGATGTTCAGCGATTACTCCGACACCCGTGGTCCGATTTGAGGAATTCTTTTTTGTTTGAAAGGAACTGCCTCCAAGATAGTTTCACATTAATCTGGTTCTGTTTTGATGATGGGATCCATGAGGAATTGAGGGAACTCCTCAATTTTTAAAGGCACATGTATGGTGATTTGGTTGTTTTTTTAAGCAACTCAAGCATTTCCACTCGAAAACCACTAATTTGATGGAGTGGACCTAATGATGAAGACCACATATGATATGTGGAACTTTCCTTACATTGAGTAGGTATTATGAACTTTTTCTTATATATCTTCACCGATTATTGTGAGATCCGTTGTCCGATTATGATAATTATATAACCACTAAAACTGGAAAAATAAAAGCTTTTTACAAAAAAAAAGATAAACCGACTTCAAAAAGGATAAAATAAATTATTATATTATTTATATGCGTTACAAACTGATATGTTTGAAGTCGGTGCCAAGCCAAAAAGTTACAGTACCGGTCAAATCAGCTTCAAGTCTGAAAATCACAAAACATATCGATACCTACTTACATTTCAAAGGTGAATGTGAATCTATCTGTTACATTTTCACGTCTAAACCACTAATCCAATTTTGATTAAATGTGGTACCCATGTCTATATACTCTGATACACGTCTACTGTGTCAATAATCAGATAAAGACGGCAAATTAAAAAAAAACATGTATGGTTGACCTTCCATAGAAAATTTTAAATATCGCGCCTTTTTCTAATGAAAAGGTGGGTTCCACACACCCAGTGTGTCTAAGTATAGAAAGATCAATCTAGCCATTGAATTCCTTTACACTTCGATATTACACCTTAAATGAAGTAGTATAAATAATTCAAACCGAAGCACGGGCTCCGTTCGAGATATGGTTAGTCAGAAAACTAGTTAAAAAGTTTATTAAGAAACATCATAAGACCCATGATTATACTTTCTTTCTGTACTTGAATGAAAACCTACGTGCAGTCAATACCGTATTAGAATAGTTCTATAGTATGAAGAACAATTCACTGAGCAAATACGCCTCGTTCATATTAACTGTTTTGTGATTTTCAGACTTGAAGCTGATTTGACCGGTATTGTGACTTCAAACATATCAGTTTGTAACGCATATAAATAATAAAATAATTTATTTTATCCTTTTTGAAGTCGGTTTATCTTTTTTTTTTGTAAAAAGATTTTATTACTTACTAATTAGTAACAAAATTGACTAAGCATGCAGTCTTATCTAATTTCAGTTACAATTTTTATTGCGTTGTAAGCCGTCAAGCACAG
Source organism: Pammene aurita (assembly GCA_947086415.1). Taxonomy (NCBI): domain Eukaryota; kingdom Metazoa; phylum Arthropoda; class Insecta; order Lepidoptera; family Tortricidae; genus Pammene; species Pammene aurita. The sequence goes on from OX352293.1 coordinate 36,641,128, forward strand.
TGTAAACGGGTGCAATTTGCATGGGTTACATACCAATCGGACCGCTTTCACTGGTCTTGAGAGCAATTGTCGAGTAGTATTTTTTTTACATTTCTCTTTAAACTAGTAATTTTTATATCCTGAGCAAACAGTTAATCGGCAAAGAGTTATATATTTTAGGCTATGGATGGTACAAGGAGGATAAAAATCTCTATGTTACAAAAGTGTCCGTCAGAAGGGGACAAACTGACACAATGATATTAAATTTGATTAAATTAATTTTGATATTAAAAAATTTAATCCATACATATTTACAAAATAATTATTTGCGGAGAAGAAAAACACTCTGAATATTAATTTTATTTAGAACGTCATGTAAGTATTAAATATCGGTATATTAATCATTTCAAATGCTCAACTATACCACCCGGAGATATTTGGAACTATTGTTTACTGCCTACCTACCGCTGGACACTTTTTCGACCGTTTTCCTATAAGAGAGACCCATCCTCCTTGTACCGTCCATATTTTAGGCACTAAATATTGAAATGTACGCTCGCTATAAAATATTGGACATATCCAAACCATAACCAACATTACAAAGACGTTTGTTTTTTGCGATCGCGGCGCCATCTGCGCATACCTTCGCGCTTTTATCCTTATTAGGTAGGGTGATTATGCTAGTTTTCCGTCCACCTGATTAAACTGCTACAAATATATGGGAAAAACTTTTAAAGGTCTTTTTAAAGTCAAAAAATCTATTTATAAGGTAAAAAAAATCTACTAAAAAATCTATAAATGGATTTCTCTTGTAGATTTTTTAAATTTTAAGCTTTAATTTTGGAAAAGTTTGGAAAGTTAGATATACAGAATGATTCATGAGACGTGAGCAGGCTTAACACTACGGATTCAGTTAATAATAAGCTATTGTTTGATATCAGTATTAGTGTGATAAGCGCAAAAAATTTTTTTTAAGTAAAAATAAAAAGTTTAAAATTAGTTACGACACGCATGGTCACTCTACAATAAGAATACTCCGTCGAGTACTGATGTTAGAATATTCTCTTGTTTTTCTGTGATATGTGTCAAATTGATGTCTGGTTACTTTGGAAACATCGTATCTCACTTAATTTGACAATTATTTTTCATAATCAAAGTGCTGTCATGATTGTTAAAGAGGTTTTATCTTTATTGATTTGTTTATGTGGGGTGACCATGATTACAGAGTACAAAATTTCTATGAAACAAAAAGGTAAAAAAAATTGAAAGGCTTTATTGTTTCACTTAAGCATGATGGCGACCGATTCATTATCGTTAGCTAAGTGTGCGCGGATACAGGGGGGGGGGGCAACAGGGGCAATCGCCCCCCCCTGAAACGCAAACCTCGTATACTACGGGGCCCAAAGGTGCAGACCGCGAGATTTTTTGTGAAGGAAAGTGCCCCCCCCCCCTGAACGAAATCCTGGAAAGTGCCCCCCCTGAACGAAATTCTGGAAAGTGCCCCCCCTGAACGAAATCCTGGATCCGCGCCTGCGTCTCATGAATAACCCTGTATATATAAGTATGGACGGATAACAGACAAGTGTGGACGAAAACTAGCATAATTACCCTACTTACTTACATTAGATATTAGATACCTTATATGTATAGATTATAGTCTCATCTAAATTCACTATGTTATTTCAGCTCATGTTGAACAAGCAAACGTAATATTTAAGTGGAAATACTGTAATTACAGAACGCACATTCATGCATATTCAAAACGCGACTTTGTCCTTGGCAGAGCAAAGCAAACATCATTCATTTCGGGTCAGATTTACACAGATCACTTAACATAACATAATGTATAGGGACCGATAGTTGGGGGGCCTGCCATCTATTGGTATAAATTGAAAACTTAAGCTATTTCATCAGGTGCTGCGCTCTACAGTTCATACTCGCACCTCGCACCGTTTGACGCTGTAATTTGGCTTCTTGTAGTGATATTAGAGCACTTCGCTGTCTTCGCGCCAATGGGGAAGGCCGGTGAACTTTTTGAAGAGGGCGCTGTTCCAGATTCCATACAATGAAAGAAAGAGACATATACAACGAGAGAAAGAGACAGACGATGAATGGTCCTTTACTATTATGCAGTCAAAAAGCTTTTCTTAGGTAAAAACCTTCCCTATGGCGTTAATCTCCAGCATTTTAATTTTAGTATATTTCAGAAACTGGTGGATTTTAATTTCGGAGCAATTCGAGACAAATCATTGATTCATTTTCGCAAATAAAACTACTTCGCGCTGTGCTGCCGCCTACAATTGACGCATGATCCCTCTAAGACGACTCGACAGGCTCTCTAAAGGCACCATCTAATGAGAGACAGAGTCGAGACCTTTTGTTGTCAAACATAAGAATTTGTTAGGCTGAGAATGTTGTGTAGGTAGGTACTAAAGCAGTTTTTTATATTCATTGCCTGGTGCCTAAACTAATTTAGTATGAGAGCGCGAACGCTCATTTCAGTTGCGTCTACGTTCACGACCTTAAGTCATGTAATTTCCAAAATTAACTGAGAGATGGTGATAAGAGCACCTCATAAGAACTCAAACTCAAAACGTATATTGCAAACATATTACAAGTAATATGAACCCTGTACCGGCACAGCAATGTAGTATATAGCAAAGCTATTTAATACTTAAACTTACAAACATAGTATTAAAACCTTAATAATAATTAAGTAATTTTCATATAAACTAATGATGTTGTATGTAAATCTGTGGTGAAATCGCCGTTTTCATACTAAGTACTGTTTATAAACGTTTCTTTATGCGCAGTCTATCAGTGGCAGTCCTTCTAAATATGAATTTTCATGAATATGCGTTGCGTTTTATATCAAAATACGCTTAAGGCCGAGTAAGTAAATAGGTTTCGTTTAATACTGTTAGAATAGGTACTGGTATGTATATGTAAATTAGTATAGATTACATATCTGAAGACGCGGTAGGTTCAGGGAATTCGCGAAGAAAGTTAAATGGCTCTATTTATGCACGACTGTGACAATCGCCTGATGGAGATTGGAGGCTATGGGCAACATTAGGTACATATTTTTTCCATGTAAGGACACTCTTTTGCCAAGGCGTGCCCCTGTTATCGCTTTTGATTGTTACCTTAGGCCAGGGGTCGGCAAACCGCGGCTCGAGCCGCATGCGGCTCTTTGAAGGGTCACTGATTGTGGCTCTTCGAGTTCCCCTCAATTTGTAGGGTTCCGTACCTCGAAAGGAAAAAACGGAACCCTTATAGGATCACTTTGTTGCAGGCGCGGATACAGGGGGGGAGCAACAGGGGCAATTGCCTCCCCCTGGAACGCAAACCTCGTATACTACGGGGCCCATAGGTGCGGACCGCGAGATTTTTTGTAAAGTAAAGTGTCCCCCCTGAACGAAATCCTGGGAAGTGCCCCCCCCCCCCCCTGAACGAAATTCTGGAAAGTGCCCCCCCCCTGAACGAAATTCTGGATCCGCGCCTGCTTTCTCACTCAGGTCTCTCACTCAACTCAGGTCTATTGTCCCTTGGAGCTGTGAAAAAATCAAACTTAAAAGTCAACGCAATCAAAAGATACAGTCGTTTATGCTGCAAAATTTAGAGTTTTTCGGCACTCGCAAAACCTACGGGGTACTTCCCGTGAACTCAGAAACTTGAAATTTGGTACGAAGCAACGTCATATAGCATAGACAATGGAAAAATTACAAAAAGTAGACATTTTTAGTAAAATCATACAAAAAATATTTTTTTTAATTTTCAACTTACTACCTTTTTCCTCGTAAACGCGTGGAGATATTAAATTGAAATTCATGTCAAATACTCAGGGCTATAGGACCTGTCAGATGTAGCAAAACCAAACTTTTACGTCAACGCAATCAAAAGAAATAGCAACTTAAGTCGCATATTTTGAAACTTAGTACTCGCAAGAAACTCAAAACCTAAAGGGTACTTACTTCCCGTAAACTCAGAAACTTGAAACTTGGCACGAAGAAACTTCATATAGCACAGACAAAGGAAAAATTACGAAAAGTAGACATTTTTAGTAAAATCATACAAAAAATATTTTTTTAAATTTTCAACTTACTACCTTTTTCCTCGTAAACGCGTAGAGGTATTAAATAGAAATTCATATGAAATACTCAGGTCTATAATACCTTTCAGCTGTAACAAAATCAAACTTCTACGTCAACGCAATGGGTGAACTTTTACTTATATACCTATAGGTTTGTACGGAACCCTCGGTACGGGAGTCCGACTCGCACTTGGCCGGTTTTTTAAATCAAAATTTACAGTAAAAAAACGAAACAAAACTGCGGCTCTATGAGCTTCCGAAAATTCCATAATTTTCCGCCATCAGGCGCTTTGTTAAAAAAGTTTACCGACCCCAGTGCTCACTCCATACTAGAAATAGAAAACATTTATTCACCACAACAACAACATGCAAACAAACATTCTTAATCTAAGGATAATAACTAATTATATAGTTGCCACGAAATGGCCCCGACTCAGCATGGTGCTAGCCTGGGAGGCCAGCGCTGTTCTTCCGCCGGGGCCACACGTACTACTGAGGGAGAAGCGGGCAGGGGGCGTGAATACCAAAGTTTACAACGGGCGCCCTATTTACACCCCCTGCCCTTAGTTGTCATGCCTTCATCATGTCAAATTTCTGGCTATAGTAGTCAAAAGCATCGTGCGGGTACGGCACGAAATAAAGGAAGAACGCTGCGACGCGTAGCGACTGCAGATGGCCACACCCACAGAAAGCTCAATAAGGCTTGTGTTGTGGGTACTAGACGACGATATATGTAATAGATATATACATTTAAATACTTAAATACATAGAAAACAAACATCCATAACTCAGGAACAAATATCCGTGATAAACACACAAATAAATGGCCTGACCAGGATTCGAACCCGGGACCTCCTGCTTCATAGGCAGGGTCACTACCGACTAGGCTAGGAGGCCGTTAAAATATACTTTATTGTACAACATTTGTACAACAAAGAAAAATACAACAGGAAGAATATACAATATTTGTACATGGAAGAGATCTCTTCCAGTCAACCATTGAGCAGTTTGATGTATTGATGTTTTCTTTATTTACCTTTAAGTATATTAAAGTCGGAAAACTGTCCACATCAGATATGACGCAATAGGCGCCACGAACCCCCTGTACTTACTTAGTTTTAGTTTGCTACACTAACTATTCCCTATTTTAAGACGCGGACATCTGGCAATTGTTCATCGGTGTTATGCAAACGAGTTGTAAGAAATAAATATCTTACAGTTCTAGGTTTGATGCAGTGCAGTATCATGTAATTAATAAGATTATATCATTTTCAGGAGTTTCTGTTGGGGGTAAATAGTGCAAAATGACGTTACGTTAATGTATTGTTTGTCGCCTACCTACTGTTTTTTTTTCCGTAGCTACTAGTGTTTTTATTTTTTTATATTAAATAAATATTTTGCTGGTCTGTCACTCTGACGTCCTCCGATATTAGCTGCCAGATGCCTGGATCTAGCAATAAGTTTAAAATAGTAAACTAATTAGAGGGTTCTCTGCTCTCATTATTGCGCCAACGTCAGGGGCGTAGTGATGTAAAACGGCGCCCAGGGCACGCACCCAAACTGCGCCCTTTTGTAATTTTTTTACAGGATATTCTACATATTGACTGTATGTAATGGACCGTATTAAGCCAGGAATAAATTTCATAACCAATCGCGTCCCCGTCCTAGGCGATAACTTGTGAAGTGCTTAAGGTCGATGTATAATGAAGCCTCGTGAAAGTCAGCTGTCGCTCCGTTGGTGGGTGAGGAACGGAAACCATTTAATCACTTAAAAAATTGTCCTCGCATCCCAAAGGAAAATTTGTCAGATGATAGTTTATATGCTATTATAAAAATTAAAAATTGTCAACCGGCTGTATCGAGGTGGAAAGACCTTGAACGCCGTATGTTCACGTAACCAGTTGATGGTATTTTCACCAAGATGCAGTCGGTTGATGATTTTTGGGGTTCCGTACCAAAATGGTAAAAAATAACTTGTCCGTCCGTCTGTCTGTCTATCTGTCATAAATTAAATTTGCTCATAAGCTACGGGACCGATTTACCAAAAATTTTGTAGACATATCTCCGGGTCGGACGTGTAACGTTAATAAATTAGGTTTAAACATGGATGCCACTTTTGAGTGGTTAATTAGAATAAATGAATTAAAAGTTTTTCAAAATATACCGTGTAATATATCAGATGAAAGCACTTATTGCCAGAATTACAAAAATATTTATTATCTCGGAAACTTCTGGGTCAAAAAAAATGTTCTTTATTTATAGATTACAGGAAACATTACATGAAGTCTACTATGGTAATTCTTTAAAAAAAATATTTTGTGGGGCATCCTATCATTATGTTATTTGGCATTAAAGATGCCGGCTGTTTTTTTTTTTCAATATTTTATACAAGTTTTAGAAGTCGACCGCTTAGAAAATAGTAGTTTATGCAACAGTTGTATAAGAGGGGTCAAAAAAGGTGAGTGGCGTGGGTAACAATTTGAGCCGTAGGCGAAAATTGTTAAGAAAAACGCCACGAACATTTTTTTACCTACTTCTACGTCGTTGCATACAATACTTTTTCTACGAATACACTTACTTTTACATAAAATGCGAAATTGAAAACTTCATGGATATCGCAGTTATTTTGCCAACATAATCAACAATCATTTAAGTTTTACCTTTTAAAACACTATTTTTCAATAATACTAACACAAATACACACCGTCGTTATTTGATCAATTATTAAGCTACAGAGATTAGTAAAAATACCTACATTACTTTCAAAGCTTGCAATTCACCCCAATAAACGAACGGGAAACGTAAAAAACTACGAAGTAGGTCTGTGGTTCTTTTAATTTTTTTCTTTTTTAAAGTTTTTCTAAAAACGCTGCATTTATTTAGGTTTCTTAGGTTGGCAGTAATTTATTTTATATTAATATTCGTGTTTGCACGCGATTCCGCGATACTATTTTGGCGCTTTTATAGAACAAGTGTTATTTTGGGGAATAGACAAGATAGACTTTTCATCGAGTGTATTATCTATGTTCTTATAAAGGTGTTGACGAATGTATAAATGACAGATAAAAGTACAGGAGTAGAAAAATAATATTAAAGTGTATTTCTCTTATTAAGAGTTTCGAAATTTCGCTAGTAGACGTAATAGCCTCTGCCTTTGTAATGTATGATGATAAAAAGTATGTCATTATCGTAGATTTTTTATTCGGATTTGATGTGGCACGTTCCCAAGGAATTTCTGCAATTCAGTTTTCCTCAGAAACGTTCAAAATTACTAATATATTTTATTGACATATGTCAAAAGCAGACGCTAGTAAAACAAAAGTTAACACAATCATTTTTTTTATCCTAATTAATGAATTACAAATTTTCCGCAAGCGGTAGTGACCTCTAAAACTTGTTTGATAATTCTGAAAAAGTACATCCATCATCTTTAATCACAAATAATCATGACATTACCAACACTACCACAATCGCGGATGGATTGTAATTAAGAATATTGAAATCATGGAATTCATGGATGAACAATATTTCACTGTGTTTCATTCACGAATAGGCGTTTAACAATACCTAATTCATGTCAAAAGTCTAAATCTACAATAACTCTTTAAAATTTGTTACGTATATAAATACATTATAGTTAAATATAAAATAAAAATACAGACAAAATTTACTTATTTTAAATTTTATTAGGCTCCTTTGTATTCTAACTCCAAAAAAAAGTTTATTCATACTTTAACACATTTTTTCATGCCTCAAATAACATAAATGCCCCAAAAACATATTTCTTCCATAAAGTTTTTCACGGCTACGTTGCCGGTGACGTCAGGTACCACGCGCTTTTTGTAAAGCGGTCCAGACACTATCAGTAATATTGTCATTATTTCTGTACCCGTCCTTTTCTAGCATATGTAGAATGATAAGGATAGGTAGATAAATAATGTCATTATTACTGACAGTGTCTGGTCAGCTTAAGAGCCGTTTCAACTCGCGGAGGAAGACGCCTGATCTATTTTCACATTTTAGACGTTTCTGTGGTAGATAGTAGATTACTCAGAGATATTGGAAATTTGAATGTCACGGGAAATATAATCGATTGATGTCTTAAAAAATATATGTAGGTACCTATGTAAAAATATATACGTTGCTAATTTTTAATAGATATCATTTTAAACCCAACTAACATTACTCACGAAATTAATCGCATGAGTTTTATTTCCATTTCACAAAATAATAAGAATCAAAATTTTACGTCTAAATATTTGGGTCTACAAATTTTGTAAGTGTGTAATGTAGTGTAATGCAAAGTAGTTATCATACATTACTTCCCAGTATATTCAGGAATAAATTTATTTATAAGAATGAAATCGAAATTATTAAAAAAAAACTTCTCTTGTTTGCCGATTGGGATTGAATTATTATTTAATAGGTAGTTAGCAAACTTGGTTTTTTGCGCCCCCCTCTTGATTGCGCCCAGGGCACGTGCCCTGGCTGCCCCACCACTCACTACGCCACTGGCCAACGTATCTGAAGTGGCCAGTTCCTCAAGTCAGTAGAATGTATAAGTTCCCATATGAACTATGAGACTTCTCTTTCTGGACAATACTTACTAGACGACAAGCATATTTTATTTTATATTTATCTTCATACTATCCCAATCCCACATACATCATAGTACATACCCAGCAAACATTCTAAGTGCTTTTCCCCAGGCTCTAGAATATATTACTAATTTAGGTAAAAATTACATCATACGCACCACATAAATTCACATATCGTACATTTATACTTCCGGGTAAAAATATAGAGCCATTAAAACGTAAATTTCCCTTAATCAATTCACTATAAGGTCAGAAACTTAAGGGTTGAGAATGAGCAAAATATAAGGTAAAATTAACTTCGAAACTTGACCAATAGTTAATATATACTTGTAGGTGCATCTTAGGTGTATATGCGACGTAATTTGTTCTTATAGTGAGGACCTTTAGGTCGACGATTTAAGTAGCTTTTGCTACCAATTTCGTAATAAATATTACCTTCCATAGATACCAAATTGAGACTATAAAGTTAAAAACACTTGTAAGGTACTAAATATACCATAAGGTTTCATTTAGATTACCTAATAGTCAAATAAACCTTAAAAAATAACTAATAAGTTGAAGTTTGCGAGGCGACTTCAGGTCAAGTTTGTTTTACTTACAAATAAGTCATTTATTGGTGAAATAGGACGTGTTTACCCTATAGTTATTTCGTTTTTAAACCAACAGTAGTATTGGATTTACAATGGCCAAAGACAAAAAAAATATAGATATTCCAGTAGTCACTATAGGAAGTATTAGGATAATATGAAAATTCAAAGTGAATTATTAAAAGAAGAACAAAAGTGTGAATTAACTTCTAAATCCAGTTTGCATGGATATCCAACTTTGTGTCAATCTACTGATACTGATATCGTTTCAATAACACACACAAGCAAAGATCTTGATTATATGCATTCCTATAATATTGCATTAGGAAATCAAATATCTGATAATATAGATGAGATGAGAGATGGCAATGAAATCGGTGCAAACAAAGAATCGGAAAATAAAGACTCTGGAGATGAGTACATTAAAAATGAAGACTGCTTTAATATAAAATCAATAAAACTTATGGAAGACCTAAGAAAATGGACAGTACATCATAAACCCACCAACTCATCTCAAAACGACTTGTTAGTTTTACGGATTTAAATTGCCAAAAGATACACGAACACTTTTAAAAACTGACGATATCTTTATAGAGCGTATGGGCCAAGGCAAGTTTTGAACTTTGTCAGATACGGATTTAAGTTCCTATTAAGTTAATGTTCAACGTAGACGGTATGTCTCTTTTTAACAGTACTGCTTTCGAAGTGTGGCCTATTGCTATGGCAATATATGACATGCCAAATATAAAGCCGATGTTTGCAGCAATTTACTATGGAAGTGGAAAACCACCTTTGGAACTTTATTTACGACAATTTATAAATAGTTAAAGCCATGACGCGTAATTTCAGTGACCGCGAGGCAACTGGATGGCTCGCGGTATTTAAGCTCCTGAAGTGATGAGGAACCGCCCTGTGCAACCCGAACTGACCCAACTTGGACTGAAGCGGAAATACGGGGGGGTGTGTACAAAAAATATCGTGAGGCAACCGATTGAAACAGCGGTTGCCTGAAAGAATATACCCTGGTTATATAACAAAATCTTAATGCCATCCCTCCTGGTTGGACTGGTTCCCTGTACGAGAGCAAAGAAAAAAATTGAAAAAACAATTGTCAGGCAACCGCTTGAAAATTAGCATGCTTGTTCTTCATCACATACAGACACCGGAAACAAATTACCATCCGCCCAGGCCGGGCAGTTATCGAACCACCAGAGTTGGAAGCCGGACCGGAAACAGTAAACTGTAAGTTTTTCTTAGCTGAACGAGAGAACTTCAAGTATTTCGAAGAAAAGGCGATGGAATTAAGCGTATCGAAGCAATACACAACATATATCGGAAAAAGACTACCGAAAAGAAAAAAATGATTAGACGAAATACCTGATGAAGAAATTAGAATTACTGCTAGTGAATTTTTAGTAAAATCATACAAAAAATATTTTTTTAAATTTTCAACTTACTACCTTTTTCCTCGTAAACGCGTAGAGGTATTAAATAGAAATTCATATGAAATACTCAGGTCTATAATACCTTAATACACTACACACAACATATATCGGAAAAAGACTACCGAAAAGAAAAAAATGATTAGACGAAATACCTGATGAAGAAATTAGAATTACTGCTAGTGAATTTTTAGTAAAATCATACAAAAAATATTTTTTTAAATTTTCAACTTACTACCTTTTTCCTCGTAAACGCGTAGAGGTATTAAATAGAAATTCATATGAAATACTCAGGTCTATAATACCTTTCAGCTGTAACAAAATCAAACTTCTACGTCAACGCAATGGGTGAACTTTTACTTATATACCTATAGGTTTGTACGGAACCCTCGGTGCGGGAGTCCGACTCGCACTTGGCCGGTTTTTTAAATCAAATTTTACCGTAAAAAAACGAAACAAAACTGCGGCTCTATGAGCTTCCGAAAATTCCATAATTTTCCGCCATCAGGCGCTTTGTTAAAAAAGTTTACCGACCCCAGTGCTCACTCCATACTAGAAATAGAAAACATTTATTCACCACAACAACAACATGCAAACAAACATACTTAATCTAAGGATAATAACTAATTATATAGTTGCCACGAAATGGCCCCGACTCAGCATGGTGCTAGCCTGGGAGGCCAGCGCTGTTCTTCCGCCGGGGCCACACGTACTACTGAGGGAGAAGCGGGCAGGGGGCGTGAATACCAAAGTTTACAACGGGCGCCCTATTTACACCCCCTGCCCTTAGTTGTCATGCCTTCATCATGTCAAATTTCTGGCTATAGTAGTCAAAAGCATCGTGCGGGTACGGCACGAAATAAAGGAAGAACGCTGCGACGCGTAGCGACTGCAGATGCACTGCGACTGCATATCTGATAATATAGATGAGATGAGAGATGGCAATGAAATCGGTGCAAACAAAGAATCGGAAAATAAAGACTCTGGAGATGAGTACATTAAAAATGAAGACTGCTTTAATATAAAATCAATAAAACTTATGGAAGACCTAAGAAAATGGACAGTACATCATAAACCCACCAACTCATCTCAAAACGACTTGTTAGTTTTACGGATTTAAATTGCCAAAAGATACACGAACACTTTTAAAAACTGACGATATCTTTATAGAGCGTATGGGCCAAGGCAAGTTTTGAACTTTGTCAGATACGGATTTAAGTTCCTATTAAGTTAATGTTCAACGTAGACGGTATGTCTCTTTTTAACAGTACTGCTTTCGAAGTGTGGCCTATTGCTATGGCAATATATGACATGCCAAATATAAAGCCGATGTTTGCAGCAATTTACTATGGAAGTGGAAAACCACCTTTGGAACTTTATTTACGACAATTTATAAATAGTTAAAGCCATGACGCGTAATTTCAGTGACCGCGAGGCAACTGGATGGCTCGCGGTATTTAAGCTCCTGAAGTGATGAGGAACCGCCCTGTGCAACCCGAACTGACCCAACTTGGACTGAAGCGGAAATACGGGGGGGTGTGTACAAAAAATATCGTGAGGCAACCGATTGAAACAGCGGTTGCCTGAAAGAATATACCCTGGTTATATAACAAAATCTTAATGCCATCCCTCCTGGTTGGACTGGTTCCCTGTACGAGAGCAAAGAAAAAAATTGAAAAAACAATTGTCAGGCAACCGCTTGAAAATTAGCATGCTTGTTCTTCATCACATACAGACACCGGAAACAAATTACCATCCGCCCAGGCCGGGCAGTTATCGAACCACCAGAGTTGGAAGCCGGACCGGAAACAGTAAACTGTAAGTTTTTCTTAGCTGAACGAGAGAACTTCAAGTATTTCGAAGAAAAGGCGATGGAATTAAGCGTATCGAAGCAATACACAACATATATCGGAAAAAGACTACCGAAAAGAAAAAAATGATTAGACGAAATACCTGATGAAGAAATTAGAATTACTGCTAGTGAAACATTCAGGATTAACACGTTTCTCGTCCTCGTAGATAAGACTCGTGTCCGAGTTAGAAAAACGACAGGAGGCCTACTACGGATTTAACGAGAAAACTAAAATAGGTGAGTTGTCAACATCGACCCTAACGGAAAAAGCAATTTTTTTGGAAAAAAGTGTCCTAATGATTTAGCCTACTTCAGGAATGTGTACACTTTCAAGGCCACCTTTGAAGAACAAAACACTTTCAGAAGAAAACTTCTTTCAGAAGTGAAAGAATTTTGTTAAAACTAGATTCTGGATCATTAAAAAGTCTATCATCGTTTCTGCGAAATCAGAATTTCGAGAACATTTATCCAAACTTGGATATAGCAGTTCGCATGGCTCTGTGTACACCAGCGACAAATTGTTCGGGTGAGAGAAGCTTTTCTTGCTTAAAGTGGGTGAAAAACTATCTACGATCTACAGTATGCCAAAAAAAGCTAAATGCATTAAGTAGCTCTTTTGTGCATAGAGTCAGAACTAATGAACAAAATTATAATTGACGACGATATAATTGACGATTTTGCGGATATACAATCGCGCAAAAAGGTCATGTAAAAGTTTTATAACTGAATTGAATCACCATGCAGATTGTTAACAGATAATTTAATAACAATATTGTTCGTATTGTTTTTAAACTATAAGTCCAATAAAAAATATTTACCAATTTAGTACACAATTCGTGCTATTCCATGCAAGTTGTAATTTCATTGACAAACAAATGAATATGATTATGAACTACACGGAGAAAAATATTATACTGAAAATGATTATCTTTTTTAAAAACAGTGATATTTAGTTTCTAATGTTGAATCAGGAATAAAATGTAGCAATACTAGCAATAATAATTAAGCTTCAGCAAAAATTATATTTCTCAAGTTACCAAACTTTACTTACTGGAAACACAAAAAATTACAAACCGGGTTAGTAAAATTACAAACTTTTTTTTTGTCAACCATTTATCAAAAATTTGTACAAGTAATTCTTATATAGTTTAATATTTATGATGAGAATACCAATTGTTTAGAAACTGTGCAGTATTTTTTGGAATCCAATGATGTTAAATATCAGCAAGTATCTTGCTTACTAGAAATTCGTATGCTGTTGTAGGTAAGTATTTATTGATTTCATAGATTACATTATTTAGAAGCTCAGAAAATTTACTAAACTGGTTTAGAACAAATGTTATTAGTTTAGAAAATTTACTGGACAGGTTTAGAATTAATGTAATCAGTTCTTAATTTTTCATAAGATATATTTATTTAAACAAAGAATATTTTTTAAATCTTTTAATTCTAAAATATTTTCTTCCACCTTCTTTTGTCCGTGTAGGGTATCGAAATGCAGAGTTCAGAAGGGGCGGCAAAATTTGAATAGCCTACTGGCGGCAAATGTGTTAATCCGCCACTAACTGTCTGTGCTTGGCACCTCATCGGAAGCACACCGCCTACACCCGCGCTGTCAAACAAATACTGAATACGATTGCGCTCGCCTCGCGGTCAAAGTGACGTTGTCATGGCGGTCGCTTCGACCATGAACGGTTACTCTGCACCATTAGGTCGCAGAATTAAGTATATATTACGTAAAATTGACTTAAATACTAGTACGTCGTATTTTTAGGTAAATTTTAACTTCTTAGTCGAGCCGACATTTTGTTTTGTTATAATTAGGACGTGTTATTGTAAATTACATAATTTAGATAAGTTGTAATACCTAGAACAATAAAATCTTACGGTACTGTTATTGTCATTTATATGAAAAAATATATAAAGTCAATTTAATATATTTACAAACACCGAACTCAAATTTACGAACCCCAATTACAAGCAATACATACTACTTATGAGCTTAAAAAAAAGTAATACTTAAGTATTTCGAAAGCCCATCAGTAGTTTTGAATAAAAACCTAACATACTGCACGAGAAAATTTTCAGCGCACAAGATTTCATCGTATAATTCCTGCGTAATCGACCTAGATAATTATTTTACGCCAAGTAATGGCCGCCATTCTCGTTGCAAAACTTAAGATTGATTTTTAGTTAGACATTTTGTTTGTGAGCGAAAAGATAATACTCTCGTTATATATTTGTCTCTTTCTCTGCATGATATCTCATAAAAAATAAACCTGTCTGGGTAATTAAATGGTAAAAAACACGTTGAAATCATGTTGAAAAATGGTAAGTCTTACCAATTTAGTACATTGCAACCACATGACACGTCGTGGCGACGTTCAATCCACGTCGCAAACATTACCTATGTAGTAACCATTAGGTCGCAATTACTAAAATTACGTGGAATCGACGTAGCCGGCACGTGCTTTTTTTCCCCACTTTGGTGGATTCCACGTGGAATCCACGTCGATTCGAGGTAACTCATTTTGGTCACTGTCAGATTTGCGACCTATAATAGGTGGTTTTATCGTTATTTTTACCAAAAATGTTTGCTGGGTATGGTCACTCTACTTAGAATGAGATGCAGCCCCCCACATTACCCTCTCTTTCGGCCTCACTTTGTGGTCGAAGTATGACCTCCAGATTGTATTTAACTTCATGTTCTCGACAGGGACTATAAATTATAAACCCAAAGTTGCATTTAACGAAGTAGGTTACACCTTTTATACAAACTCAGGACAACTTAACGTAAATCCGTTTAAGGATGATCGTAGCGCCATCTCTCGATGCATTCAGGAATCTAAATAGTTTGACATTTTGCCCTTAGCACAAACCTGCAATCGTCATATCTGACGTGGCTAGCTCTCTGTCTATACTTGGTATTTATGAATAGTGGAGCAATCCAAAAACTTTTTGAGGCCCTAAGTTTGATAACTTTACTAAATGGCGCTGTACAGTTCATACACAAACCTATTAATGAGTTTAAAACGAAATTGAAAATATTGATTGACAATTGTTTTTATAGTGTTACAGAATTGTTATCGTACAATTTTTAAATCTGAAATGACATCTATAATTGAGCTTGTATGTAAAAATTGGGTAATGTTGACTTCTAACTATTTAAATGGACTAAAAATTGACTTGTAGTTATCCATTAATTTAACTATGTAACTGACTTTTTATTAATTTAATTACTGTTGTTTATTCCAAATTATTATTAACCATTTTGTTCTCACATCTTATGTTACCACAAATAATAAATAATTTTATTCATACATTATTCGGAAACTCTGGTTAAGTTAAGATGGCGCTCCAGAGTTACCGCATAATGTATGCGGCGTATACGAGTAGCGCCATTTAGTAAAACTATCAAACTTAGAACCCAAAATGAGTATAAGAATTTTCAACCACCTTCCAAGGGAAATAAGCGAAGAGCAAAAATACACCAAATTTGTCAATAAGTTGAGTACCTCATAGAACACTGCTTTTATTCTTTGCAACAGTTTTTTGACGCAAATAAATTTCATTCATACCTATCTTTACACTATACCTAAATGTTAGTCTTAGAATTAAAATAAACTTATCATTTTAGGTTATTGTGCCCTAAATTTTAAGATAAAATTTGCAATACCCTTATACGTAGTGTTGTAGAGACTCGAGTCCTTGTAGTCTTCATTTGTAAGACTCGACTTGGTTTTTTAGACTCTAAGTCATCGAATCGAAGCTCAAGTTCTTTTGAACTTCGGGGGGACTTGAGTCTTCTGTAGTCTTATATAGAGACTCGAGTCCTCTATAGAGGCTCGAGTATTTTGTTTACTCGTAAGGCCTTTAAAACAACTGAGTCATTATTAGAACTCAACTAGACTTGTAATTGTAAGAAAGAACACTTGAGATTATGAGATTACGGAAAATACTGAGTAAAGTAATATACAGGGCTATCAATCCAAATGGGTCAGTATGGAGAAGTCAGAAACTATGAGAGATAGCGAAATCTGTTCTTAGGAACCATGGCGTCGATTTTAATAACAAGAAAAACTGCATACATAGATTTTAAAAAAACTTGTACCCAGTTTAGGAATTTATTATCATGTTATTCAATCAAATACAAACATTGAAAACATTGAAAAAATAATCAACCCAGTTGGACCGGTAAGGCGTATCGATGTTGGTTCAAGTCCAACTGGGTTGATTATTTTTTCAATGTTTTCAATGTTTGTATTTGATTGAATAACATACTAATGTATGAGTGGAATACCCACTTTAAAAAAAAAATGTAAAAATAATTATGAATTTATTATCATGTTAATTATTATGTCAGATTAATTAAATTAAAGAATATGAAATACAATGCAGTTTATTAATTTTTGATATCGTGTTTCATAGTAACATTTACTGCTTATAACCCATCGATTATACACAATCGATATCCAGATAGAAATAATGTAAGAACTTATTTTTCAAAACGACCGGGTTCGATTCCCGAACTGAGTACAAGTTTTTTTTAATCTATGTATGCAGTTTTTCTTGTTATTAAAATCGAAGCCATGGTTCCTAAGAACAGATGTCGCTATCTCTCATAGTTTCTGACTTCTCCCTACTGACAAATTTGGATTGATCACCCTGTATAGCAATCAGTAATTACCTATATCTTTCTTTTGATTTTAATGATGTCTGTTTATATGGTTTCCATAATGAATTAATTGTGACTTAAGGGATGACGTTAACGTTTTTAAGAATTATTTCATGATATTTAGTTTAACATGTCATTTTTCGATAGAAACCATAGAAATTTCAAAAGCAAGTCGTCATTATAGGACTCGAGTCTTAAAGCACACCTAAAATTGACATAAGACTTTAAAAAGATACGATGGCTTGAATGTTCTCTAAAGCTTGACTCGTGACTACAGGACTCAATAAGACTCAAAAAAAGGACTCGACTCACGACTCAAAAGACTTGGAAGTCTTTTAAGCTCACAGTCCCGTAAATATGGGTTCATGATGCAATTTAGACTTAAAAAACGCGAGTCTCTACCAACACTACTTATACGGTCTTATGTTGATCTGTGAAAAGTGTGAAATATTGTAAGACCTGTACACTAACATGAATGCAATAAAGTTCTATTCTATTATATTCTATTCTAAAGTTCTCAGACTGTGCTCCTCTATTTATTCATAAATTCTTAGTGAATGAAACCCGGATGGAGTAGCCATGTCTGGTTTTTCCGATAGAAAAAAAGTCTGCCAATCTTTGCGGGGGAGGGGAACGTCAAATGTATGACTATTCGTACGTAACGTACAAATAGATAAACGTCAGTCCACACATGTGTATGAACACTGGTCATATGTTTTCGGCAGAGGGGAACGCCTGTCAATGGCGACTCCGGTTGGTTGATTTGTCTAAGCATAAATTCGTAACCTCTATGGTCAATTATAGGAAAAACCTATTCTCTACACTACATCAACTAATATACCTAATAATTAAATTTAAAATGACTAGCTTAAATTTTAAATCCGTAGTATAGTAACATATACCTAAACACAAGGAGTGAAGGCTTCAAACAAGGAATATATCGAAAGGAAAGCACCCATTTTAATCCAACAAAATACCGTTTTCACTTAATATACCCAGGTGATAAAAATAAATCACGTTATTTATAATATTAAATGTCCAATAAAATTCCTAAGGTGCCTGCGGGCCCGTTCCCTAAAATATGAATAAAACATATGCCTTACATAACGGATCATCCAAGAAATATTACAACTCCATTCAAATTTGAACTCTAGCGCGCCTGCATAGGGAATATATTTATATGAAGACTGCTTCTGTATAGGAAATGTAGGGAACGTTTACTGACTTTACTGTTACAACACCGATTAGTTCACCAAGAGCAAAAATAGAATTTATCTACACTCACATTGTAAGTCCTCTAAAACGTGTTCAAAAACGGTAGGCAATGGCTAGCATTACTACAACCGATTTTACTATGATAAGCTTTTTATCTGTGGCAGTAACGTAATTTTAACTTTACATGCTCATATATTGATACGTTATGTATGAGTTTCAAATTCCGAACATCGAATTTGATAACATAATGTAAATCCTGTCCTCCTTCCCGACCAGCGGCACGCGCCCGCCCGACCACCGGCACAATCCAGTTGGCCATGGCGGTGCAATATGGTTTCCGAACACTTCATTTAGGATATATAATATGAGTGTAGATAAAGCAGTGTATGCAACTGTACGTAATTAGGCCTTAAAACGTAACAGTTACATAAACTACTATTATTTACCTGAGAAAAAAACAGTATCAATTTAGGCCCATGTGTTGATTATTGCGAATTGACCTTAGTTGTCTTACGATAAGGTGCATTTTTCCCTTTAATTATACTAGGCTTCACTTTGACAGATGAAAGGACAAATGCAGCCAATATAGTGCATCTTTGGGAGTTTCAGGAACTAAACCATAAGTATATGACTAAACATTACTTCAGGAATGTAATAAATAAGTACAGTCGAGACCAAAAATATGTATACACTTTTGCACCTTACCCCATTGAAATAAGGTTCAAAATTGCATTCATATTTTTGGCGTTCCACACCCGCTCAGCGGACATAACTTGTAACTAAAATGATATACAATAAATATGTTCTATCTATCTATCTATCTATCTACATATTTATATTTGCTTGTTTTCTTTTTCTATTACTATGCCATACGATTAAATAATGATATAGGAGAATTCGGCCTTGCCCCTTATACTGTGCCAAATTAGAGACTTAATAGTAAAACAAAAGTTAGAATAAAAATATTTATATTTTCATATTATAACTTCAGACTCGAAACCTTTTGTACCAAAACGATTAAAATCGTCATCAGAATCATTCACCACATTTTTCCGTCTCCTGCGCTCTCGTTTCTTCCCCATCCATTTAGTCGTCTCCAAATCCATGGCCTTTGCACACTTTTCATATATTTCATACAAATTTCTCAAGAACCTTAAAACACCAGCACCCTTTATATATTGCTGTAAATACACATAGGGCTCCATCTGATGATCCAAAAGCAGAGCAATATTATAAATAAAAGTTCCATTGAAACTTTTTGAATATTTTGTCGCCTCATATGGAAAATGGCATAAATTATTTAATGAGTTAAACTGATGGAGACAACACTGAAACCTGGCAAAAGAGTGCATTTTTTTCGCATCGTAACTTTTTGGTTTCTTTTTTATACTCGCATCTAATTCAAAGTGTTTCAGCAAAACGCTGGCCGCCAACAAACAGTCTTCATATTGAACCTTGTTTTTGTTCAAGAAAATCTCATCGTCATTATTAGTGACCGGTAATCTCTTCAGCTCTTCTACTTTCTTTGAGTATTTGTTGTTGAAATTATTATGTCCCCGGAAAGTCCCAGTTTTGTCGTCAATCACCTCTAATGTCACATAACATGTCAGCAAACTTAGGACATGAGCTAATGGAGGCTTTGTTTGAAGAACCCACCACAATATTGCTATCAGATACAATCTAAAATTTGATGGCAAGTCTTCTAACATAGCCAAGTCTAATTTAGGCATTTTTTCTTTAAGAAAATGTACAAAACATTCTTTTAACTCGTCTTCTGTTAATTCATCAAATGGTGTGTCTAACAGTCTGCTTATAGAATAGTCTTTGTTGACAAAAATTCTTTTATAGTTAAGTCCATCCCTACTAACATATATGCAATAATCTATAGAAAAGTCTGTGAGCAAATCAAAAGCGTATCTCATGATTGGTAACGCACATATGAATGAGTCTTCGTCAGTATAATCCTCAGCTTGGGGGGAGGAGAAGTGGAGATGATGAACAAACAGGTTCAGATATGCCTGCGGTATGTAGTTCGTTCTTATTTTCTCTGCAAACCATTCCGGAACACCTAGGACTAGTTGTTCATCTTGAATGCTTTCTTCCGATGAAGACTCATTGTCATCATCATCACTTGATGACCTGTTTTCTTTTTCCACTTCTTCTGGGTCATTCTCATCACAATCGGGCATATTAAGCTCAGCAACGGACACTATGTCATCATCATTTCCAATGTTAAAATATTTTAATGAATTACAAGTTTTGCTATTATATCCATCAATACTCCTTTTGATTGTTGCAAAAACTCTTTCCTTCTGATTCTTCTTCATTCTGCCAAGTATTTTAGCAATAGCAGATTCCAGCGTCTCATTTTGCAGCCATTTGAACAGACCGTGGATGCATCTTTGCTGCTCATTCTTTTTCTTTTTGCTCTTTGGTAGTTTGAGTTGCGAGAAGAATTTAATAAAAACTCTTTTTTGAACATAATCATTACCGAGTAGGGTTGCCAAGAGAGGAAGCAGCTCGTCTTCCAGCCCACCAAAATGCTTCAGCATGTATTCTACTTTATACATCTTGCATTCTAAAGCATTTATTTTCTCTCCGTTCTCTTTTGCCCCAATTGGCGTAGCTTTCAGCTCCACAGTGTTAAAAGGTATGTACAGGACATTGTATATGAAGAAATCTGAGTCATAGCTCAACACTGGGCAGTTCAAATGCCTGGCCATGGCGGCAATTTCGTCGTCAGCTTCAAATTCGCAAATTGTGTAAGGTACATCCATTTCAACGAGAACATCTTTGAATGTGTCTCTTAAAAGTACTGGGAAGATCTGAAGGCTGCTCTGTGTTACTGGATCCAGTTGAGACCCTCCTCTGATTCTCGCTTTGAGGCGACTATAGGCCGTTTTCAACTTACGCCTCTCATACGTCCCATCGAAAATGACATAAGGTGTTATTTTACATTTACGCAAGTTCTTGAAGAAGGTTTTAGTATAAGCAGCGAATTTGTCGTAGTCCCCGCCGAAGGCCGAGAAGCTGTTCAACAGCCTGTATAGTTGAGCGCACAAACTGTGTCCGTCTATCACGAGATTTGTATCATGAAGTAGATGGTCACGGAGAAACGCGTTTTGATTATAATTTATATACGTCGTCAAGCCTCTCACACCCATATTAACACTCGCGAAGTTATAACATACTTAAACTTATTGGTTTTAAACTGATGGGCACGAATAAACTCCGGATAACGTAAACAAACGTGATTGAAATAGGTTATGTAGGTTATTTTTTTTATTTTAATGACAGTATGAATGATAGGACATTAATGACGTTTCGTTAAAGTGTAAGGCACGTTTGGATACCTTCTTTGTATCTTCTTATTATTATTAATTGTACCTAATGGAAGAGCGGTGCCTCCTGTATATTATTTAAAGCCTGACCAGAAATATATGATTATTGTCAAGAGGGCGCTATTATCCTCATTTATATGGCAACAGTTCAGTATAGCCATAGAGCTTATTATTTATAGTCTGGCCAGCCAACGAACGCAGTAGCAATGTACAGCGAACAAAAGTATGACAACACTAAGAATCAGTGAAAAAAGAAGCAATGATCATCAAATTTTGTTTTTAATTTTAGTTGGTATTTCCGCCCCTTTCATTTGGTGACATTTACGGTGCGTAAAAAGGAAACGGATATATTTCGTCTGTTCTGTCATCAACTGCAACAGATAATCTGGTTGAGGTCATTGACATATGCCTTAAAAGTGAATTTAAATTTAATTGGGAACGTTGCAGGAGTTCTATCTCACTCGCACTTAAGATGAGAGAGTGAAATGCACTAGGAACAAATTCAATGTGAATTTAAATGTTCGTCATTAAATACGGTCTCTCATCACAAAGGGTTGCCACATGTACGTATTTTGAATTTGCCGCGCGTTTTTACTGACAGAAATGGTTTGCCAGACTATATCTATGGTATAATGACATCTTGGTTTGTTTACCTGTCAGCTCCAGAGAGTTCTAAGTGCTAAGTTTATAGCATAGATGAATATGTATATAACTGAGAGTTTATAGAGCTTTATGGTCAGCTGTGATGTTAATTTGAAAATGTTTCACAGCGAAATAGTTCCATTTCCCGAGCGTATTTTTTACAGCTGTTTATTACATACACTATTTACGATGTTTCGCTCTTGACTACGAATAATTTTGGGATATTTAAGTCTTTTATTGTTTAATATTCAACACTTTACTGTAATTCGAATAAACGACGACAATGACACTGACAGCACTATATCACAAGCACTCACCATACATATCATTCTGTCAGTAAAATGATTACCAGTGCGAGAAATTAGTTCCATCGAAATTCCGCAACATGGCGCATGTTAGGCTTTACTCCAGTATAAAATAATGACTTCATGGTTGACGACAGCCTACCGCGAACCTCGAAATCCAAATTTCGGTCCCTCTGGATCGCTCTGTCGTATTCGAAAGACAGTGGTGCAAATGGGGAAGGCAACTGTGACATCTCCAAGTTCCAACATTGGTCCTTGAAACACTTTTTAAGTTCCTCTCACGATAACGTTCTTTAGTAGTAGTTTTAGTAGAGGTACCTACCAAAACATGAAATTTAAGAAATACCATAAAAAGAATTATTACATCCCGTTGTAGAGCCGAAGTTATTATATATAGGTATAATCTTGTAGGGTTGCGTACAGTCACCGGTCTTCCAACACCGCAATACGGTTCGGCAATAGTTCCAACACGAAAGCCGCAAAAATATGTGACACGCTCTAGCTGACATAGCCCTACAAATAGTATAATTCAGAGCAATGACGTGTAGTTTCAGTGACCGCGAGGCAACCGGATGGCTCGCGGTATTTAAGCTCCTGAAGTGACAAGGGACCGCCCTGTGCAAAATTTTTTTATCGGATGAAATTTCATAGGAGAGGGTTGGCATTTAGGCATATCGTTTGCCAAATCATACAAAATTTAAAAAAAACCATCCGATTTCATTGATTGTAAGTGCGTTTTTCCTAAGGTCTCCTCCACCGATAGTATAATTCACCTTGTGTCCGGCTTCCAACTCTGATGGTTCGATAACTGCCCGGCCAGGGCGGATGGTATTTTGTTTCCGGTGTCTGCATGTGATGAAGAACAAGCATGCTAATTTTCAAGCGGTTGCCTGACAATTTTTTTTTCTATTTTTTTCTTCGCTCTCGTACAGGGAACCAGTCCAACCAGGAGGGATGGCATTAAAATTTTGTTATATAACCAGCGTACTTTCTTTCAGGCAACCGCTGTTTCAATCGGTTCCTCGCGACAAAAAATATTTTTTTGCATCCCCCCTCTATTTCCGCTCCAGTCGAAGCTGGGTCAGTTCTGGTTGCACAGGGCACTTATCTTTTCAGGAGCTTAAAAATACCGCGAGCCATCCGGTTGCCTCGCGCTCACTGAAACAACGCGTCATTGCTTTAACTAGTACAAATAAGAGATTGTCACATATTTTTGCGGCCTTCATGTAGGGAGATACTATTGCCGGTGACTGTACCCAAAAAGGTAAAACAGGACCCTTAGGGTGCCTTTCCACCTGAGCTAAGCTATGTAGCTATGCTATGGATGCGTTTGAATCTACCAATCCACACGTAACACCAACCAAGGGAAACACGTATAGCTTACACATCCTCGCAGCATAGCTGCGTAGCATAGCTCTGGTGGAAAGGCACCCTTATGCAACTCTGTCTATCTGTATGTCAGTCTGGAGTAAAAAGGTTACTTTTAGCCTTAGATACTACAAAGAGTTCGTACCTATTCATATTTTTGATTTTATGATTCTTCATAAAACTTTTTTTATAGTATTTTATACGGCTTTTCGTGAACAAGAGATTTCCTTCAGCATGATTATTCCTTAGGACCCAAGGATGGATTTGAGAAGTGGAGCCACCAAGATTTTTGATGTAAATTCTTAGGGGGGGGGAGGTTCTCAACTAACGTCTGTCCCAGAAGTAGAGACTATTTTAAAACGACGTTATTGTTAAAAAAACCGGCCAAGTGCGAGTCAGACTCGCGCACCAAGGGTTCCGAACAAACCTGTAGGTATATAGAGGTAGTAACTTTAAAATTATTAAAAAAGTTTTTATTATATGATGTAACTAAAAATTTACGGTTTTCGCATTCTTTCCTGTATCTGTGCTATAAGACGTTGCTTCGTAACAAATTTCAAGATTCTGAGTTCACGGGAAGTATCCTGTAGGTTTTGATTCCCTTGCGAGTTTAGAAAATTTGCGGCATAAACGGCTGTATCTTTTGATTGCGTTGGCTTAGAAGTTTGATTTTTTCACAGCTCTAAGGCACAGTAGACCTGAGTATTTGATATAAATTTCAGCTTGATAACGCGTTCCTGAGAAAAAGGGTCAGACGGACGGCAGACGGACGGACAAAAAGTGATCGATCCTATAAGGGTTCCGTTTTTTTCCTTTCGAGGTACGGAACCATAAAAACATTTTTTTCAAAAATAATTCTATGGTTATTAGTTGATTATATTTTCATTACTTGATGATTTAATTTTTATTATTATTTTATTTTTACTATTATTGTTTATTGCTCATCCGGTTATGTCTCTGTGCTGTTTTCTGTGCTTCGTGTTTGTGTTTCTGACCTTTGCCTAACAATAGTTCTGTAAGTTTATTGTATGTACAGTCGCCATCAGATATATCGGAGCGGCCAAGGTGGTCACAAATATCTGAACAACGCCCCTATTATCATGGCGATAAAGTGCATGTTCGGATATTTTTGAGTACCTTGGCCGCTCCGATATATTTGATGGCGACTGTACTAACACTTTTATGGGTTTTGCCAGAAATAAATGATTATTTAATTTTTAATTTTGTATCGATCATTGATTATCATTAAAAGGAATTAAACTTGTTAAACATGAACTAGTGAACAACGCATAGATATAAAATGGCGCTTGCCGCTAAAAGATAAACGAAGTGCGCAAAAGAGAAACCAACACGTATATGAACATTCCACGAGTGCAAAAGAGATACACGATCGTTTTGAAGGAGTGACAGCTTTTGAATTTGGGTAGTTAGCTTACGTACCCACGTCGTGACAGCTCATATTTTAGCGTGGAAAATATAAAACAATCGTGAATAAAATAACTTGGGATGAAAAAGGAGAAACATGGTGTCGTGTTGTGTTCCAGATTGGACTATTACTCATAGGAAAAACCCAAGTAATTACTCATTTCACAGGTTTACATGATATTCCAATCGATGTCTTTGAAACAATATTTTATCAAAATAGCAAAATAAGTCGTGTAAGTATTTACTAGGTACAATGAATTATTAGTGTTTCTTATACTGTGTGCCAATATTTTATCATAATAGTTAATATTCATGATTATTTTGTGTAAAAACCGAAACATTTATTCGACGCTAGGGATTGACAAAACGTTTTAGGAACTTATATCGATAACTGTTCAATATGAAAATTATAATTAACGCTTCAAAAAAATCCAATGAATAAATTAATCTTATATTCACATTACGTCATTACGTAAGAAGATTAAATTAGGTTCTTATTATATCCAGTTTTAAACGGGTTTTTTATTATTAAAGATTTTTTTACCTTGCAGTACTTGTATTATTTCATTCAAATATGGCGCTCAACACATTTAGCGGAATTCGCTACCATAGTCAAAAAGCAGCCGAAAACGGAAATCGGGCTGAATATTGTACATGGGCTCCATACAAAAATTCAGCTCCCGTAAAGAAATTTCCCACTTTTATTCTGCGGCTGATTTTTATTTATGATAGCTGGGCTGGATTCCGCTCAAGTATGTGCCGCGCCTACAAGCGACTAGTCAAACGATTAGAACGGGATAGAAAAATAGTTGGAATGAGAGGTCAGCTGTCAAAATGGTCGTGCGATCAATCGAATGCGCATTCGACTGGCAACTTGAAATTCCGTTTTCCGTTTTATGACATATTTGAAATTATTTTAGGAAATAATTTTGTTTATTTACATTTTTTTTATACTAAAGAATATAATTTGCTTAGAACAAACATATTAGTTATTAACTATTAGGTAATGTAATAATGTTAGTCGAAAATGTGCGTGAAATGAAACGTCAAGTTGGTAGTGGGGATGTCAATTGATGTCACAGTTGACTACTTTGACTAGTCGCTTACGTCTGTAGAGGCCTTTAGAACGTATCGATAAGAAAGTCAAATACCGATAGATAATTGACCTGTTGTATTTGGCATCACTATTTTACGCTCACATAGACAATTTAGACACATAGGTACATGGATTTCAATTTTTTTGCCACACTTTTGATCGTTGACAAGCATTCTTTGTCATCCCATTTCTCTGGAACAACGAGTAGTTCAGAACTTCAGAATGATGGTTGTCACGAGAAAATAGACACTATAATCAGTTTCGTGAAAAAATAGACTTTCATTGTCAACAAAAACAAACACAAATAACAAAAATATGGATCTTTTATAATCCGAAATAAATATTTTTTTTCATTCATAGTAAAAAAATATAGTCAATAGTAGTCATCACAATTTTTTACTTCTAGATCCAAGTCTTCATAGTCGTTACACTTCCCACGCAACTGCGCCTGTTAAAAAAATAAGAACAACATCAGCTACAGACATATAGACTGATACCAATAGCATATATGGTCAGACAAATGACTATTGAACTGTCGTAGACATTCCGTGATTTTCACCTATTCGCTATGTGCATCTATGATTGTCGCGCTATCTTTTGGGCCAGGGCTCAATCTTTTTTTATCTTTTTTCATGAATGGCTTGTACTCTTTGCTTATATGAAATGTCTCTGGCTGATTCACTTTTTTGACAGTTGACCATGTTGACATAGGCGATGTCCTTTTGCAGTTAAATTTTTCGTCACATTGTGCACTGCGATCGTTCACGTTACCCCCACCATGTAGTTCGCACATAGCGTATAGACCACGGCTTCAAATAACTGATGTACCGACGGAAAGTTCCAAAATTGCAATATTTCCACATATAAAAATTTCTCACATTTTTGTATTGGAATTGAAACACTGGTAGCAGGGAAATAGCCAAAAACCTAACTTAATTTATAACATACAGAATGATACAGGAGACGTGAGCAGGAACAAACCTACACACTTAGGTAACGATAATGAATCGCCCACCATCAGGTTAAAGTGAAACAATAACGCCTTTCTATTTTTTTACCTTTTTGTTACATAGAAATTTTATTTTCTGTCACCCTACACCATATACAAGATATCTCTATACTCCGCTTAGCGCGTTATTTCTTTGAAACCTAAGCTGCCAAAAAGAAGGGGTGCGGGAGGGGGTGCGCAATGCTAGACAGGGACCGCGTCATTGTTCCGTGGGGCGTAAGAGAGAGTCAGACATTAATGGTTGCCATGGAGACGTACTAAGTTTACTGTCACTTACAGTAAATTATTGTCTCACTATAGGGTGAAATTACTTCGAGCGTGGCAGCGGGAGTCGCCCGGCTATGCGGGGTCTTGGGTTATTTATTAGTCTATCCCCTACACAAACAAACCAATAAAGATTAGGCTCATTCTACTTTTTCGTGACCATTAACCTTTTGACCGCCGTCGTCTGATATATAAGACAAAGTGACAATGTAAATGACATCTTCGTAAATTACGACAGAGATCAAAATTGAAAGTTCAATGTTTGACGTATGGCGGTCAAAAGGTTAATCTATTGCCAGAAAGTCAGCCATCAAATTGACACATATCACAGAAAAACAAGAGAGTACTCGACATAGTATTCTTATCAGTTATTGTAGAGTCACCATGCGTGTCGTACTTTTTTTACCTTTTAACATTTTTTTAGCGCTAATCACACTAATACTGCATGGTACCAAATAATAGCTTGTTATTAACTGAATTCGTAGTGTCATTCCTGCTCACGTCTACTGAATCACCCTGTATTAAGGAATAAGAGATCCTTTTACCGTGGTCAATCTTTGCCTTTGCAAGTGGAAGAACGGTAAACGGCATACTTAATTTACGTCGATGTCTAGTGTAGGCGCAGTTACCCCGACGTTGTCACAATACAAAATATGAGCGGCCTACCTCGTCTGAAATGTCCAATTCTATCTCGAGCCGCAGTCTCACGCCGGGTCGCACCGCGTGTCGCGCCTCGGACGCGCACGCGGGCAGGTCGGGCGACAGAATCATCGCTCCAGGCAACTTCAGTGACTGCACATATGAAGGTTCACATTTATCCAAGCAAAAACGGTCCGAGCCATATCGCTCCAGGATGCCACCGACCGCCACATAATTGGTTGACCCGGGGTATGTCCTTAAACTACGTCCGGACTTGGGTATGTCCTTAAACTATGCCAAAAAGAGAGGTATGGGCACTGCGAATGGCATCTCGCTTAGTGTGGTAGGGCACGTTCGGTAAATGTCATCTCGCTCAAATCTGGAGCAGAGCCCGACTGGGGAAGTACCTCTACCTTACAGAAAACCACAGCCAAATAGCACTAGACCCTACTCATAGTGTTGTGTTCCTGCTGGTGAGTAAGGTTGCCAAAGAGCTCAAAGAGGACCCAGTGTGTTGACGATGAGGGACCCTCTTGTTCCTTTAGCCGTCAACACAGTGAATCCTCCTTTTTGTAAAGGGTCGGCAACGCGCATGTGACTCCTGTAGAGTTACAGGCGTCCATAGGTTACGGTAGCTGCTTACCATCAGGCAGGCCGTATGCTTGTTTGCCACCGTCGTAGTATAAAAAAAAACCAAAGTATTATTATTTTGTATGGAAACCTGCATACATCCGCAGAGAAATTCAAAGGTGTGTGTGAAGTCCCCAACCCGATTTGGGCCAGCGTGGGGACTATAGCCTCATCCCGCTAATGTATGAGAGCCGAGGCCTGTGTCAGGGGGGTTTCACTATGCAGTTTAGGTACATTTGGCCGGCGCGCCTCCCGAGCAGGCGTATGGCAGTGGGCTGCCGCTCGGCTCGCATGATAGTAGTGTCACGTGGCGCTCGCGCAAAATTGAAAACACACAATGGCTTCGAAACCGAAACTTCGATCTAATCCGTATAAAAGATATAATATTGGTTGCCCAGAAACAATATTAGGAACTGACCGATATAGGATTTTCTAAGGAATACGGCTGCGGCATACGTCTTCCGTGAGAATCAGACATACTATTTCCGGAAAAAAAATAGTAGTTTATGTAACTGTTACGTAATAAGGGTCCTTAAAACATGAGTGTGGTTTTATGAAATGAGCCGCAGGCGAATTTCATAATAAGATCACACGAGTGTTTTAAGGCCTAATTACGTACAGTTGCATACACTGCTTTATCTACACTCATATTATTTATTATAAATGCCGTATTCGGAAATCATAGAATGGCCGCCATTGTACCGCCGTGGCCATCTCGATTGTGTCGGCGTGGCCAACTCGATTGTGTCGGGGCTCGCGCGGGACCAATCGAGTTGGCCATGGCGGTAACATTATGTTATCAAATTCGATGTTCCAAATTTGAAACTCATTGCTTAACAATATTTGAGCATGCAAAGTTAAAATTACGTTACTGCCGCAGATAAGAAACTTATCATAGTTAAATCGTTTGTTGTAATGCTTGTCATTGTCTACGGTTTTTGAACGCATTTTAGAGTACTTACAGTATGAGTGTAGATAAATATGTTTACAGTTTGTAATTCCTACATATTTATCTTAAAAATAATAAATCAGTAGGTATATGTACGTACAAAAACTTATCAAGTGACAACCCGTGCCGACACTCACAGCTCGGTCATCGCGCAAAGAAGATTCACGGTTCGTGCGCGTTTATAAGTTTCAATTTTGCTTGCAGGCGGCGAGTATCGGTATTTTACACCTAAATTTGACTTTTGTGAAGGAGTGAATTTTCTGTACGGTTAGTACTATTAGTTATTCTGTGCCTGTGTCCAGCAGTGGGACGTATATAAGCTAAAATACAAGGTGTAACAAAAATTCCGGTGATCATTTTTAAGGGCATAATTGGTATCATATTGTAATTATGAAAAACTAAGACAAAAAAATCTCGCGAAAAAAAAATTGGTTTTGTATGGAGGGTTGACCACCTGGGACGACGTGTCCCTATACAAAAAAAAAATTTTTTTGTAATACAATAGCTCAAAAAGTTTAGTTTATGTAGCTGCAAATCGTGCGTAAAGTTTGATTTTATGTACTAGTGCTAAAAAGTAAATTTATCTGCAAATCGTGCGTAAAGTTTGATTCTATGCACTAGTGCTAAAAAGTAATTTGATCTGCAAAGACTGCAAATCGTGCGTAAAGTTTGATTTTACGCACGATTTGCAGATCAGAATTTTAAATAAATGAGTATTATGCGAGACCCGCTTCTTAATTACCCACCTGAACAACGCGCGATTGGGCATAAAGGAGTATTATGCGAGACCCAATAGTATTACTTGAACAACGCGCGATTGAATGAAGCTGTCTTTCGTACACTGACAGAATATAAATGTAATTTTATTTCATTGTAGTTTTCTCACAATTGTATTAAAAAACGTTGTTCGACACACGTGCGAAAGTGTCATTTTCACTCGTCCCGAGTCTTGACCCTCGCCTCTCGCACTTGTATACTATTTCGGGTCAAAAAATTTATTCGCCTACTTTTTCTTACTTTCAATACGATACCAATTATGCCCTTAAACGGATCCCCTGTATTTTTGTTACACCCTGTATATTATTTTTATACCGTTTTAGTATAAATTAAAATGGGGAAATTGTGATAAGCAGGTTTTTGAACCAATTTTTGTTGGTCAAGGAAAAGTCAATAATTTATTTACTCATCTGCATATCTCTATCAACAAACACTTTCGAATCGTCAGTTACAAATATTATCTTAAGCTAATAATAAGTTAGAGCAATTAATTGATGCTATTGTAATAAAAAAAGTATTTATATGTTGTAGAAGTCAAAATTAATGATATAATTTCACAATAAGATCGGTGGTTTCCATAAAATCTAAAACGTATCTGACAAAACTGACCATAAGTTCAGGGCAGCCGCTGATGATGGCCACCACTTGGCAGTCCATCAACGCTTCGAAGTTCTCCAGAGACAGCGAACGTAGCTGCTTTCCCCATCGACACAATGAGTTCACCACAGAGTGCTCGGTCATGGCTGATAGACATTGCTAATATTAGAACCAGAAAATAGATATAAGGCGGAGAGAAGCATACGTGTGCTAACTCGGAGCACCGATACTAAAG
Source organism: Pammene aurita (assembly GCA_947086415.1). Lineage (NCBI taxonomy): Eukaryota > Metazoa > Arthropoda > Insecta > Lepidoptera > Tortricidae > Pammene > Pammene aurita. The sequence continues at coordinate 36,672,846 of OX352293.1, forward strand.
TGATGTAGCAAAATATTTAATCGACAAAAAAATATATCGATGTTACTGTCGACATCTAAATAATAATATTTTTAGTCAACATAATTAAATATAATTTATTCTTCTTCCTAACAATTGTAGCAGAACATTACTTCATATATTATTCTTACTCCAGCATGAATAGCAGCGACATATTTAGCCATCTTATTTTGATTGAAATTATATCCGCATAATTTTATCTTAAGAGGCTCGATATGAAACATGATATCGATAATATCGAACCTTTTCAACCGACTTCAAGATTTCGAAGGAGGAATCCTGCAGAAATCGAGGGAACTCTTCAACTATTAAAGGCACACCTATAGTGACTTGAGTATTTTTTACAGCAGCTCGAGCATTTGCTGTTGGAAAGGTGAATGCTTAGTGAAGTCAGTTATTTTTTGTTTAAAATTATTATAGTTTGTAATCGAGGATTTTCAATGAGAACATTTATTAATCATGGATTTATATGAAATAGATCTAATTCTTACACTTTTTGCCTAACCACAGTTGAACCTTGTTACCAAGTAAACCAGTCGTTCATAGGTGACTAGTAAAAAGAAGCAAAAACGGCGGATTGAGAGCATAGTAGTAGGGACGGTGACCCGCTAGCACTCGTTACAAAATTAACATTTAACACATATTGACATTTTGATTGTCTGATGACCTTATTACGTCCTTAGTTAAAACGAGACACAGTCCCCTAGATTATCTTCTCTTTCGGCCTCACTTTGTGACCGAAGAATTAGATCCACTTCATATAAATCCATGGTATTAATATACATACCTATATCGGGGTTATTCGCGGATGGTTTAGAACGCAATATGACTAGTCTAATATTTTGCCAATATCGCTTTTAGTCTGCATCGCGAACGGTCTAAAACGCAAAATGTCGTTTTGTCTTTACGTTAGCGATGTCGACGGCTCCTATTTCTGTGCGGTTTGGCCTTCGGCCATTAGAAGATAACTAACGAACCTAACCTACCTATGGTCATTTTACGTTCTAGACCTTTCGCGATATAGACTACGAGTAAAAGCGATATAGGCAAAATATTACACTAGTCATATTGCGTTTTAGACCGTCCGCGACTATACCTTATATCGACATATTTTTTTATCGATATCAAATCCCTAGAACTTGCCCCGAGTTAGCACAGTGACCTAACACGTGCAGGATTCAACTAATAGCATTATCCGCGGCCTCAGAGGCAAAGCAGTCTATTGATTAATCACGTCTCCTCTCATCAGCAATCGTGGGAAGGCAGCCTAATTCCTGAACACTGTCAATCATCAATAACATCATACAAAGTGGCGTGCCTGATCGCTGTTGAAATATATTTGGGCAATAAAAAAATGGTCCTACCTCTTTTCTAGGGCACTTGATCTGAATTTAGTACTGAATTCATTAAATTATAGACAATTGTATATGGATTGCGGAAATTTGTATATGGTAGCTGACGTTTTTTATTGAGGAGTAAAATACATTATTTCGTCATGTAGATTTATGCACTAACCTGTGCAATCTGAGAAGCCCAGGCTCCTCAATTCCTTGCACTCCCGTAATATAGCTTCTACCCCTTTAGTGGGCACACGTAACGCCACCTGGAGGTACTGTAGACGGGTCAGACGCGACAGAGGACCATAATTACGACAACGCATTGGAATACCACTAGCATTGTTTATTTCAAGATATTCCAATTTCGGCATTTCATCAAGCACATGTTGTATTTCTGTTTCCACTTGATATAATGGATAGATCTTATTGACCACTGTGAGTACAAGCTTTTTTAGCTCGCCAAGGCATTTGACGGCTGCAAGAAAGGACTCAAAATAGAACCCGTCGGATAATTGTAAATCTAATGTAAGGGATTTTAAGTTCGTCAAGTTTATGGTTTTAAAAAAATCCCCTTGCAACATTTGACATCGATTCACTTCTAATTCTTCTAAAGCCTTATCCGCTATAAATTGGTTAATCCAGTCGTCCGATACCTATAAAAAAATATAGTTAACAAAACTATTGCGTACTATAAATAACTGTTTTAGTTTGGAAATGTCAAATGGTAGTTTTTATGCGGCGTTTACATCTGCAGGTTCGTACTGGCGTCGGCGCTCGTCGAATAGTTCGACGAATCGTTCGCGTACGAGTGCCAACACGAATGTCCGTTCACATATGCGTCTCCCCTTACTACTACCCGAAGCGAGTATGCGCGCGAAACCGAGACGCATATGTAAACAGTCCGCGCTCTATTCGCCTCGTCATTTGGCTCGTAACTCGCGCGCAAGTGTAATCGCAACATTAGACTTTAGAAAATGGTTCCAAAATGGTGGTAAATGGCAGCATTTAAAGTCCGTGGATTAGAATCCTCATTACAGCACAACAAAAACAGAAAAGAAAAATATGCACGTACCCGACAAGAATAGAAATGTAGCCCCTTCAAGCGTTTGAAGTCTTTGTTCAGGTTGTATGTAAACATTTCTGACCCGGGAGTCATAGTCATGTCCACTATCTGTAATTACGAAAACGACAAAAATGTATATAAAATGTAACTGTACCTACCTGTATGTTTGTTGTCGTATTCCTGTTTTGTCAAATTCCTGTTTCGTCGGTTTTTAGGGTTCTGTACCTCGAAAGGAAAAAACGGAACCCTTATAGGATCACTTTGTTGTCCGTCTGTCTGTCTGTCTGTCCGTCTGTCAAGACCCTTTTTCTCAGGAACGCGTGGAAGTATCACGCTGAAATTTATATCAAATAATCAGGTCTACTGTCTCTTGAAGCTGTGAAAAAATCAAACTTCTAAGCCATCGCAATCAAAAAATCGGTTGTCTGTAAAGTCGGTTTACTGACGATAGTTGAACGTGACAACGTCATAAGAAAATACTGATGGAATGGTTGCATTTTTCAAAAGAAAATTTTAATTTCACTGCACTTCATACTTGACGAAAACATGTAAATGTATTATTGTATAGTAGAGGTGTGCGCCGATGGCAAAATCATCGGCGGCGGCGTCTGATCGTTTTTTAACCGGCGGCGGCGGCGTGATCGGCGTGAAATCGGCGTGGTACATTTCACATTCACAGAATTTTCTAAAAGATGGACTGGTTTTGGTCCACATTTATAGCTCCGTACTTAACGTTTTACCTATGTAGAACTGGCCACACCACTTCACAGTGTGAAATTTTACATCAAAATCGGACATGCCATTAACCGGAGGCAGTTTATGGCATTAATAGATAGCGAAATAGCATGGTCTGTCTTTGCAAATTAATGATACTTTTTAAGATATTCATATTAATGTGCCGACTTAATTTTTTTTCTAAAAGTGAAATTCTTAATTTTCTCCAAATGCTTTAATTATTGGCTTGAACTTTACTGCTTATCGTCAGTATATTGTTACACAGTATTTAAGTTTCAAATAGCAATGTTCCTTATACTTAAATAACAAAGATATTGTACTTTGTATAAAAAAAACTAAATATCTGTCTTATTACCTTTTGATACTGTAAGCGAAGTTAGTTTCAAGAAAAAAAATATTTTTTTACTTACTTAAAAAATCATATCAAAAATTCATTGATTATCGTCTCTGGATTTGGAAGCTATTAAAGTTCTATGTTTTTCTGATAATTCTGATCTTTAGGGTTGTCACACGACATTTAGGTTAATAAAACAGTAATTTTAATAAATCGAATAACAGTAATTACTGTAAAATAACCTAACTATGCTCCGGTCATCCAACTGGTCATTATGAATGATATTTACTATGGATGGGTTATACTCTAACAAAATGAGCACAAAAAATACTTCCAGAGTTATGCCATAACCTAACAACGATTTTTTTATGTTTATCTATTTTGACAATCATTACATCTTTGTCACTCTCATTGTTAGAAAATTACAGTTTGGCTCTTTCCCACGCGGGTGACGGGAGCTCATTCACACGTCCGCATCTCTCGCTTGCCGGAGCGTGACTAGCGACAGTTGTTTGAATTCACTCATATTAAGTGCTTCACTTTTGGAGCGTGCATAACCCATCTGTCATTATTATATATCATAGGTTATTATTAGTAGGTTAGTAGGTAGTCTGTTATTGGACACCATACGTATAGATCGAGGACTTCACGGTGCTTCAATTTGACCCATTTCCTGCTGCCCAATTGAGCTGAAATATAGTGTAGCTACTTAACTCAGATGACATTACATTGTTTTGGTACCATCGTGCTGGTCTGATGATGGAGATCTGGAGGTAGCCATAAGGACTAGGTTATATAAAACAATGCATTCATTGTGCTTAGAGGTTTGTTAGAATCGTCTCGATAAGTAGTAGATAAAAGCTTGTCTTAAAAAAAATATTTTGTCACAAAACTTTGTGACGCAATCGCTCTATGGAATGAAAAAAACAGTGTGCATAGGCAAGGTAAAACTCTATCCTACAAGCTAACGTGTGAAGAAACAAGTCAAAACTTTTACTAAATTATTTTGCACACGTGTGAATAAAGCGACATTTTCCCATACTGTTTTTAAAGGAAAAAAGTGAGAATAAGATCTCTTCTGATACCTGAATGACCCTGATACCTGTATGAAAGTTTTCTAGGATTTGAATTACTTCGTCTATGACGCCCATGTCACTTTTGTCTAATTTAAATTAAGTAGGTTTTGTAGGTACGTACACAATTTCTCAATCTCTGAGTCCTCTAATTCCAATAAACTCCAATACACAAATGGTGGTTAACGTCAAGTTTTTTTAATTATGTACCCTTTTCGTAATAATAAAAAGCTATGTGGTAACTTTGCTATGTTAGATGAATCAGGCGCTTTACCAAGTAGCAGCCCTAACACAAATATTTAAATTCTAAACCCTTTCATAAACGTTATTCAAATTAATAATGTCGACTAAATATGGTATAAAGAAGATCTCTAGTGAAGAATTAATTCCGCATACCTTTAGATTTTTATTTAAAAAAATTAAATAGTTTAACTACTAAATTGCAAATTTCTCAGATCAGAATATTTTTTTAAGGATATTTTTGGTCTTAAAATATCAGTCGGAAGAGATATAACGTTTAATATTACACGAAAGTTTATAAAGGCACGAATTCATGAAATATTACCACTTCTATGATTTTTTTGGAGTTTATGAAAGCAATCTTAAAAATGTGATTTCTTGAAAACTATAAGGAATTTATTTGTGGGGATTACATATTTATATTTAGTATTAATTGAGCTTTATATTACGCCATTATTTAACCCATGTCCGATTTTTTTGTAAAATTCCACACTGTGCACTTGCCTGAAAATCAACTACGATAATAATACAAAAAGCCCCGATGTTAACAAATGCAGAACAGACTGATTTACAATTTGTAATTTGTGAGAGAAAATGTTGATTCTAAGTTCTAAAAGACTAATATGCTTGCGGTAGCCCGAATTTGCTAACAAAATAAAATCTACATTTTATTTTATCGTTCTTCGATGGATGGATTGGATTCTAGTTTGTTATTAAATCAAATATAAAAATTGAAAAATAGTCAAACCCAGTTGGGCCTGAACCAACATCAATACGCCTTTCCAGGGCTCAATCGCTTTACCGATTCGCAACATACATGATTTTTTGGGAGGACGTCATTTGATTCTATTTTCCGTTAGATTCAAATGTCTCTAATAAACCTACTATCTATTGTAGCCTTGATAGTCTTGAAACGTCAAAAATGCGAAAATACGTTACTAGGCATCTGCACCGCGCGTCAAAGGCCCCATACAAAAAACATGAGGTTTATGACGTCACCGGCCTCAAAGTTGCGGAAAACTGTTTGGAAGGAATAAGGTTTTGGAATGTTTTGTAACTTTTGGGCACGAAACGATGCGTTTTTACCTATACTGTTGTTATACTTTTGTTTCTTGTTACACAAGTTATCGAATTGAGGTTTTGAAAATAGATTTGGGGTATTCAAAAAATTGCTCAAATTTAACGTTTTTAAACCGCAATATCTTTACAAAAATATTAGAAAATTATTACGGATTCCACTATTTTAAATTAATTTGGTGTTGTTGTTTAACGTGCTTATTACACAAATTCAATTAAATATTTTTCACGAATGTTCCCAATTAAGCTATGGGTTAAGTAACTAAGATGAAGAAATGTTCAATGCATCACTCTAAAAAAATGCAAAAATAATTATGGATTACATTCCTTGATTAACAAACAGAATTCAGCTTTTTTCAACTATTTGTGTTACTTATTTCATCCAATCATCCCCGCTGCGAGCGGTTTGCGAAGTTCTATTCTATGTTAATAGCAAAACATGAACATCGATGAACCACGATAAATCCATGCGTCTAACGCACGTCAGTAGCATCGGATAAAAATAACGAGTAACTTTAAAACAAAATTGAACCATCTTTTCCAAATAGTTTAAGTTGACTTCATTTTATAGTGATATCCACAGTTTCACTTTACTATTAAGTATTAAGTGTCGCTAGCAGAGCGAAAATGTGCGAGCTATTATAAAAGCACGTAAATTATAATTTACTGCAGATGTACCGTTACTTAACTATACTTAACATTAACGTAAATATATATCTGTCTCTCGATCCCAAAATCAAGCTTGACCTAATGAAAATGGGCCATTTAAACAAAAATAAACTAACCCAGTCGTCTTCGCGAAATGAAAACAACAAATGAGAACCTGCAGCTTTTTGGAGTCATTCTAAAAATAAAAATTTGTTACTTCACTCTTATTTTAGGGAAAATTTAAAGTAAATCAGAATGCTTTCTATTCAAAAGCCGGAAAAAGAATATTATATAAAAATATAAACCTATCATTTTAAAAACCAGACGTTGTCATAACTTATCGATAAGTCGTCAACGTAAATCTTACGATAACATCGAAATGACAGCAAAAATAACGTCAGTTGGTACATCGGCAAGGAATAACTGAAGAAGGAAAAGCATTTTTTTAAGAAGTAGTATACTGGCCATTTACTACTGTTTCCAGGCATTAAAACAAGATAAAAACATAAAAATTGCCACGCCGATTCTACGCCGGTCAAAATCATCGGCGGCGGCGGCGTGGAAAAATTGTCGGCGGCGGCGGCGCGGCGGCGCGGCGCACATGTCTATTGTATAGCAGCTGTCCACGCGGACGCATCGCTCACTCAAGTAGGAGAGAGACAGATGTCGAACGCTGCCGAACGCCAAGGCCGATTGTGCCTCTTTGTCGCTCGTTCCGCGCTCTCGCTTGCACTTCAAGCCTTAAATGGAACGCCTCAGAGCGAGGTAACGCCGCATGAGTCATGTTTTTTCGTGCGTGCAGCCGGCTCCGTCGAATTATAAGACGTTGTCACGTCAAAAATATTTTTAACAATTTTAAAGTTACTACCCCTATATACCTACAGGTTTGTACGGAACCCTCAATGCGCGAGTCCGACTCGCACTTGGCCGGTTTTTTCAATATCAAATGAAACAATTGCCGTGACTCCACTTTTGTTTTTAAATTTAAAACGAAATATTTACAAAAACAACTATTAAAATTAAAGAGAAGTTTGTGAAAATTATGAATATTATGATATACATATGCATATTAAATTAATATACAGAGCCTATTTTTAAACGTTCAAAAATTTTTTTAAATGTCGTTGACGATTGCCATTTCTTGTTAATATTTTTGCATGTCTTTTGCTTTACGTTTTTTTGTTACACTTGAAGAATGTTGGCATTTCTGGGATTATAATATCTTGATGCTAAGCTTCGGTCCTCAGTCAGTACCTAACTGAATGAATCAAAAAGGGAAGGCACGTGACCACATGAGCCCTCATGCTCCTCGTGCTCCATACAGATAACTAAATAAAATAAAAATAAAATTTACCTGAAATGAAAATGTTGCACATCAATCGATAGATCTTTAAAAATTACATTGAGGTTTATAAACTTAAAATAAACAAATCAAAATATTTATTATAATAATTGTAACTTTATCCAAAAATATGAAAAATTTTGAGAAGTCTGCGCCTTATCACATACTTTCTACGAAAATTGTTTTGAACACTATTGGTTCAGCCATTTTTGAGTAATCGCCAAAAAACTTCTGCCATAGACATCGGATACGACCTTTTGGTATCAGTTTGGTTCTTATTCCATTGAAGGTACGGAAACCTCCATTATGTGTGTGGTCCGACACGCACTTGGCCGGTTTTTCTTCCTTATTAGGTAAAAGGGAGTAAACTACGGGCACAAAACATGTACTATCTTACGTTTCACTTCTGAAACGCCTTCGGTTCCGACAAAACCAAATCTGATACATCCCTGGTGAATAGTACCTACCATAAGGCTTTCCAAATTAGGACAGTTATCTCTGACTGTTTTCATAGTTTCCAAGCTATAGCAGTAAGTGGCCACAACCGATGGGCCCAGCTTGTTGGTCCAAAGTGCAAATGACTCATAGTCTAGTTTCCGCAGTTTTAAATTAGCAGTCTTTGGTCTGTCACAATCATCGGATATACTTAAGGCGAGTCCTGAAAAGTAAAAATTTTATGTTTATTAAGTTTTTAAACTTTGAAAAGGAGGCCTCCTTTTCTCCGTCTGAGAAGAATTGTTCAGGAGTTCAGTGTCCCAAAAAGACGGGCGGCAGTCAAGTTGTGCAAAACGAACATGAGAAGTAGTTTCTTCACATCATTTTCATAAATATATATAAAAACAGTATTCTAGGGAAATAGAGATATAGATATATTCTTAAATAATATTGTCTTCGGTTGCCGCGATAGTTATTCATGAAATAAAACAATTTAAAACGGATTTTATCGCGTGTACTGACTGAGCTTAAATTACATCCCGACGTTTCGAACACTTTACAGCATTTGTGGTCAACGGGTCGACTGAGGTAAAATATTAAATTACCTCCATTCAAAAACTATCACAAATGCAAAACCTACCCACATATTAAATATTAAACAAATTTCGTGTTTGCACATGCCAGAGGGGCCTTTTTAAAAAAAACAAATGTTAATAATGTCAAATACAAGAATGTTAATACGGTCAAATAAATTATTTCAAATAATTTACAAATTGAATTAGTATTAAATTATTATTAGTATCCACACTATCCACGATTATGGTCTCACAGTCCTATGTCTAGCTTGCTCCTTAACCAAATGAATAACTGGATCCCAAGCTGGTGGTGGCTCAGTACACGCAATAAAATCCGTTTTAAATTGTTTTATTTCATATTCTTACATGTTTAGATGTTTTGTAAATAGAAAACTATTTGCCACAATTTAACATTGTTAAGAAATATAATATCAGCAAAGGATTTCTTTTGTTTAATAATCATATAAATCATATCATATGAAACAAAAGACATGCAAGTCTTGTTTCAATTTTAAAAATTCAAGTTAATTTTTACTAATTAGTAATTGGTGTAGTAATAAAATTGTGGGATACTAGACGATATAACCCACCTAATGGTAAGCAGTCACCGTATCCTATGGACGCATGCCACTTTAGTGCCCCATGCTTGTTGCCAACTCACCTTGCAAGTATTCCAACACCCGTGCCTGCCAATTCCGGCTGGTGCCCTCTGTCCGGATGAGATCCTGAACGGGAACATATTTCAGCACAGCCCGCCAGCAGTACTCGTTCAGGTACTCTAGTATTGTTGGTTCATTGATTATTTCTGCTTCTACCATCTGCAATTGAATATATGAGGTATTTGATAGTCTTTTTTTTTATTTATTATTTAGGGGCTTGAATTAGTTTACCTGCCATAAAACTACCCACCTAAGGTAAACTAAGCAAAGGGGGCACGATTTTATATGGGATTTTTTATAGGACTTAGTCATTTTTAATTAATTTTTTTTTTGTTTTGTTACTTTTTTTATTACAATTGTATAATAAAAAAAGATATTATTCTTTAATTTAGGCACATTACAATGCACTTATAAACGTCAGAGAAAAAAAAACTACCACCAGAAAAAAATCTTGAAGATTTGGTTTTCATTTACTTTGGACAGCTTTTGTAATCAATAAAAGATACTTATTTTAATGTATTCTTTAAAGTTCCAATGAAAAATGTAGCAAATGTAGCAAAAGTCCTAACCATAGTCCATAGCAAAACTCTAATGTAGCAAATGTAGCAAAAGTCCTAACCATAGTCCATAGCAAAACTCTATTAAGAGTGCTCTCGTGCCCGGTGTGAATAAGGTTGGCTAGGTGAGCCGCGAGCAGCGAGCACATGAAAACGCGTTCAACATCGGATAAAGCACCGTGGCTGAAACCGGCATGTAAATAAAGAGTACCCGAGAACACAGCCGTACCCGAAGGGACACGTAACGAGCAAATGTTTAAATAGGATATGATACTGAAACAGTGCATAAAGTTCATAAAAACTTACGTTTACACAGACTGGTTAGGCTCTTTGCATCGAACTACAATAGTAATAAATTTAGTTTAGTTTTACTTTACGGTTCTAAAAGTATGATTTTTTTTTTCTTTCGTCCTATTGGACAGGCTAAAGCACTAAGCCATACTGCCTTTTAAAAGTCATGAAGTTAAATACAATCTGGAGGTCATACTTCGACCACAAAGTGAGGCCGAAAGAGAGGGTAATGTGGGGGCTGCATCTCATTCTAAGTAGAGTGACCATATGTACTATGATGTATATGGGATTGGGATAGTATGAAGATAAATATAAAATAAAATATGCTTGTCGTCTAGTAAGTATTGTCCAGAAAGAGAAGTCTCATAGTTCATAAGGAAACTTATACATTCTACTGACTTGAGGACCTGGCCACTTCAGAATAATGAGAGCAGAGAACCCCTCTAATTAGTTTACTATTTTAAACTTATTGTTAGATCCAGGCATCTGGCAGCTATTTATCGGAGGACGTCAGAGTGACAGACCAGCAAAATATTTCAGTTAATAGGTAAAAACTGTCGAAGCCTATCGCTAAAAAAGTAAAAACATTGCGTATCGCTACGGAAAAAAAACTGTAGGTAGGCGACAAACAATACATTAACGTAACGTCATTTTGCACTATTTTCCCCCAACAGAAACTCCTGAAAATGATATAATCTTATTAATTACATGATACTGCACTTCATCAAACCTAGAACTGTGAGATATTTATTTCTTACAACTCGTTTGCATAACACCGATGAACAATTGCCAGATGTCCGCGTCTTAAAATAGGGGATAGTTAGTGTAGCAAACTAAAACTAAGTAAGTATAATATATACAGGGGGTTCGTGGCTCTCACTATTGCGTCATATCTGATGTGGACAGTTTTCCGACTTTAATATACTTAAAGGTAAATAAAGAAAACATCAATACATCAAACTGCTCAATGGTTGACTGGAAGAGATCTCTTCCATGTACAAATATTGTATATTCTTCCTGTTGTATTTTTCTTTGTTGTACAAATGTTGTACAATAAAGTATATTTTAACGGCCTCCTAGCCTAGTCGGTAGTGACCCTGCCTATGAAGCAGGAGGTCCCGGGTTCGAATCCTGGTCAGGGCATGTATTTGTGTGTTTATCACTGATATTTGTTCCTGAGTTATGGATGTTTTCTATGTATTTAAGTATTTATATGTATATATCTATTTCATATATCGTCGTCTAGTACCCACAACACAAGCCTTATTGAGCTTACTGTGGGACTAGGTTGATGTGTGTAAGATTGTCCCATAATATTTATTTAATATTTATTTACTTATTTATTATACTGCCACTACTACATTTTTTTGTATGGCCTTGTGCCATATTAGGACCCTTTCGAAAGGGCCTAAAAAGACCCGCGGGCCACTCCTGTCCTGTGTAAGTAATACTTAGGAACATACCATGTACTTCTGTGCTTGCCGACATCATAGTCACCCTATTGTTTGACAATCTTAACTTGTTGTTAAATCGTAAAATTAAATGATTGTGGATTACCGGTGAAAGGAAAGTCTACTTTATTGTAAAGTCTCACCCCTGCACCCTTTTACGCAACATATCTTGACCATTTTTACTTTAAAATGTTGTTACGAAATGTTGTTGAGCTGAGCGGCGTCATTTGAAATAATATCAGTGACATATTATGTCAGTGATAGGACTGATGGGATGGGGATACCAGACCGTATTTTAAATATTACAAAACTTAATTGTGTCTGCAATATTAATTGCAATTCTTTAATTTAATTAATGAATAATATACTAATATTAAAAATGGGAAAGTGTATGTGTTTGTTTGTTTGTATGTCCGTCTTTCACGGCAAAACGGGGTGACGAATTGACGTGATGTTTTAAGTGGAGATAGTTGAAGAGATGGAGAGTGACATAGGCTACTTTTTGTCTCTTTCTAACCCCCCACTTCCCTAAAATGGGGGGTGGAAGAAGGGAAGGGAACCGTGTTACCCCGAATTTAACGCGAATGAATCCGCGGGCAAAAGCTAGTGAATAATATTTACGTCGTAAAAAAATTAAAAGCAGCTAAAAGGGAACAAAGTATTAATTCAAATCTTGCAATACATTATTATAAGTAGGAAGTAACTTCTAGTGTGTTACTAAAATAAATGTATATAAATAAAACCACAATGGTAAGTTTCATAAGTTGGCAACATTGTGCGAGTGAGACACCGCCCCCTACATTATGCTCTCTATCGGACCGTTTTTATTACTTTTTACTAGTGACCTATGAACGACTCTTTTGCTCGGTAATAAGGTTCAACTGTGGTTAGGGAAATATAGTAAAAGTACTATCCGGATTGTCTTCTGATCCGTGTTAAAAGTATGATAAAGTCAACGGATCGGAAATACGTTTACTTGACTTTTTTTTAATGGATTTTTATGGCCTGGTTACGAGACCTTTAAGCCAACTTGACATTAACAATTCATTTCAGTGCTGCCAGGTGAAGAAAATAATTAAATTCTAACGTGTTACAGAGGCAGCCACACACTCAATAGCAAATTTTTAGGGCCCAATCTGTTGTGTACCCTTGCCCTCCTACAGTTCCCTACGGGCCCTCTTATTACACCTCCCAATCTGAGAGGTTGGACCCTATAAATAAGTATCAACCCACATCACACCATTCGATTCGATTGAATTTACAAGTGTCAAGCACTATGTGCAAATACTACTTCTTGAACTACGTTTCTAAACGAAAATTTGTCTATCAAAATAATGAATGAGATATCATTAGAAACATATTTGTTTCTTTCACACTTGTGGAATACATATGATGTTATCCTTATCACACTTTTGTAATGGCTGCTGGTCCTTCTTTCCCGCCCTTCACCTCCCCTCTCTTCTCTTTTCAAGATATCTTGCCGGCGCATGTGGAAAAAGAAACACGTGTTTTATAAGACTTTTCATCAGAAAATACAGATAATTCCGTGAAAACTCCGTGTTTTTTACAGTTAACTAGTGTATTCGTTAAATTTATGCACATAATATAAGTGTTCGCTAATTGCGCCACATTACAAAACTGTGCTGTTCGATCCATCAATCCAAAAATGACTGAAGAAAAAGTAGCTGATGTAGCCGCGGAAAACAATGGAACAGAGGAAAAAGCAGAAAATGGAGCGAAAACTGAGCGCATGGATGAAGCAGAGTTGGAGAGTGCTATAATTCGGCAGGTTGAATATTACTTCGGTGAGTCACGTTTGCTTCAAGCATCGTTGTAAAATGTGATGTGAACACATTTATTGCTTACTCAAGGATTTTCTATTATGAACGCTTATTTAGTGTTTGAATCAGAATTTGTGACCAGAATGACCAGGTTTACTTGTTAGGTTAGTTTTCCATCCATTCCCAGGACGCAGCTATATGATGGGGTGAGATCGTAATATTGGTGGCTCTCTCTAACGCGTAGCTCTCCATGATGGCCCATGGTTGAGAGGAGCCAGTGATGTTTTTGTAAGCAATTGCAGCACTCTTCGTGTTACTTTGCACATTTGTTTTCATTGAATTCAGTAACTGGAGAATTAATGTTACTCTGCATCCGTAGGAAACACCTTAGACAATCCTACACATGATCCCTGGGTGGTGCCAAAAGAGTAACAAACTTGGCAGCTGCTCTGTCCCATTTGGACCTCTCAGCACTCACTGGATTTTCTTTATCATCTGCTTTGCCCTCTACTACTACCCCAGGGAAGAAACGCCTCACTATATCCAGTGACATGTAGCCATACAATAAATAAATAAATTGGAGAACTAGAGTTTTAGCATGTCTCACAAAAGATTAAATTCAATATCTTTATTTCATAACAATGATACTATGTGTTTGTATTCCAGGTGACCTAAACCTTCCGCGAGATAAGTTCCTCCGGGAGCAGGTGAAACTGGACGATGGCTGGGTACCGTTCGATGTCCTGATCAGATTCAACCGCCTCTCCAAACTCACAACGGACCTGGAGCTCATCGCGAAGCTGTTGGGAAGGTCTAGGAGTGGTTTACTTGAGGTTTGTGTGCCATTATCTTGTTGTATAGATTTTTATAGTTTGTTGGGAATAGGGATGATGACAGATATTGAATGCAATCAAATTTAGATATAGTATGCAAAATGATCAATATATTCAAATAAAGTGAAAAATCCTATTAAAATGGTTCAAAATCCAGGATTCAAAATTTACGATTTTTTAAAGTACGAAATTTAAATAAACAGTGATACCATTCGATTTTTAAATTTTTACTGTTAAATAAATTGTATGGCAGCCATATATAAAAACGCAACATTTCATTGTAAAAATAACAATTTCATGAATTTTGCATACTTTAAACAGAGCTACTATTTGATCGTGAAGTCACTTATGCACGTCATTTTGTTAGGAGCGTTTTGAGAAACAAATGCAAATCTCAGACTTAAAGTTTCATTTCTGACTTTTGTGTTGCTTTAATGCAATTGGCCCCATATAGATCCACACAACAAAATGAATTGATTGATACGATAAATGAAAAAAAATCATCATGCCTAAAAGATCTGAATACTCTGCCTCAAATAAAATAAAGGCCAATATTAGGCATAATTATTCAAATAACTTAAAATACAAATTACAAGATTCACTACTATGAATGTTATTAATAAGACAGATCGCTCCATAGTTGTCACTCTCTTCTCAGAGTTGAGATTGTTGATTTAAATCTTTGGGGTTCGAAATCATGATACTGTAGCGATCAAGTTTCTTCTATCAAATGCTACATTTATCTCTTTCTCCGTGCCTCTTCCCAGTTCATTTGGGGTCGGCCCTCTGAATATGTTTTCGCCATTTGGCTCTACATCGAATGCTACATTTATATGCTTGGTAAGTCACATCCACACTCATAAGTGAGCAATCAGAAATGTTTGAACACAGATCAAAGAAAACTTGTGGCAAACGCTTGCAATGTATTTACACATTACAAGTCAAATACATGAGCCGAAACCACATCTGCCATGATTGCCTATCCAGAACACACTAACTCACGCGCAACCGTGTAAACGGTATTAAAATATGTATATATCAAAAAATATGTGTATACATTCCAGATCTCAGAAGACAACAAGAAAGTCCGCAGAAGCCCTGAGATGCCCCTCCCCGAGATGAACGAAGAGCGCAGAAAGGAGGTGCAGGGTCGCACCGTCTACGCCAAAGGTTTCCCGAAGGATGCGCAGCTGGATGATGTCCTCACATACTTCAAGCAGTTTGAGGAGGTGGAGAACCTGATCATGCGGAGATATCAGGACAATAAGACCAAGAAGCGGCTGTTCAAGGGATCTGTGTTTGCCACATTTAAGACTAAGGAACAGGTATGTGATGAATAATACCTTTTCTGAAACACAATCTTTTGATAGTATAAATATTTTTTGCTAAGACTAAGGTGTCCTAACTCAGTGGCGTTTCTTGGTATTTAGGAAACAAACCTAGCCAATAGCCATGTCTACACACCTGACGCACCGCCTCCCGAGGAAATTGCCGCGCGAGGCGGCACGGCTAGTGTGACCGTGCCTCGCACGAGGCATTACGGCCGCGCGTGCGTTTGCCTCGGCCGAGGCACGTCCACACTAGCTGAGCTGCCTCGCGAGGCGGTGCGTCAGGTGCGGCCACGTCTAATAAGGCTTAGTTTCCCCTGTGGGTTAGAAGATAAGTCTAAATATTTAGGATCAGGTAATCAAGCTGATCTCGGGTTCCATTGATTTGTGGCAAAAAGCAGGATAAACCTTAAAATTCTTAATTGTATGTCCACTATTCAGGGCAGCTAGGGGGACCATTATGGGGCCCTGACCCTAAAATACTAATGCCCTATTTCAAAAACTATCATTGCCTCGAAAAATTATGTAAATAAAGTAAATGTCCTACTTTAAATTAGCACTCACCAACGCAATCAGCCTAAAAAAATGGCCCCACAAGAGTGCTGTAAGAACGACTCGTACAGCAGTTTTAGTCAGTGAACACTGGCCGGTTACAAATTTTCACGAGCCATATTTTCGGTAAATCTCGTTTGAGACTGTACCTCTACTATATTCTAACTCAATGTAAATAAATAGTGCATTGCTATACTCTGTATCTTTAGGTATTTAAATAAAAGTAAATAAGATCTACCCTCAAATGGCTCCTTAAGCCAGTTGAGGGTAGATAAAAACATTACACGATCAAATAATATTGGTTAAAGCCAGGTCGTTAAGGGACTGATCCAGGCAGTTTTGTATTTGATTGGTTAACCAATAAAAGTTGTAACTACCCGAAAATGTAAAAATTGTTTGTTTACTTTTATTTAAATACCTAAAGACATAGAGTATAGCGCTATTTTAATTCCAACTCTGTCTACGGCCCTGCTATTATTAAAGTACAGTTTAACGCATGAATAATTACAAGGAATGGAATATCTGTATTCCCTGACGAATACGATCTCGGTATCTTTAAAGCAAGAGTGAATAGGCGTGTCCACACCGGACGCGGAAGTTCCATAAGTCACGCCAAATAGGTATTGAAGTAGAACTGTGTCACTTGGTAATGTTGAAAAATAAAAATAATATACTTAATGAAAATATTTTCAAAATTGCTTTTTTGAGGTTACATATAAGGATATTATGTATCATTTGTGGTATATTGTATTTTTTTTAAATCAGCCATATCGTGTCTGGAGGAGCCCAAACTTAATATGTTTCGAAAATTATTTTTGTGTGAATTAAAAAAAAATGGCTGAAATGTAATGATGTGGTATATTTTTAGAATCGCCTCAAAATGCCCTTTCATAAGGTTTCTGGTCACACACACGATAGGTTTCTGAAAAAAAAATTTTTTTTCCATACATATAAAAAAATGTCTCGGCACTCCCCGAGGGATTTTTTTTAAAGAACTGCGGGTCAAAAAATGTGTCAAAAAACCTCTAGTATGCGTGTGCCAAACGGCTAAACTGTACATCGATTTGCGGTGTTTCCTTGAAATTGGGCTTGTACGGCTACCACTATGGTGTGGACACGGCTAATAGGGTATTACTTAACCGGTGAGCTCCATCTTAGGCTGTCCTCACTTTCCATCAGGTGAGACTAGGGCCAATCGCTGGTCATAAAAATAATAATAATATTTCCACAGGCAGAAAAGTTCCTAGAACAGAGTGAAGTGAAGTATGGTGAGAATGAGCTGATCAGAAAGTGGCAGGAAGCCTACGTCGCCGAGAAGCAGGAGGAGTATGCTGCCAAGAAGGAGAAGAAGGATAAAAAACCCAAAAATAAAGAGCAGGTAAGATATTAATTATAAGTTATAATTAATATCTTACCTGCTCTTTATTTTATAACATTATTTTGGGAAAGCTACCTTTACCGACATAATGTGACAATTTGTAATAAATATTAGTTATTATAACTTACAACATGCATGGTGCTAAGATGGATGAATGGGGGGCAAATTAGCAGGCCTCACAGGCAGCAAAGATCATTCATATATCATCTCGCTCAAATCTGGAGCAGAGCCCAACTGGGGAAGTACCTCCACCTTACAGAAAACCACCGCCAAATAGCACTAGACCCTACTCATAGTGTTATGTTCCTGTTGGTAAGTAAGGTTGCCAAAGATCTCAAAGAGGATCCAGTGTATTGATGGCGGAGGACCCTCTTATTCCTTTAGCCGTCAACACAGTGAATCCTCCTTTTTGTAAAGGGTCGGCAACGCGCATGTGACACCTCTGGAGTTGCAGGCGTCTGGAGCCTACGGTAGCTGCTTACTATTAAGCGGGCCGTATGCTTGTTTGCCACAGTCGTGGTATAAAAAAACTTACGAGGGGTAGGGTCAAAAATCGCCTCAAATGTAAGAACTTATAGCTATAAAGTTCGTTTAATATCAACTGAAGAAAAAAACAAATTATTTCAACCGACTTCAAGATTCCGAAGGAGGAGGTTATCAATTCGTCGGGATCTTTGTTTTTGCTATTTTTTTTTTATGTATGTTCACCGATTATTCGAAGACAACTGGACCGATTTGGAAAATTCTTTTTTTGTTTGAAAGCGTATACTTCACAGTTGGTCCCATTGTAACCATGTCAGGATCTGATGATGGGATCCTGGAGAAATCGAGGGAACTCTTCAACTGTTATAGGCACACCTATGGTGATTTGAGTATTTTTTACAGCAGATCGAGCATTTGGTGTTGGAAAGGTGGATGGTTGGAAAGTCGGTTCTTTTTTGTTTAAAATGATTTTTAATGAATATTTAGATTTGTTAAGACGCTGGTTCGATCCCAGCCCTGGGCACCGGAGGCCTAGGTCACTTTTTCCTTTGTATATGACATCTATATAAGTTTATAATTCGTTCAATATGTTTGCAGGAAGCTCCTCAGGACGACTTCAAGCTGCCGGCTGGCACGGTGCTGCACCTCGCACACAGCAACGATAAGCTAAAGCGGGAGGACATTAAAGAAGGACTCGCTAAGTTCGGTGGTAAGTGTGTTAACATCTTTAAGATTCCGTACTTTGTACCCTATATGGGTGGCTAGCAACTCAAAATAGATGCACAAAACTCTTCACTGAACTGAAAAGATTGTTGATGGGTTGAGGAACGGTAGACATTTATTCCACTTAAAAAATGGTCATCGCGTCCTGATTGAAACTTTGTCAGATGATTATTTATATCCTATTATAAATGTGTATAAAAAATCTTCAGTCAGCTGTATCGCAGTGAAAAGACCGTCACCCTGGTCACGTGAACATACGATATTCAGGGCATCGGGTGACTGTCTTTCCATCTAGATACGGTCGCCATCAAATATATCGGAGCGGCCAAGGTGGTCAGAAATATCTGAACAACGTCTCTATTGTCAAGGCGATAAAGTGCATGCTTAGATATTTTTGAGTACCTTGGCCGCTCCGATATATTTGATGGCGACTGTACAACCGGCTGACGATTTTTCATGTATGTAAGAGCATATATAAACTATCATCTGAAAAATTTTCAAACCGACGCGATGACCTTTTTAGGGTTCCGTATCCAAATGTGAAAAAACGGAACCCTTATGGATTCGTCATGTGTGTCTGTCTGTCCGTCCGTATGTCACAGGCATTTTACTCGGAAACTATACGACGTATCTGAATAAAATTTACACATAAGGTTTATTTTGTTTACAGCTACTTAGTTATGTAGTTAAATTTGAAAAAAAAAAAATTTACTCTCCTCCGCTCCATGCAGGTAACTAAATAAAAATAAAAAAATTAACCAAATATCAACATTTGACACATCAATCGATAGGTCTCTCAAAAGAACATTCTTTGACTTGAGGTTATTTTGTGATTAAGTGAATATTTTCTGAAATAATCGCTTCGAAAGTCAGAAAAGTTGTGTAGCCCCCCCCCCCCCCCCCCCCCACCGTAACTTTTGAACCGTACGTTCAAAAAATTTGAAGAGATGCGCCTTATCATATACTTTCTACGAAAATTGTTTTGAACATTATCGGTTCAGCCATTTTTGAGTTATCTCCAAAAAACTTCTTCCATAGGCATCAGATACGACCTTTTGGTATTAGTTTGGTACTTATTCCATTGAAGGTACGGAACCCTCCTATGCGTGGTCCGACACGCACTTGGCCGGTTTTTTTTAAGTAATTAAATAGCTGCCGTTCCTCAACCCACCAACGGAGCGGCAGCTGACCTTCACGAAGCCTCATTATACATCGCCCTTAACCACTTTACAAGTTATCGCCTGGGACGCGATTGGTCGTGAAATTTGTTCCTGCCTTACGGTCCAATTTATTCATATCATTCGCTCGTGGAGATATGTATCACTCATTTCGCTCAGTGGATCTGTTCGCATATTAGCATCGTCTCACTCGTTTGACTCGGCCGGCTCATTCGAATCATGAGTGGGAAAGAGCGAGCAAGTAGCACTGTAAACACTGAGATGAGGTACTGAGAGAGGTAAATCTTCAGTGAGTTGAAGAGTAAGTTGAATCAAAAGATATAAGTTAATTTAAATCACTCACTCGTGAAGAACCCATGTCTAACTCAAAATAACGTTTACAAAAACGGTTCTCCAAAAACCTAAATTTGTATGGCGAGAAGAAGTTTTTTATTCATTTTCGAGAAACTGACTCTTTGGACGCCAAGAAATATTTTTTTTCATAGGACACGTCATCTCAGCCAGCCAGCCCTACAAAATCTTTTTTTTTTTTCTTAATTTTTCATAATTAAAATATAGATACCAATTTTATTATGCTCTTAAACGGATCACAAGCATTTTTGTTACACTTTGTATATCAAGGGTTTTCTAAGTGGGGGGCGCGACCACGTTTTAATGGGGGTGCGGGGCCTCGGGAAATTTGAACAGGGCTAGGCTAGACAATTTACTTCCGTTTCCTTGTATCGAAGCGAAAGGGGGGCGTGGGTATTTCATTTTAGGCAGCAGGGGGGCGTGACTAAAAAAAGTTTGGGAACCCCTGTTGTATATGGTTTCCGTACATTAGTCAAGGACCATCCACCTTCCGTCTCTTTCTCTCATTATAGTCTAGAAGAGCGCCCTCTACAAAAAGTTTGACCGGCTATCCCCATTGTTTCAGAATACGAAATAGCCTACGTAGACTCGAACCTCGGCGACACACAAGGCTGGGTGCGTTTCGCCAAAGAGAATGCCGCCAAAGAAGTCTTCGAGAAGATCACCGATGGAAAACTCACTGTCGCAGACACAGAGATAACCGTCAAACTCCTCGAGGGAGATGAGGAGACCGCCTACCTGACAAAGACCATTGAGCAGATAAGGAAGAGGAGGTCCAACCATAAGAACAACAAGTACCATAATAAGGGGAGGAATTTCAAGGGGAAGCAAGGGGGGAGGAAACGCAGGCAGGACCAGCATGATGACGCGCCAGCGTCTAAGGTCAAAGCTGACAGTTAGATTCCGTTTCTGATATACTAAAATGACAGTTCGGTTGGCAATAAAATGTTTTACTACGAGTCAAAGATACCTTTAACTAATATGACTTCCGGCTTGAGACTCAAACATGGCGGTTGTGTCTTGAGAATCGTTTTTTGTTTATTTTTGTAGTTCAGTATATTGATAGCTTATTGTGCAGTGATCTAACGAACAAGTATACAGCTAATAGGCGTGTCCACACCTGACGCACCGCCTCGCGAGAATTAGTTTCAAAACGCGTGTAACCACTGTTTGGATTAGACAACTGTTTGTTCGGGCCACGGTCGCCACATGATATTTGTAGGGAGCAGCTATCTACCTACAAAAAGCAAGCCTCTACCATACAACGTCGAGCTCTAATTGCTTTGAACTAACCGTACTTTGTCAAACTACTTGACACTGGCAAAATTGTCCAAATGGACAGATGCCATTTTCCTTTAAAAACTGAACTACTATGGAGTTTATTAGATGTACCTATCTGTGACTTCACAAAATAGGGTTAATCGTCGGTAATTAGTCACCGTTCAATAACTGGCCACCTTATACTAAAATTGGATTCTATTTATATGTAAACAGAATTCATTTTAGTATAAGGTATCAATTGTTAGTCACCTCATACTAAAATTAATTATCTTTACCTGTAAATATAATTAATTTTAGTATAAGGTAGCCAATTAATGACGACTTTACCCTAATTAATCCTCATACTTTATATAAATTTTGCTAATTTAAAAATGATTGAAAACTCAAAAAGACGTAAAATAATTTATTTTATAACAAACATGATGTTTGTTATAAAATAATTTATTTTATAACAAACATGATGTTTGTCCATCGAAACTGTCACTTCAGTAGAAAACTTACCCTCTTATTTATAAACATCTCAGGCCTCAATTAGTTCATTTATGTTTTGTCCTTATCTGTCATTATGACAGTTGTGTTTGTCAGACAGACGAAATCGAGAGACGTTGGTGAATAAAACGGCTATTTAGTACTGAAATTACGGAAACTGCCATTTTAGTTTTTGGAATATTAAAAACTTGTTCCCAAGCGAATTTTCTTATACATTGATTTAAGATGTTGGATCTCAAATAATAAGTGTTTTGAGATCAATATGACAGTAATGTAACTGTCGCATACTGTATTAAATAACTAAATCTAAGCTAAGATGTTATGATAAGCTTTTAATGAAACTGGGTTTCTTTTATGTTTTGAATATTAAACGTAATATCTGTTTTATGTTTTAGTTTTATTCAGTTTTGTTTTCCACAAAGATCCCGATGAATGAGCAAAAACGCGCAAAGATCTGTGCAAATGGCTTTGTAATCGCAAAAAAAAATCTTGTCGGTTGATGCTTTGTATATGTCAAGTCCATACACTAATGACGTCTAGTAATTGGTGATTTAACCCTTTGACCACCAAAGACGTCAAATCACGCACATGCACAATCGTGCCATCACGTCCAAAATATAACCGAGTGCGCTCGCGCTAATTTTGCTCTGGCGTCTTAAGGACGATTTTTCTGTCCGATGCTTGGCGGTTAAAGGGTTAAAAAAGATAATTACCAGGCTGGCTTGTATATCTTACTTTGTCGCCTGTCATTCCATACTTCGAGTCGCGCTTGAAGTATGAACTGTCGCGTCAAACGTCAAGTTATGCTAGGCGTGCAGCTGTGGGGTTTTAACCTCATTGAGAACTTATTTTTAAAGGCGGTTAAAATGGAGTCGACCTACTGTTAGTTCTCTAGCATAGCAACGTTCGTCTATCGACTAATATAAGAGAAAAAGTGTCAGGATAATAAAATTACACCTTATTCTATTGACGACAAAGTTCAAAATCGGGTGCTCAATTTTTGATTTACTTATAGTATAGCAGTAAGTAATAAACAGAAAATTCATAACTTGGATTTAATACCAGAATAAAGTAAGCTTTGGGGGGTGGTTGTATGTACTTGAGGCGTTCAGGGGAAGGCGGGGATCGAGACAAATCTCACATGGGGGAGTCTCGATAAATTTGACATTATTATATTCGACATAAAAAGATCTGCCGTATTTTCTGGGAGACAAATCCAGCTTACAACCATTTGACCACCAGACGTCAAACCACGCGGACGGAGTCGTGCTCTAAGCGCCAGCGCGTGATATCACGTCCAAAATATAACAGAGTGCGCTCTGGCGTCATTCGCATTAGAACGATTTTTCTGTACGATGCTTGGCGGTCAAAGGGTTAAGCAGGGTACAGTAAACGCCATAAATATGTTCAATTTATAACGTTATAACAATGGAGTAAGTTGCACAAGTGTACATTTGGCGTTGACTGTCCAGTTAAGAGCGAGATGGAGATGCGTAATCACCTAGCTTTAGTGGGAAGTATTTGATGTGTACAGTCGCCATCAGATATATCTGGACAACGCCACTATTGTCTAGGCGACAAAGTGCATGTTACCATGTTAGCCATTTTTAAGTACCGTCAACCCCTGCAACATTGCCTACAATGCCTAACTTCGCCTAGCTTGAAAAACAGGGATTCTCTTCTCTAGCTCTGAATATGTGATTCACTCTCCCATCTCAGGAATAAGATAAAAAATCGTGAAGCTAACCATGTTTTTCAAGCAGCATGCTTTGCAGGAGTTGACGGCAGTATCTCGGCCGCTTTATGGGAAGTTCACCATAATTATTTAATTTTATTCACGATATAAAGTAAACACCAGGTATAAAAAAAACATAATAATCATTTACTTAAATACCACGTAAGTTAACAGTAACTACTCCAAATTACTTACATACTGAAAAAGTATGTTTAAGACTTAGCACACTGAGTGTGTAGTAATGACTTGTACATTGTTAAATAAAAATCATAAGACAGCAGTCGACAGCTGTTGATACCTATAAACAAAATATAGAGTAAAATACACATTATAAACAAAGGCACTTATTTAACAAGCTGAAAACAGTATATACAAGCATGTATATGATTTATATTGGATTCAGTATTATGATCACCGACAAGCAAGTAATGCAACGTAATATTTATTACGTGTCTTTTGCAATAAGATCTATAACCAAGTCTTCGTAGTCAGTCTTCATCGGTTCATACTCCCCGTAATCCGCTTTCTGTAAAGAAACAAAAGATATTGATTCCTGGCCGAAAACATCGTCAGAAAACTAAAGTACCTAGTATTTTAAATTCAAGACATTAAAATGACAGCTCCTGCCTTACATTGTAAACTACTTTATCTACACTCACATTGTAAGTTCTCTAAAACGTGTTAAAAAACGGTAGGCAATGGCTAGCATTACCACGACCGATTTTACTATGATAAGCTTTTTACGTGTGGCCGTAACGTAATTTTAACTTTACATGCTCAACTATTGATGAGTTTTGATAAAATAATGTGCACCTGCACGCTCCCGCACGGCCGCCGACACACGCCTCCCCGACCGCCGGCACACGAGAGTTGGCCATGGCGATGCAATGGCGGCCATTCTATGGTTTCGGAATACGGCATTTAGGATAAATAATATGAGTGTAGATAAAGCAGTGTATGCAACTGTACGTAATTAGGCCTTAAAACACTCGTGTGATCTTATTATGAAATGAGCCGCATGTTTTAAGGACCCTTATTACGTAACAGTTACATAAACTACTATTTCTTAGTCGCAATACGATACCAATTATGCCCTTAAAGGGATCACCAGTATTTTTGTTACATACTGTAGAGAGTATAGATGTATGTGTAAAAGAGAAGTGTACCAGTTGTTCCGGCTCCACCAGGATGGTGTCGCTGAGGTCCAGGAGCAGGCGCCGCCCGCCCCCCGCGACACCCGCGTCCCCCGCGACCCCCGCGACCCCCGCGCGCCGCGCCGCCGCCGCGCGCGCCGGCAGCGCGGGCGACAGATCCGCCGCACTCACCACCAACGTCTACAGGTAAAAAAAAACCGACTTCAATGGGGGTAGCGGTGAAGGATTATTGTAGATGGTGCACTTAGTTTCCATACAATGAAATAACTTGCTTAACAAACGCAGCGGAGAGGACAAATCGCCAAACGTGAACTATGCGTCGTTGAAGAGTTCCATTTTGATGATCATTAGCAGTTCCACTTCATTAAATGTCACTCTTTTGAATGAAAATGCTTGATTTGTTGATAAAAAGACAAAAATCACTATGTGTAAGCCCTTAAGATTTGAGGCTTCCCTCGATTCTTCATGGATCCCATCATCAGAACTTGAGCTTGACGAAAATTTGTCCTGACAATTAAACTTGGTAAACAAACACAGCGATGAGGACAAATCGCCAAACGTGAACTATGCATCGTTGAAGAGTTCCGTTTTGATCATTATCAGCAGTTCTACTTCATCAAATGTCACTGTTTTGAATGAACATTATGGATTTGTTGATAAAAATATAAAAATCACTATGTATGCCTTTAAGATTTGAGGAGTTCCCTCGATTCTTAATGGATCCCATCATCAGAACTGCGTTTTGACAAAAACGGGACCAATCTGTATATACATACTTACAATAAAAAAATAATTTTCAAAATTTTTAAAAAATTCAGACATGACGGAGTTATGGAGTAACAAACATAAAAAAACATACACGCCGAATTGAGAACCTCCTCTTTTGAAATCTTGAAGTCGGTTACAAATGTACTGGACAGTATCAGCAGGCCTACTCATCATCATCATATCAGCCGAAAGACGTCCACTGCTGGACATAGGCCTCCCCCAAAGAGTGCCAAAATTACCGGTCCTGCGCCACCCGCATCCAGCGGACTCCCGCGACCTTCACCAGGTCATCAGTCCACCTTGCGGGGGGTCTACCCACGCTGTGCCTTCCGGTTCGTGGTCGCCACTCGAGAACCTTTCCGCCCCAACGGCCATCGGTTCTACGAGCAATGTGCCCCGCCCACTGCCACTTTAGTTTAGCGATTCGGAGGGCTATTCGGTTACTTTGGTTCTGCTGCGGATGGCCTCATTTCTGATGCGATCACGCAGAGAGACTCCAACCATAGCCCTCTCCATTGCCCTTTGGGTGACTTTGAGCTTTCTTATGAGGCCCATTGTAAGCGACCACGTTTCAGTACCATATGTCATCACTGGCAACACACACTGGTCAAAGACTTTCGTCTTGAGACACTGCGGAATATTGGACAAAAAGATGTGCCGTAGCTTCCCGAACGCTGCCCAACCGAGTCGGATTCGTCGATTGACCTCTTTCTCGAAGTTGGATCTACCTAACTGGACAGTATGTCCTAAGTATATATAATCGTCCACAACTTCGAGTGTAAAGTCTCCGATTGTAACGGGAGTTGGTGCTACATGGATATTTGACATGATCTTCGTCTTATCCATGTTCATCTTTAGACCAACTCGCTCGCAGGCTTTACTGAGGTCATCGAGCATCGTACTCAAATCCTCCATGGTCTCAGCCAAGACTACTATATCGTCAGCAAACCGAAGGTGAATGATGTACTCGCCGTTTATGTTGATGCCTAGCCTTCTCCGGTCCAGAGTCTTGAAAACATCCTCCAGTGCAGCGGTAAACAGTTTAGGAGAAATAACATCTCCTTGCCTGACTCCCCGCTGCACCGGAATAGGCTTCGAGTTCCGGTCCTGGAGTCGGACTGACATAGTGGCGTTCTCGTACAAACACTTCAGCACTTCGATATAGCGATAGTCTACCTCTGGAGAGATTGTAGTACAGCCCAGGTTTCGATCGAGTCAAAGGCTTTCTCGTAGTCCACGAACGCTAAGCAGAGGGGCAGGTTATACTCCTCAGTCTTCTGTATAACCTGACGGAGCGTATGGATGTGGTCTACGGTACTAAAGCCTCTTCGGAAACCGGCTTGTTCGGGAGGCTGGAAGTCATCTAGCCTGCGTGCGAGACGGTTCGTAATGACTCTTGAAAACAGCTTATAGACATGGCTCAGGAGTGAAATGGGTCGGTAGTTCTTCAGTAACGCGTTATCGCCCTTTTTGAAGAACAATACCACCACACCTCTGTTCCATGCCTTAGGCGTTCTCCCTTCTAGTAAAACGGAGTCGAACAACTTCTGAAGGGCCATAAGGACCGGTTTACCACCCGCCTTCAGAAGTTCGGCTGTAATTCCGTCTTCACCAGGTGCCTTATTGTTTTTGAGCAGTTTTAGAGCCATTCTAATCTCGTACAGGCTGATGTCCGCGATGTCTTCGGTATAATGTCGGGTCAGTCTAGCTCTAGGGTCTTCCGCCAGATCAACTTCAGGTCTGCTAGTTGATGTGTACAGCTGTCCATAAAAGTCCTCTATCTCCCCCAGAAGCTCGGGTCTGGATGAAACGATTCTACCATCCTCAGTTTTTAATTTGGCGAGCTGGCTCTGCCCAATAGACAAATCTCTTGCGAAAACTTTAGAGCCCTTATTCTGTTCAATGGCCTCTTCAATACGATTTGTATTGAATTGGCGCAAATCACGGGTAAGGGACTTAGAGATCCGTTTATTGAGCTGCCGGTATAATGACGCATCTGCTGAGGATTGCAGAACCATTTATCTCCTTTCCTCGATAAGTTTCTGAGTGGAGTCAGAGAGCCTTTTGGTTTTGTTGCTCCGCTGGGCCTTAAAAAACTTAGACCCAGTGCTATGGACAGCTTCCACAAACCCGTCGTTGAATTCGTCCACATTGCCGCCTAGACAATCGAAACGGTTTTGGAGTTCCAGCTGGAAGCTCTCAGGGTTTAGGATTTGAAGTACTGCTGGACGGAGCGTAGACTTCATCAGTCGAGAACGCTCTAGCTTAACACATATATTCAATGTGCCTCTCACCAGACGGTGATCACTTCCGGTTTTAACCGTATTGATCACAGAGACATCATTGAATATATGCTTCTTCGTCGACATGATGAAGTCAATCTCGTTTTTAGTTGCACCGTCGGGACTCATCCAGGTCCACCTCCTGTACTCACGTTTCTTGAAGAAGGAGTTCATCATGTAAGTCCCTCCTTCTCCAAGAAGCCAGCCAGTAGTTGGCCCCGGTGGTTCCGACTTCCAAATCCAAATTGCCCCACTCTCAGCTCTTCACCATCTCTCTTGCCCAGTTTCGCGTTGAAGTCCCCCATAACAACGGTGAAGTAGGTTTTGGTATGGCCTTCGATATATCCTCATACATAGCCTCCACCTCGTCATCGGAGTGTGCCGAAGTCGGCGCATACACCTGTATGAACTTCAACGAGTACCTCTTGGATACTCTGAGTATAAGGTACGCCACCCTAGTCGACACACTCTCGATCTTCACCACGTTGTTCACGAGGGACTTATGGACGATGAACCCGACACCTCCCTGGGACTGTTGGTCGCCCTCCCGGAAATAAAGCAAGTTGCCGGACTTCAGGATTATCGTTTCCTCCCCCTCTCTTCGGACTTCAGATAACCCTATGACATCCCAACGCAACTTGCTCAATCCTTCCTCGAGTTCCACTATCTTTTCGTCGGTCCGCAGTGTACGCGTGTTATATGTTGCCAGGGCCAGAAGTTGTCGGTGGTGGTAGCCGGATCTTTGCCGG
Source organism: Pammene aurita (assembly GCA_947086415.1). Lineage (NCBI taxonomy): Eukaryota > Metazoa > Arthropoda > Insecta > Lepidoptera > Tortricidae > Pammene > Pammene aurita. The sequence continues at coordinate 36,701,746 of OX352293.1, forward strand.
AGATTCTTAGCACCCCTGACCTCGCTAGTACCCTGGCCGCTGCCATAACCAGGGCACCGGGGGTCGCCGGACACTCGGGGCCGTGGTTTTTGTGTTCTTGCCATGGGGGGTGAATGCCGTAATCGCCACGCTTGGCATGCGGGTTGGCGATCGCAGTATCTCCACCGCACTCCAAGGATGCTGCTGCCCATCCCCCGGTGGTCTTGGCCGTAGTTTTAGGACATACTCCGGGTCCAGGCCTACTGCGAACTTCTAAAATCGAAATTTCGTTGTTATTACCGTTTCTTTCGCTCGTACAGGAAACAAGATAACGAAATTCGCGGTTCGCGGCCTGCAGGTATATCCGAACATAAGTCCCATAAGGGACCAAAAACAAAAGTTAGTTGACACCATTCACGATCAGTGGGTTTTTACTTTTTCTTTTAATTTCAATACTTAAGTAGTGTGTGTGTTGGTTAACCATTGACCGCGCACGGAAAGTCGTGCCCTCAGCGCCAGCGTGATATCACGTCCAAAATGCAACCGAGTGCGCTCGCACGCTCTGGCGTCAGTGGTACGATTTTCCTGTCCGATGCTTGGCGGGCAAAGGGTTAAAAAACTAAAATGATAATCAGTCCATCAGTTAGCGAAACTCGGCGCCTTTTTTTGAAGCAAAAAAACTGTGTCAGAATCCTGGCTAATATCAACCTACCCCATAGCTCCAAACCTCACTTTAAAAAACTAAATCTTTTAACCCTTCCCTGTCTTTACATTCTAGAAATCTCCATTTTTGTCCGTAAAAATATACTCCTGTTTAAATTCTGCCGAAACGCACGACGTCAACAATATCTTGAATTACCCGAACCAAAATCAGAAATGTACAAAAACAGTCCCTATTATAGAGCTATAACAATATACAATCATATCCCTACCTATGTAAAAGACGCAAAAACAAACGCGATTTTCATAAACAGTTTTAAAAGTATGCTGGTCGATAAATGTTATTATTCCGTAGGCGAGTACCTCGAAGATATATTGTAACATGCAATTACCAAATGTAGTTTATAAGTGTAAGTGTTTTTACTAAACCGCCCCGGTGATTGAGCCGGTTTTAGAAATTTTATTTTGTTATACCTCAACGTTTATAATTTCATGTCGTTATAAAGTTTGTATTAGTATTATATAAGATTAGTTTTAAGAAATATTGCTTTACCCTATCAGGGTCCATTGTGCTAATCTTTGTCATGTACTTGGTTGGTTACTTGGTTGCAAATAGATCTCTGTCTCTATCAAAAAATCTTGGACACGTAATTCTTCTTTTGTAGTAAAACAAAAAATACATTGTACATATTTGTGATGTTGATGTCACGTGAAACTTTAACAGGCTATACATATATTATCTTCATTTAATTTTTAAAATAAAAAATACGTGTTGATATTTTTTGAAGATCTAAGTCACAAACATCTTTTTAGGACACGAGCATTGAGTAACAAAAGATGACATCCCTAAGAAATTATTTGTCCCAAAACTTGTAGTGATAATCACTACATATCTATACCACTCTTTGATTCTGTCATAGCTGTCAACCGCCAAACATGGCGCTAAAAATTTGTTCTAGATTTATTATTTTTGCAATTAGACATTGCGGCTATTTAGATGTAACAATAGGGGAGACCGGGGACAATTGAAACAATTTGCCTTTAACCTCCTGTGACCGTTATATTTATATGAGTAGATGTACGCTCAAAATATTTCAAGGTTAGTTATCTGGTTCCTAAATAAAATGTATTTGGATGGTCTATAATCCATTTTGTCAATAATGGTTTTTTGACAATAATGTAATAAAGATAATGGGGCAGTATGGTTCGATTGACCTCACATGAGTGTCAATTGAAACACTATGTGAGGTCAAGTGAATCACTCAAATATCTTCGGCACAATAAAAGTACTTATATCTGTTTCAATATTTTTCATCCCTACCTCGGCATACAATATATGAGCTCATCAAAAGTTTGCAAGCATAACATAAACATTTCTCAATTTATTAAAATTTGTTTATAACGGGTTACTCACGTAGTTTAAGTCGATTTTTGCTCGACATGTTTCGGTCAATTTACGATGACGATGAATTTAAATTACGTGAGTAACCCGTTATAAACATTTTTTTATATGTTACAGTCTCACGAAAGTTTTATACTTAAAATTTCTCAATTTATGAGCATCTGAACATCTCGATAAAAAAAAGAGTATACGACTTTTAGTTTTCTTTGTCGCTGCTACCTTATACATTTACCTTAACCAAAGTAGTTTTAATGCAATTCTAAGATAACGATAAAGAATCGCACAAAAACAAGCATTATTATGTTTCATACAAAAGTGCTTGTTTCAACTATAACAATGTTCCAATCATAACATTTCCCATAGACCCTGTGACGAGTGTTGCAGACGTCGGGATGTAAAATGACATAATAGGCGCAATAAAATAATCAGTTTAAATTGTTTTATCATGTAAACAAAAACATAGCGATATGCCTATTTAAGAAAAAATTGTTAAACTTTCTCTGATATACATTTTAGCAGAGGCCGACCTCTTTAATCAGTCGGTTGTTGCGTATTATTATTATACATCAAACATATCAAATCAACATACGGGCCAAACTGAGAACCTCCTTTTTTATGAAGTCGGTTAAAAACAAATGTTCACATAACCTCGAATAAAAAATAATGCAGATTTCAAAAAAAAACTTTGTATATCCATAATTTATCAACTAGGTCAAAAACTACACAAATAAATGTGAACATTAATAGAACAAACATGTGCATCGAATACAGAACTTTATATTTTGAAGAGGGTTACTTTTGGGGACGATTAAAACGCGAGGACGATTGAAACGTTTCAATCGTCCACAAGCAAGTTGTATCTATCGTCTCCACACCACGTTTATCACTTCAAGGTCAAATATTATATATAAAAAAGACTCGAACGCTGATCAACGGCCATTAAAAACATTCGTTTATTCCTAACTATAACACCAAAATAATTTGATTAGTCAAAATACGAGAGTAAACGAAGTTATAAGAAAATACGTGAGCCCAAATACTTGCTTTTTACCGCGAAAAACTGGCTTGGCAATCTTGTCTTGCACCGGCGCTCGAGCGCTCCTGGCCAAGGATTCAAACATGGCCGACCGCGTGTGCCGAGTGTTGCGTCAGACGCGTAGGTATTATAGTTATCGAGAAATTTGACTTGTTTCAATCATAACGTGTTTCTATTGACCCCGGTCTACCCTACTGACCGTAAGCTCAGGACAGCCGCCAATGATGGTCACCAGGTCGTCGTCCTCCATGCAGTGGAACTTGTGCAGCGTCAGCGAGCGTAGCTGCGTGCCGTAGCGGCATAATGAAAACGCCACGGGCGCTCCGGACATGCCTTCATGTTTATAAATACATAAATATTTAGAAATCAATTTACACACATCATGCCTTAAACCAGGGGTCGCCACACCGCGGCTCGCGAGCTGCATGCGGCGCATGGCTCTTCAAATTCCCCTAAAGTTTTTTTAAATCAAATATTACAGTGAAAAACAGAAAACTGCGGCTCTATGAGCTTTCAAAAATTCCACATTTGCAGGCTCTTTGTCAAAAAAGTTTGCCGACCCCTGCCTTAAACTAAGCTAAACGTAGTACACGTTAATGAGTACAAAGACGACTTATTTTCTACCTTTCTACGTTTTCATTTTAGGGTTCCGTAGTCTCAACTAGGAACCCTTATAGTTTCGCCATGTCCATCTGTCCGTCCGCGGCCTAGCTCAATGATCGTTAGTACTAGAAAACTGAAATTTGGTATGAAATGAAGTCAATATTCAAAACAAGGCACCATATTGTGAGATGCTTGTAATATTGACTTTATGCTTATGAGAACAAGGTAGAAATTTAAAATGGATACAAATCTCTATCAATGGCAAACTGTTTTAGAAATAGGAATGTATATATGTATATTTACCTAGAAAACATACATTTCTCAGAAATCGTCTACTAACCCACAGGTTCACGTAGTCTTCCATTGTCTAAATTTGACTTAGGTACTTACAAATATAGCTTATATTTATTCATTTAACCTGTATTGCGTACACACATATAATAAATGATGAAATTACACTCACATCGGCAGTCTGACAGCTCCAAGGTCCTCAACTCCTTGCAGCCCTGAAGTATAGCCTCCACACCGTCATCGTCCACTCGAAACGACGCCCTGAGGCACTTCAAATGTACCAGACGTGATAGCGGCTTATAATCGTAACAACTCATCCAATCGCCATCATACAGTTCTAAATGTTCTAACTTTCCCATCTTATCCAAGACATATTGTATTTCTTCAACTACTTCAAAAGGCATATCGATAATTACAAGCTTTTTCAGATCATTAAGAAGTTCGACGGCTGAAAGCAAGTGCTCGAAATCGAAACCATCTAACATTTCCAAAGCAAGGGATTTTAAATTGGACAAGTTTATAGTATTAAGGAAATCTCCTTTTACGTCACAAGAATGGATTTCTAATTCTTCTAAGGCTTTGTCGGCTATGAATTGGTTGATACCCTGGTCTGATACCTGTAACAAAATCATACCTATATGTATAGGTACTTACATCAATTTGATAGCTCAAAGCTCATCTATCCGGGTTTATTTGGTGGCGAACGGGAAGTATATAGAATCGCATATTGAAAATCCCAACAAAAATGATTGTAATCCGTTTAAGAGCGTAAATTGGTACCGTATTCTGATTATGAAATCTAAAGAAAAAAAAATTTTCACGCGAAAAAAAAAAAAGCTTTTGTATGGAGGGTTGGCCAAAGATATTTTTAAATCTAAATTGGATATCACACTGAAAAAGACAGCTATCGACACTGTAGTGACACCGACCCTTCTTTACGGGTGCCAAACATGGGCTATAAACAAAGAAATTGTAGATAAGATACAGAAATTTCAAAGAGCTATCGAACGGAGCTTACTCGGCATAAAAATAAAGGACAGGGTAAGGAGCACCGACATCCGTAAAACGACAAATATAGTCGACGCAGCGGAAATGGCATGCCGCTTGAAGTGGCGGTGGGCCGGACACACAGCGAGGGCAAAAGACAACAGATGGAGTAAGAGAATATTAGACTGGTACCCGCCAGACGGGGGTCGTGGTAAAGGTCACCCGCTCCGCCGCTGGCGAGATGATATAACCCAGGAGGCAGGCGTAGCCTGGCCCAGTCTAGCCGCCGACAGAAACTTGTGGTGTAACATGGAGGAGGCCTACGTCCAAAAATGGACGAACCCACATTAATAATAATTACATTTAGTTAGTTTTAATCTCTTTTATATTATTTTATTTTAATGAAACTATCATTATCATATTACTATAACACTGTTACTGTACCTTTTACTATGTTGGGAAAATAAAGGGCTTTTTATTTTTATTATTATTTATTATGGAGGGTTGGCCGGCTGGGACGACGTGCCCCATACAAAAAAAATCCGTCCAAAAAAATTTTCTTCTACTTTTTCTTAGTCGTAATATGATACCAATTATGCCCTTAAGCAGATCACCAGTATCTGGGGGCACGGCAGTGCCCCCGCCAAGTCGAGCGCGAAGCAAACACTGCCGTACCATCCTTTACTGGAAACATTTCGCCGCATTTTCAGGCCCTTATTTGGGAACCTCTGGATAAGACCAGAACGCAGAAATTTTCGTCATCCAGTAAGCTATAATCACATACTTAAAATCCAAAATTTTTTATTCATTTAGTTCCGAAGTTAAGCGAAAGCAAAGTTTCGCATTTATGACACTCACTCACTCACTCATGATCATCAAAATAGAACTAGTACTTCCCATAAACTCAGAGAGCTGAAATTTGGTACAGAGTTAGGGTTTAATGGCCACATAAAGGGAAAACTATAAAAACTAGGATAATCGAAGATCTGGAGTACCTGGTGACCCTGATTAGAAAACAAAATTTGGTCAAAATATAATGCATTGGACTAAGAGTGGCGGTGATACCCGCACACGTCACACACCCACAGAAACGTGGGCTACGTTTCTACAAAAAGAAGTGAAATCCCACCAAAAACATTCTGTAAAAAACTAGCCAAGTCTCGATGGAGCTGCTTGTTTATCTCTAAAAAGTAATGAAATCTAGACAAAGTCGTGCCCAGTCTAAGGTTCCTTACTGCGATTTCTTTATTATTATAGTTAATGTTGTGTGACTTGGCCGTTGAAGGGTACACAAGGGTACAAAACCAGGTGCTCCATGACACCATTCAATAACCATACAATGGACTACTTGTGGTTATTGAATCAACGTTTCCCAAGTGGCAATTTTCCATCGTCAATGGGTAGCGGTTCTGGCGACAGATTGGTGCAATGGTGTCATGGAGCACCTGGTTTTGTACCCTTGTGTACCCTTCAACGGCCAAGTCACACAACATTAATTATAATAATAAAGAAATCGCAGTAAGGAACCTTAGACTTGGCACGACTTTGTCTAGATTTCATTACTTTTTAGAGATAAACAAGCAGCTCCATCGAGACTTGGCTAGTATTTTACAGAATATTTTTGGTGGGATTATTGTTACATCCAGTATGGCCTGGCGATAAAGTGCATGTTCAGATATTTTAGCGTAACTTGGCCGCTCCAATATGTTTGATGGTCCCTGTACCTAGATTTTAAATTGAAATAAGATATAGGTAATACTTACAGAACATGAATAGAAATAGAGCCCTTGAAGGTGCTTGAAGTCTTTATTAAGATTGTATGGAAACACTTCTCCTGAACCATAACAGTCCTGAATATTGATATTCTGTAATAGCACAAATAATAAAGTTATTAGCATGTTATTAGTTTGTTATTAAATCAAATAAAAAACATCGAAAACATTGAAAAAATAATCAACCCAGCAGGGGTTTTTTTATCAATGTTTGTATTTGTTTGTATGTGTGTATGACTGGAATTCCCCACTTTAAAACATGCAAAAATAATGAATACAGTTATTATTATTAAGTACTCGGTCAAGGAGAGAAAAACATGTAATTTAGTAAGAAGAACACCCGCCGATTGTGATTGATTTCTACTGTCTTTTTTATGGCACCCTACATAAGTGTAGGTAGATTTTTTTACGATATCAATTAATATCTAATGAAATTATTGTTTTAGACGATTACAGCACCATCAATGCGTATCTTTGCGCGTTTCTCCTCATTGCATGCCATTTGTACACCCAGATTCAATATTGCATGGACACATTATGAATTCATTCATTAATTAATTGTCCATGCAATTTTGAATCTCACTGTACAGTCGCCATCAGATATATCGGAGCGGCCAAGGTAATCACAAATATCTGAACAACGCCTCTATTGTCAAGGCGATAAAGTGCATAGTTAGATATTTTTGAGTACCTTAGCTGCTCCAATATATTTGATGGCGACTGTACATGATATTTTTTTTAAGATTTGTACCTAAAAAATGCAGGATCTACCTCCAAGGAATGTTGTGTGTCTCATATTGTTGTTGATGGCGCCACTGTGTTTCAGAATCGGGACTCTCAGGCCCATACAATTTGTTTTATTATGGCGTATGATTCCAGTGAGAGTGAAATAGATTGATTTAAATTTAAAACATCTCAGAGGATGTCATACTCACACCAGTCTTATTTAAAGATGAGCAACAATTGCTGGGTACGGATACAAACATTAAACATTTATAATACAAATACAGATAGTTACAATCAGTATTCAAAAAGTGGCATAGTAAAAGGCGTTTGCTATGCCTTTTATTGAAGGGAGCTGATGGTTTTAAGGACATTGCTAAGTCAAATTAGGCAAAATGTAAGCGAGACCACCAAATAGTGTGAATGCTACAGATATACATGTCAATTTCTGTTATATTAGTCACGTACGTACCATAGTACGTACAATCCATATTAATATTATCGATGAATTTTGTTTGAATCTGTTCAAAGTATTTAAAAAATACCTATACATTTTTCGATTTAAGCTAGCATTTTGTAATTACCTACCATAAGACTTTCCAAATTGGGGCAGTTATCATGGATTATTTTAAACCTTTCCAAGCTATTGCAGTAAGTACCGACAACTGTTGTGCCCAATTTGTTGATCCACATTATAAATGACTCATAAGCATCTTCTGGCAATTTCAAAGTACAGGCATTTGAATGTGTGTTCTTGGGTCTATAATTTTTATCCGCAACATTTATGCGGACTCCTGAAAAAGCCAAGTTAGTACCTAGTAGTAATTTCAGTGTGATGACATCCTGACAGACTCCGTTAACTATGAGAAATATTCTTGAAAAATGGAGAATGTTCTCGCCAAGAACCGCACAACTCCTCCATATAATCAATACTTACAATTTCACTTTCAGATCCTTAGAACTTGGATAATTTTTTACAAGCTATTACTGTACTGCTGCTTATTTACATTTTCAGCACTAGCAAGTAAACCAAGACGTTTCAATAAGCACTATGTAATCAAATCAAAAAATTTAAATGAGCTACAGATTGTAGTAAACAAGAAAATTAAAATTTTAATGAATAGTCTAGATATTTTTGTTTATAAAACATTCATACAGATTGACATGCACAAAGATATGATTTTTTTTAAATTACCTATTTAAACATTTTACGTCACCTTGCAAGTATGACAGAACCTGTGTCTGCCAATGCCCGCTGGTGCGTTCTGAGCGGATGACGTCCCGGACAGGCACATATTTCAACAGGACGCGCCAGCAGTCCTCATTGAGGTAGTCCAGTATTGTTCGGTCCTTACTTGGTTCTGCTCTTAACATCTGCAAATTAACACTAATCTAATAACTACGCACTTTAACGAGAAAAAATCAATTTGATTGTACTTAAGTTTTCTTAACAAAAGTTAACAAAGTATTTGTTACACTATTTATCTTCATCATATTATATTCCAGGTTCCACATAGGAAGTTTAAGGCTCGAAAAAGTTTGAAGAATACAACTAGCAATAACTGGTAAAGTAAAGTAGGTAACAAAATGAAACTTGTTTTTAAGACATTGGAGATCATTTAGCTCTAGTTAGATCGAACGCAATATAAAATTGACTGTACACAAGGAACTTCAAGAAAATGTACGTAAGTAATTAAAAACTGAACCTTTATATTACGTTTACATACGTTTTTAAATATAAATAAACAAGTCCATAAACTCCATCACAAAAACTTCACTTCACATACCGACCAATGATAATTTGACATTTCGACAGTGTTGCCAGATTACAGAAAAAAATATTGAGGGAGTCCTCAGGGGGACGATTTTTGCTCAGAAAATTCAATCCGGATGGAGTAACCATGACTGTCATTTTCTCATATACTAAATATTTCAAAAAAACCGGCCAAGTGCGCCAAGTGACCACGCATAATGGAGGATTCCGCACCTTCAATGGAATAAGAACCAAACTAATACGAAAAGGTCGTATCTGATGCTAAGGAAGAAGTTTTTTGGAGATAACTCAAAAATAGCTTGACTGATAATGTTCAAAACAATTTTCGTAGAAAGTGTGTGTTAAGGCGCATCTTTTTATTTTTTTTCTTTTTTTTAGACTGACGGTTCAAAAGTTACATGGGGAGGCCCCAATTTTTCCGACTTTAGACGAGATTATTTCTGAAAGTATTAACTTAATCACAAAATGTTTAAAGAAACCTCGATCTTATTTTTAAAGACTTTAAAGACTATCGATTGATGTGCAACATGTTAATATTTGGTAAAACAATTTTTTTTGGAATTTAGTTACATGTATGGAGCGCCCCCCAAAAAAATTTTGTTTCTGCAATTTAACTACATAACTAAATAGCGGCATACAAAATACACCTTTTGTCAAAATTTTATTAAGATACGTCTTATAGTTTCCGAGTAAAATGGCTGTGACGGACGGACGGACAGACGGACATGACGAAACTATAAGGGTTCCGTTTTTGCCATTTTGACTACGACGGAACCCTAAAAAGTTTGCTGATTTTTGCGGGGAAGGGGAACGTCATATGTATGGCTGTTCGTACGTAACGTACAAATAGCTACGTCAGATAAACGTCAGTCCATACATGGGAACAGAATTTAGATTGGATAGTCGAGAGATCTGAATATGGATCTGATAGCACTGACTCCAGGTCGCCTCCCAGGGTTCCATCGTCTAAATATTTTTGGAATGTATTAAACTTGTATTAAATATTTCCCGGGAGGATCGCCCTTTTTCCTTTAAATCACAAGCAAAGAGAATATAATGTAACATCCTCAATATAATATAATATAATAACCTCATCACAACAACACCGCCGTCACGCCTGTCATTAGTACTTAAACGCCAATTTCAATACAAATATTTTTCATTATTTACAAAAATGCCGGACGAAATACAAACGCGACGATACGAATCCATGCTCTTCAACTACGGCACAGTCCAAAGAACGGACTACAGGGAGCATGAAATCATATCTCCCGCACCTACACTTTACAAGGAAAAACTACCTAAACCTGAGGCCGAATTTAAGGGAATAAAAGACACTCACACTCTGACTGAGAGGTTGCCGATACCGTTTGATCTCTTTATTAAACCAAATGATATCTTGAGGACTAATCCTCGTGTCGTGCAGAAGACCTTCGTAAGTTGAATCGAATTTTACCTACTATAGGTATTATTTTGGTGTGCCAAAAATATTCGTAGGAAAGATGAAGTTAATGTTAATTTATTGTTTTTTTTTTACTTTAAGACACAGTTAAAATATTCAAAAGACTGGAAATTTTGTCAGCACCGAAATTCGAAATTGTTAGGTTTTCGATACGGTTCGGCTTCAAAATTGGAGCTCTAGGTCTAGAACTACCTCAATGACGCTAATATGATTTGCGTAATTACTTATTTCTATAAGTGTCACGATATTCCTAGAAGTAGGTAGTAAGTGTTTCATTTATTAATTAAAAACAAAGTATGTAAATAAACCCAATTTGCAGTTAAAGCCTGAAGATGTAGGGCGCGAGGAGGCGCAAAGGACACGGCCACGCCTCGTGATGACTCCAGCCGTCAGTATGGACGACATCGACAACAAAGAGTAATGTGTCATACTGTTATCAGTATCAGTAGGTAGTCTGGTCTTTATACCAGGTTAGATGTCCACGGTTTGGACATAGAGCTAGGCCTCTTGGAGTATGAAAGTACAGTCAGCATCAGAATTTGCTAAGCGGGTAAGGCGTGCAGAATAACCTTCACACGCTCTTATTTTCTTAACAATAAAGTCAAGTTCATTTTGAACACCTCACCTGCTTAGCTACTTCTGGTGCTGACTATACCTATGTAATTAACACAAGGACACGGCTACGCCTAGTTTTGACGCCAGCCGTCAGCATGGATGACATCGACAACAAAGAGTAATGTTTCACACTGTTATCTGTGCTGTGTCTAGGAACTCTAGGATCATAAAGCCAAAAGATGTTCAAGGATGGATACAGCATGTAAAAACAATAGTGGTAATCCGTTTAAGGGTATAATTGCTATCGTATTAAGATCAAGAAAAAATAGGGGGAATAGGGGGAAAACTTTTTTGGCGCGAAAAAAGATTTTTTTGTATGGGACTCGTCATCCGAGCCGGCCGACCCTCCATACAAAACGATTTTTTTTTCTCGTGTTTTTCTTTTTTTAATTTTTTCGTAATTAGCGTACGATACCAATTACGCCCTTAAGCGGATCATCTGCATTTTAGTTACAGCTTGCATATAATAGGCCTTCTTCTAAAGCTAGTTTTTACCTACTCTAGATTATATTCTGCAAAATGGTAAATCTGCAATGTGATAAGTACGATACGAGATGACCTTTTTTTTTTTTATACCACGACAAAGAGAAATTTCGAGCGAGGGTAGGTACAAAAATCCATAGGTTAGGAAGGAACCACAGATAAGGTAGGAGGTTCTCTGTGGAAGGAACCTAACAATAACTACCTACCAACATAAATAACTAAAAGGTCGTCTAGACGGGGTACTACAGTACGTCATTAGATCGATCGATTGAACTCGTTTCGTTATGCCTCTACTTCAGTATTCTGCAACTGCAATATACTGAAACTCTCGTGCGAGCTCTCGCGCCATCTAAATGAGCCTTAAACTGGACTAAGAGCTGGCCACGCCAAATATGACACAATAATGAGAGCAACAAAACCCGTCTGGTTAGATTGCTCTATTATCCTTATTGCTAGATCCGGGCATCTGGCAGCTTTAAATGGGTGGATGTCAGAGTAACAGACTAGCAAAATTTTTGAATTGGAAAATAGTAATACCAAAATAGGTAAAAACCGCCGAAGTTGTCTCAGTTATAGAGGACAGGGTCTATATTTTACCATTAGATCAAAAAACATTGCATATTATTACAGAAACAAAAACAGCAGGCGACAAACATGAATTACATTATACGTCGTTGTTTATCACTACTTTCCCCCAAATGAAACTTTTGACAATTATAATCTAATTATTTATATAATTTCTCATAATATTGCATCAAACCCAGAACTCTAGGATTTTTTTCTTGAAGTGGTTTGCATTATTTGACCTCCACCACTTTACAGCTGCCAGATGTCCAGATCAAGAAATAAGTATAGTACTTATAGCAAACTGACTAGAGCGGTTTCGTTGCTCTCATTATTGTGTCATATCTGACGTGGCTAGCTGTCCGTCTAAACTATGTAGCCGCCTTAATTTCGCAGCAAATCATCAATTTAATTTGCAGAGTCCGCGATCTGCTGATACAGGATATTTACAAAAGCACGGTGCGGATCGCGACCGAGGAGGGAGTGGCCCTGACCAACTATAAGACCGTGCGGGCGCCTTTCCCGGGTCTACCCGCACCAGCAAACCCGGTAATTAGTGATTACCTACTGTGGCCTGCGCGCGAGCTCCGAGGAATGATTGTGGCAAACCTCCACACACATGTGTCACGCGCTCGGTGCATGGTATGGCTCACGGCCCTCACCAAAGTCCAGTATCCCTAACCTAGTCATCAGAGCTCGGGCGGGCACAGACTATTTGCTAGTTCGGAATGCTTATTATATTGTCACGAGATAAGTTCTAAATAAATTCTTCCTAGTTTAGTATTTTATTAGCTAATCTTGGTGACGATCAAAATATTTTAAGCTAATGCTTAGGTTACCTAACCTAATTATGATGCTATAGACCACCGTCTATGACATCGGCTCTAGCTAAAACTAAAGCCAGTATTAGACTTCACTTTTTCACAGGCCCGATCTCTCGTATATGCCCCTTTATATCCACTCTACTCCTTAAGTGCCCTAATAACTTCTATTAGGTTATATGTTTGCCACCGTCGTGGCATAAAAAAAGGATAAAAGGGAAAGAAGTTGAATTTGCACATATATACATAATAGATAGATACATATGAATGTATAGAAAACGGCCAAAACTCAGGAACAAATATCCGTGATAAACACACAAATAAATGCCCTGATCAGGATTCAAACCCGGGACCTCCTGCTTCATAGCCACTCTTAACTCTTGTTCTATTCTAATACGCCTTGCTTCCAGATAACCCTACCGAAACTGCACGATAATTATGTGTCTCCTGAGTGGCGCATGGACTCAGTTTCTTGGGACAACCGTCAGCTCCGCGCATTCTGCGACCCAACCGAGAAGTTCTGGCTCCAAAGGACCCCCAAGTAAACACAAGACAAGTTAATATACAGTCGCCATCAGATATATCGTAGCGGGTAAGGTGGTTACATACAAATATCTGAACAACGCCTCTATTGCCAAGGCTATAAAGTGGACGTTCAGATAGTTCTGAGTACCTAGGCTGCTCCGATTGATGGAGACTGTACCTACTTAAAAGTTAAACCTTACCAAATAGCAATCAAAACAAAGAAAACCATTAATTGATTGTGTGAAGGTTCATTTTAAACTGTTACTATGCAATGAGAGACTTAATACCATGTAAACTTCAAACGGCTGTACTCGTATTTAGTCACTTCACTACGCACAGTGAATGCGGTTTGCTTATCGTCGCTAATGTCGGATGCACCCTTAGAGTTTACTCTGAGGATGACCAGATACGCTGGCAAACACTCTGGCAGCGCCGGCGCAAGATCACCCTTAACAAGCTCTATGAACGCGCGCGCCGCTCTACGCGTCGCAAATCGGTTCGACTAGACCTTAGTGCTTGAGGATGGAGACCTAAGCTCTCCGAAACATATCGCGTGTAGTGGCTAAATACGAGTGAGTACAGTCGTTTGAAGTTTATACAGTGTTACTTTGCACCACCGTGGCAGTGTTTGGCGTCGGCGTGGACCTTGCAGTTTTTTCTTTGGTGGCGTAAGAGTTAACTTTATACCTATAGCAAGAGGCGCATCGAATGGAGCCGTTTCATGCAAATCCTAAAATAAATTTTCTTTTGGTTCAACATTGAAGTTTCCCAAAATACTTAATAGTACATTACGCACCCAGGGCGGTAAAATAAAGAATGGCTCATCGGTGGCATTTGTGGCCTGAACCGAAGGTGAGAACAATACACAAGCGTTCTGACCCAAGTAACACAGGAAGCATTATAACATATGAATAGTTAACTTATTTCGAACTTAAGGACCGTATAAACTCTTATATACGTTCACCGAGCAACTTGTCGCATTATATGATGCTTTGAGCTGTATAACGGTTGTATAATGGCATATCTAAATGCTTTTGTAAAGCCTTTAGCTTTAGTGCAGCAAACCACAACGCAACTGTACAGCTTTCGACTGTTTAAAAGCACTTAAGTGCTTTAGGTTCTACAATAGCATTATATAATGCTTTAAGCTGTATAACGGTTGTATAATGGCATGTATAAATGCTTTTTTAAAGCCTTTAGTTTTAGTACAGCGAACCAAAATGCAACTGTACAGCTGAATGCTGTACAGTTGCGTTTTGGTTTGCTACACTAATGCTTCGGTGTGGTTTAGTGCCTTAGGTTCTACAATAGCATAAATAAATGCTTAATGCTGTTTATGAGCATGAATATTAGCCATTATACTGCCACGTAAATCCGGTATACAGCTTTCAGCTGTTTTTAGTGCTTTAGGTTCTACAATAGCATTTTATGATGCTTTACGCTGTATAACGGTTGTATAATGGCATATGTAAATGCTTTTGTTTAGCCATTAGTTTTAGTGCAGCGAACAACATGCAACTGTACAGCTGAATGATGTACAGTTGCGTTTTGGTTAGCTACACTAATGCTTCGGTTTGGTTTAGTGCCTTAGGTTCTACAATAGCATAAATAAATGCTTAATACTGTTTAAGAGCATGAATATTAGCCATTATAATGCCACGTAAATTCGCTATACAGCTTTCAGCTATTTTTAATGCCTTAGGGTGTACAATAGCATTTATAAGTAGGCAATACGTTCCTAATGCAGTATAATAGCAATAATATAAACCATTATAAAGCCAAGTAATTCACTATAAGGGGCTGTTCATAAATTACGTCATTTCAAATGGGGGGGGGGGGGCTGGACATCGGATGATGGTAGCATGACGTAGGAGGGGGGGGGGGGGGGGGCGGTCATTCCGAAGATCACATCATCAATGTGTATTAAAGGAATGAAAGTCGTGTTTCTATAAACTTTTAATGCTATAAAATATTATCTACTAAATAGTTTTTTATTTTACAATTAAGCTTAAAACGCATTTTTTTAAACGACGGTACTTTATTTGGCAGCTTTACTATCAAAAAATTGATGACGTAATTTTTGAACAGCCCCTATACAGCTTTTAGCGGTTTTAGTGCCTTAGGTTCTACAATAGCATAAATAAATGCTTAATGTTGTTTAATAGCATAATTATTCACGTGTAATGCTGTAGGCATATATAAGGCATTTTTTAAGGGTCACTGAGCTGCTATTGGACTAAGAGCTAGCCACGTCAGATATGACAAAATAATGAGAGCAACAAAACCCGTCTGGTTAGATTGCTATACTATTCTTATTGCTAGATCCTGGCATCTGGCAGCTTTTAATGGGTGGAGGTCACAGTGACAGACTAGCAAAATGTTTTAATTGGAAAATAGTAATACCAAATTAGGTAAAAATTGCCGAAGTTGTCTCAGTTATAAAGGACAGGGCCTATATTTTAAGGGACTCCCTGGCGCCAACATTTTATATTGCGAGACAAAGTAGTTAAATCACAACGTTCATTGTATTATAACATTTGTTCCGTCGGTATTAGAGACGTTTTTGCATTGACGTAAGGTTTATTTTACTACACTCTTATGCTAGTATAATGCGTTTGTATTGCGATCGGCAAGTTAATCGAGAGTACTTATGCTTCTTTACTGCGATTAGCAAGTTTTTTGGCCGTATTAAGGCTTCTTTAATGCAGTCGGCAACTTAATAGAGCGTACTAATGCTTCTTTGAGGCGATTGGCACTTTCCATGACAACGATAATGCTAATAGCGCAGACATAATGCGCCTGCAATGCTATTAAATGACCTGTATAGGATCTCAAGCTGGGTAATTTGTGCCCATTTAAGACCTATATCAGCACTATAAACGTTTATAATGCTACTATAAAACGAACTCAAAATGCTAAAAGCATACAGATATGCTGTAAGACGGCCGTTATACTGCTTTGATGTGTTACTTGGGGAGACCTTATAAAGCATGTAGGGCTAGCTTATCTTACGGTGTCGCATGTTACTTCATACTTCGAGTCGCGCTTGAATTATGAACTCGCGCGCCACACGTAAAGATGTCCTAGGCGTAATGGTGGTGCATACACAATTTGACGCCTTCTCCTGGGTGTAGTGTGAATTTCCGCTGCGCGCGCAGGCGAAAAATCTCACCGCACGAAGTGACGTAAATCATTGTACTTCAGTAGATGCAGCGTTTGTGATGATACAGCGGCACGGGCAGCGCAACAGAAGAGGAGAGAACAAATCAAAAGGCGGGCGTGAATACCAAGCTTTATTGTCACACTTCATACATTGTTAGTACGTTATTGTAATGTATTGGATGAAGATCGCGTGAAATATATATAGGTATCGGCACCAGAGCTAAGGTCACGCACACGACACAACACGACATATCATCTTAGGTACAATGACGGAATTTTAAGATGCATTTATTTTTTTGTATTTATAGCAAGATATACAGCCAAATGTAAGACTGTCTAAACTGTAAACAATTTCTTCAAGGTTTTTATTTAGCTTAAAATATTCTAACATTTACTAGACTTTTAAGTCTGTTCATTCATTTTGACTAGGTACCTTTTTAGTGATGTTCAAAATACCTTTATTGCACACCTCAGTAAAATAAAACGGTATACAACAGATAACAAAACAAGACTCAAACGAACATATGCCTAGGTGGTCTTATTACTATAGAACGGTTTCTACCAGACAACATTATACCTTTACTTAGTAGGTACTCTTTACTCTGTAGTTGTGTGTGTTAACTATTATTCAACTCAACTCTCCTGCCGACACCTTATATATTGGCCAAATATTCAGACTGTATTAATTACGAAAAAATAAAGCATATTTATTTATACAAATTAAAAGCGATTCTTATAAACTGTAAATTACAATCATATTACAGAGAAGGCGACTGTTTTCCTAACCTATAATCAACAAGTGCCAGTTATGAGAAGCACACCGTGATTGCAAAAATCTTGCTTGGGTCAATTAATTTGAATAACGAAAGTATTGAACTTTTGTAATATATTATAAAAGTAGCAAAAACTAAAGCAATTGTACTCATATTTAATCATTTTGAAATATACATTTGGCATTTATGGATTTTTTAAATGGTAGTTTACGTGAAGATTATATCTTTATGTAATAATATAATAAATTGACGAAAATTCTCACATCTAGCTTTATTTTCCCACCTAAATAATAACGACCTACTCCGTCTACACTATTTTTTAGCTTTGTTATTGTAAACATATTGATATAAATATATAAACCAAGACAAGTATATAATAAAAACTGGCAACATTCTTCAATAAAATAGCGCTCTTGCTCGACGAGGTAAATTTTTCCATTTTTATTGGAATTGCTGGTTATGCGTTATTAACTGTACAGGCTGTTATTTTTCACTCCGTAACCAGAGTGTGAGAGGTGATTACGTAGGCCATACTGAACTTTTTCTATGGGACCAACCTCAAAATCCCAAAAAAGATCTCGTCATCGTTGATCTCTGATCACCCGAAATATATGAAACAGCAAAAAAAAAATCGGGGTGCACTCCGGGACTGCTGGCAGAAGTGAAAACTTGAATATTAACGTGGTGCATTTTTGATATATTGGAATGGTTAGGGAATAATTTTGCACGAATTGCTTTAATTAACCTTTGGCATGCCGCAACTGCTGAAGTGACAATATCGCTGTGTGCTGACGCGGATCCGCGTTCCTGTCTGCCTGCTTAGACTTGTGAACGAAAATGAATGACTTGGTTTTGATTGGAAGATACCTTCACTCAATAAGAATTATAGTAAGCTCTATTCTCGACTCTATTGACCTATAAAAACTGTAGGAAAACGAAAAAAATCGCGTGCCCAAGTAACAAAAGCTTCTATAACTAAGGCCTTTTATCACCAATCAGTGATATAGTAGGTCTATAATGGTAACCATTGTGACTGCTTGTACTATAAAGGTTTTTAATAGAGCGTTTTGGTTCTATAAATTAAAGAGCAATTTAGTTCTATAAGTTAGCTCTTAGAACGCTTAAAGGACCATAAAAAAGAATCTTTAAAGTGTTGCACTGTAATAGATTTGCAAAAAGCGATTATAGTACTATTTAATACTATAGACACTTTACTGACACTTTTATGTACCTATTATGCACTAATAATGCGTCGAATTAACTTTTATAGTACTAGTATTGTAGCAGTATCGCAAACACTATTACAGGATCAATCTGCACTATAAAAGGACTTTGCACGACCATTACATAACGTTTTAGCTTTTTAAATGCTCCCTCAACATCGCTATAGGGCTACCCAAATCCATTAAAATATGGCTGCCGTTTTCTGAAAGTGATAGCACATTAGCAGCACTACTAGAGCCCTAGTGTACTATAGCAGCCACAGTCGGGACAAGTCCTAATTTTATTAATTAAAATTTAATTAAAACAGTAAAATTATGAAGGCGCATTGTCAAATTTGAAATCAGCATAATGATTTTGTCAATACAATTATTTTCGCAAGTGCAAGTACCGGCAGAATTACGGTTCACGAATGTTTTTTAGTATGTACCTTTATATGTCACTTTAAGGAACTAAAGGGACATGGCGAATGACTTACAAATATATTTCTTTTAATTTCTTGTGAAATAACCTCACGACGACGACAGCAAACAACACGAGGCTCTTGGTGATAAAAAAGATCACTGGAATTGTTTACGGCGCAAATTAGCACTATAAACATATTTTGGTTACTTTAATAGTTCCTAATTGTGACATAAACATTGCAGACATTTCAATTATAGAGCTGATTTATCACAGTGAGAGCCTTTATGTAATGTTTATAGAATAAATCAGTGATAAAACTAGGGCCTATTTGGGGTTAGGTAAAGGTTTACGACACCATTATAGTGCTAATCATGAACACTAATTAGCACGTTCTAAAATGTTCTCAGGACTTTTATAGTGCCAAATTTTGCTACTTGGGTGGGGTCGTTTGTACGTGGATCCGCGTTCCGGCAGTATAACGGGATTCCGTGGATCCACATTCCGGTATACCAAAGGTTAATTATCAGTATAAAAGTACTATCATTTATGTGGTAAAATACAATATTCATTTATTGCGCTATCGTACAAACATCACAATTTACATTACATTAAAAATTTAACACTTATTTATTCGATCAGGGCACGTGTCCGTCTTATGAATTTTCAATCTGACGAATCTGTCGGTCACGTGACCTGGCGCGAGTTTAACATTTTTTCCCCATCACAAAAAGAGCACAGCGCCGCTAAAGAGTTTTCACTTCAAAAATTTGCGATTTCAAAGTTGGTCCCATAGTAAAACTTGTTCATTATGGCCTATCTAATCACCTCGCAAAATGTGACCAAGGGTTTAAAAACATCCTGTATAGAGTTACGACGAGGTTCGAAGGTCAAACGTATCTAAAATAATTTAACGAATGTTGTGCGCCGTCTACATAACTTTAACACGATATCGTGTCGAGGTTGACAGCCTTTTTTATTAACTAGTCTCTGGTATACGTTAGTTCATAAACCCAGAGATCCCGATAAGTTTAAACGCAACTTTTTCAAGCCGCACCAATACAGATTTTATCAAAAACCCCAAAATGTTTTGGTAATTAATTTAAACCAACCTAACTTAAACCTTAGATTGAGAGACGTAGGGTTGAAATTCAATTGACACGGATGTGGTCGATTAATAGTACTACCACTGGAAAAGGGTTAACTAACTTATATGTACCTATATCACATTCAAATAATATTTACTACATAGAAAACACGTAACTATAAATGCATCTTCATAATAAGTTGTAACTTTATTAGGTAACACAAACGATAAATTATAATATGACGATATATTTATTATTCAGTTTCAGTCTCCTTAATTTAATTCATATTCGCGTTGTAGCGCACAAATTTAAAGATTTGACTTTATCTAATAAAAACAATTTTCTTACATCTAATCAATTCATTAAAAAAAAACAACATTTATAAGTAGATTATTAAAAAAAGACAAACTCTTATAACTGCATAATAAACTCATACCATAAATGTTAATATATCATAAATTGGGTGCAGTCTACAACAAACAAAATACGCAATAACTATTAAAATACATTCATAATATTAATTAGTTATTACATATTTCAAGATATATAGGTTGACTAACAATATATATATTATGACTTTTTGCCCTAAACCTATAAAACCTAAACCCCCAATCACCTTCCCTACCTCTAAAAATCAAAAGAGCATCAACCCTTATAAACAATTACATATTACTAATAACTTATTTCTATAACGTTACTTCACGATGCATAACACATGTAGATCATTGGAAAACTCATTCAATTATAAAGTGTTTTCTCGTGCAATAAGTTCTAAATTCAAACGGCTGTTATATGTGATGGGGCACCCCAACCTTTAGTGAATCCTGTTAACTCCTGTTAACTCAATTGTCCTTTAACTCTTGAAAGTAACGGCTCAATCGCTCTTTGAAACTGAGAACATAATATTTTGTAATTGGTGAATAGCCGTGTCCACATCTGACGCACCGCCTCGCGAGGCAGTTCGGCTAAGCGGGGACGTGCCTCGCCCGAGGCATTGCGGCCGCGCGTGCCTTTGCCTCGGCCTAGGCACGTCCACACTAGCCGAGCTGCCTCGCGTGGCAATTTCCTCATGACGCGGGTGCGTGAGGTGTGAACACGCCTAATCATTAACAAAGTTTAAAACAGTTTGTTGTATTTAAGACCTCCATATAAATAAACTTGAACCGGTCAATCGCTCGCTTCAACAAGACATATTAGCCGATGCCAGAGCCGAATTCTGTCGGACTGTGGAGTTGGAATCTTTGATGAGGGTCAGGGGTCGTCTACGTCATCCGTGTTCTTTTCAGTTTTGCTCGGTAATAACGTTCGATTTAGTTTGTCAAATTTTTCACCACTCCCCCTTGCAAAGGCGCTCTTTATCCCTTGAAAGCGAAGGAGAAAAACGCCTTCTATCCACATGTGGGAAAAGTAATTTAGTGCAAGTTTTGACTAGTTTTTTCACGTCATCTGGCAGGATGGACATTCAGGAGATGATTTTGAATTATATAATTTCGAAAGCATTCATTTGGCATCGATTTTTAATATTTTATAGCTCATATTTTTCCAGTGGTGGTGTGGTGAAAAATGTTGTATTATACTCGGCAGCAAATTTTGTTAAACCTCTCTTGCCTTGAGGTGAGGACCTCTCAAGTACGCTCAAGATTCCATTTTTGAACCACACCCTACGCTCGTGGCTTAATTTTGGAATCTTTCGCTGCCTCGGGTCTCAATAAAAGCACGAGAGGTTAAACAACAATTTTATAAATAACTATAAAAGGGCTATCCGGATCATTGAGTAACAGGAGATGACATCCCTAAGAATTTTTGTGTCCCAAAAGTTGTAGTGAAAATCACTAAAAGTCTATACTACTCTTTGATTCAGTCATAGCTGTCAACCGCCAAACATGGCGCACAACATTTGTTCTAGATGTCACATCTAGAACAAATGTAGAATACATAATAAATCAATGATACGGATACATGAAGATTCATGACATGATGATAAACATCGACCAAAACGTAAAATTTTTAAAGTTCTGAAACCTATCGCTTTTTGAACGCCAGAAAATTATTTTGCGTTGAACTATTTAACAGGGTTTAAAACAGTTCAGTACTGAAGACCCCCATACAAAAACAATTGAACCGGTCAATCGCTCGCCTCAACAAGGCATATGTTGGCCAGTGCCAGCGCCGAGTTCTGCCGCACTATGGGGTTGGCGTCCTTGATGAGGGTGAGCAGCCGCGCGGTGGCGGCAGCCGTCACGTCGGGGTCCAGTTCCGCGGCGTCTGGGTGCTGCTCGGCGATGCGGTGGAGCTCCGCGTACAGGAGGCCTTACAATATTGGAATATCATTTTAAACAAAAAAGAACTGACTTCACTAAGACTCAACCATTCCAAAAGCAAATGCTCGAGCTGCTGTAAAAAATACTCAAATCACTAAAAAGGTGTGTCGATAATAGTTGAAGAGTTCCCTCGATTTCTCCAGGATCCCGTCACCAGATGTAAAGTATATTCTTTCAAACAAAAAAAATTTTTCGAAATCGGTCCACAGCTGTCTTCGAATAATCGGTGAACAGAACATACATAAAAAAAAATAGTAATAACAAAGATCCCGACGAATTGATAACCTCCTCCTTCGAACTCTTTAATCCGGTTGAAAATAAGAGACTAGGAAGCAATGCAGACAGGAACTCGTCGAGGTATAGTCAGCCTTCTTGTAGGAAATGTCTGTGTGTGTGTGTGTTCTAGTAAATTTCTTACCTATCAACAAAGGCGGATGAGGCTTCATATCCTCCCTAGCACAGTGTAGGTAATTGACACTACTTAATATACACTTGGCCACACTGCGTGGCATCTCGTCTGCCAGCTGCCGAAGCAATGCAGACAGGAACTTGTCGAGGTATAATCAGCCTTCATTAGTAAATGTGTGTGTGTGTGTGTGTTCTAGTAAATTTCTTACCTATCAACAAAGGCGGATGAGGCTTCATATCCTCCCTAGCACAGAGTAGGTAATTGACACTACTTAATATACACTTGGCCACACTGCGTGGCATCTCGTCTGCCAGCTGCCGAAGCAATGCAGACAGGAACTTATCGAGGTATAATCAGCCTTCATTAGTAAATGTGTGTGTGTGTGTGTGTTCTAGTAAATTTCTTACCTATCAACAAAGGCGGATGAGGCTTCATATCCTCCCTAGCACAGTGTAGGTAGTTGACACTACTTTGGATACACTTGGCCACACTGCTTGGCATCTCGTCTGCCAGCTGCCGAAGCAATGCAGACAGGAACTCGTCGAGGTATAGTCAGCCATCTTTAGTAAATGTGTGTGTGTGTGTTCTAGTAAATTTCTTACCTATCAACAAAGGCGGATGAGGCTTCATATCCTCCCTAGCACAGTGTAGGTAGTTGACACTACTCTGGATACACTTGGCCACACTGTTTGGCATCTCGTCTGCCAGCTGCCGAAGCAATGCAGACAGGAACTCGTAGAGGTATAGTCAGCCTTCTTTAGTAAATGTGTGTGTGTGTTCTAGTAAATTTCTTACCTATCAACAAAGGCGAATGAGGCTTCATATCCTCCCTAGCACAGTGTAGGTAGTTGACACTACCCTGGATACACTTGGCCACACTGCTTGGCATCTCATCTGCCAGCTGCCGAAGCAATGCAGACAGGAACTCGTCGAGGTATAGTCAGCCTTCTTGTACTAAATGTGTGTGTGTGTTCTAATAAATTTCTTACCTATCAACAAAGGCGGATGTGGCTTCATATCCTCCCTAGCACAGTGTAGGTAGTTGACACTACTCTGGATACACTTGGCCACACTGCTTGGCATCTCGTCTGCCAGCTGCCGAAGCAATGCAGACAGGAACTCGTCGAGGTACAATCAGCTTTCCTCTAGTAAATGTGGTTGAAAAACATTTCTTACCTATCAGCAAAGGCGGATGAGGCTTCATATCCTCCCTAGCACAGTGTAGGTAGTTGACACTACTCTGGATACACTTGGCCACACTGCTTGGCATCTCGTCTGCCAGCTGCCGAAGCAATGCAGACAGGAACTCGTCGAGGTATAGTCGACCTTCGTCTAGTAGGTGTGTTTGGATGAGATCGTTGGACTTCTTTACGTTGAAGATCTTGAATATTTGCTTGAGAGTGAATTTGCTTGCCTGTAACGAATAAAACAATAAATACACTGAAGAATAGAATAATTGAAAGTTTATCGAAATGATAAATGAATAAATACTTTGATAATTTAAAGTGACGAGCTGCCAATTGATTTGTATAGGACATAGAAATAGGAAATATTGTTATGAACTAATAGGATTTAGATAATTGATTTATATGTCGGTTATAGGTAGGTATAGAGATAGTGTAACTTTAAACGGCTCTGCGAGGTCCGCTACCTAACGTCATGCTGCTACGTAAAAAAGGTCTTAAGAGACATTACCAAACTAGTAATTATTTTCTTGATTTTCGAAAAATGCATGAAATCGTCAGATCTTTTTGGAGCTAATTGATACTATTTCTACTGAGGTACTAAAAGCAACGTATACTTACCCTGACCACAGCCGGATTGTTATCACACAGATGCAACAAGAAGCAAGGCAGCGAGCTCACCGCCTGCTCAACCAACTGCTCGCTTTTGACCCTCCCCGCTATAATCCCAAACAGCCTTATAGAGCTCTCCCTTAGCTGGCCAGACTCAGTATTCATAAACGGCCGTATTTTCTGGGATATTGAGAGGAGTTCCCGATCGTGTTCCTTGTCCAACTTGTCAATATCGAGTAGCAGGCGGCTGAGGCCTTGGATGGCTGCTAGAGGTACGTTTTCTGTGGATTTACTGGAAAGAAACAATGAATATGACGATAATTTTAAACAAAAAAGAACCGACTTCACTTAGCCTCCACCTTTCCAAAAGCAAATGCCCGAGCTACTGTAAAAAATTCTATACTATAAGTGTGCCTATAATAGTTGAAGAGTTCCCTTGATTTCTCCAGGATCCCATCATCAGATCCTGACCTGGTTACAATGGGACCAACAGTGAAGTATACTCAAACTCAAACATTTATTCAGTAAGTAGGCCACAAGGGCACTTTTACACGTCAAAGTAAAAGAGAGAAAAAAAAATCAAACTACACCGGTTCTAACCCTACACCTCTGACCCGAGAAGAATTATGTCCAGCAAGAAACTCGGCGGGACTTATTTTTTCAAAACAACAGTACATCAAAACTAAACAATATATATAAGTGCGTTGTTCTATAAGAAAACATATCAAACCAAGTTAGATTAACCAACAATAGGTTATAGTTTAAGAAAAATACCAAAGAAAAAATGAATTACATACAAGTTTGATATACTTTCTTACCTGAACTGTGTCTTCTACATAAATTTCCAAATTATAATAATCCATCATCAACAGTTAGAAACAAATTTTGAATTTAAATAAATAAATAAAACCGGCCAAGTGCGAGTCGGACTCGCGCACCGAGGGTTCCGTACAAACCTATAACAAGCAAAAGTTGCAGTATGTTTATTACTAATTTCAATTTAATACCTCTACGCGTTTACGAGGAAAAAGGTAGTAAGTTTAAAATTTAAAAAAATAATTTTTGTATGATTTTACTAAAATGTCTACTTTTCGTAATTTTTCCTTTGTTTGTGCTATATGAAGTTTCTTCGTACCAAGTTTCAAGTTTCTGAGTTTACGGGAAGTACCCTTTAGGTTTTGAGTTTCTTGCGAGTACTCAGTTTCAAAATATGCGACTTAAATTGCTATTTCTTTTGATTGCGTTGACATAAAAGTTTGGTATTGCTAAATCTGAAAGGTCCTATAGCCCTGAGTATTTGACACGAATTTCAATTTAATACCTCCACGCGTTTACGAGGAAAAACGTAGTAAGTTTAAAATTAAAAAAAAAAAATTATGATTTTACTAAAAATGTCGACTTTTTGTAATTTTTCCATTGTCTATGCTATAAGACGTTGCTTCGTGCCAAATTTCAAGTTTCTGAGTTCACGGGAAGTACCCCGTAGGTTTAGCGAGTGCCGAAAAACTATATATTTGCAGCATAGACGACTGTATCTTTTGATTGCGTTGGCTTTTAAGTTTGATTTTTTCACAGCTCGAAGGGACAATAGACTTGAGTATTTGATATAAATTTCAGCTTGATACCTCCACGCGTTCCTGAGAAAAATGGTCTTGACAGACAGACAGACGGACAACAAAGTGAACCTATAAGGGTTCCGTTTTTTCCTTTCGAGGTAGGGAACCCTAAAAAAAGTAAGTGATTCTAGTATACTATAAACATACTATTTCAAATTATCCTTAGAGATGTATAAGGTCTCCAAGTGTCTTGATCTATATATTCTATATATAAAAAATATGGATAATCAAGCACCGAATGTTGTGTCTAAAGCTAAAATTAAATATGATTAATAAAAAGTTACGTAATTGTGTGGCCCCAGTTAGCCTAAACAGACCGGTCTCCACAAACAGCACCCGTTCACGAGTATGACGCATATCTCAGCCATCGCCTCCCTCAACCTTTCTTCGGGAAAGTGGCGACCCGATCAACGACGCCACCATAAGCAGAGCCTTTTAAGCGAGCATGACATGTTCAAGCTGGCGGGCTTTATTAATTAATAAAAACTAGCCACGTTTAGTCTGGTGAGAAACAATATTCTGTGCTCGTATTTTACATGC
The DNA here is from genome assembly GCA_947086415.1 of Pammene aurita. Lineage (NCBI taxonomy): Eukaryota > Metazoa > Arthropoda > Insecta > Lepidoptera > Tortricidae > Pammene > Pammene aurita. The sequence continues at coordinate 36,728,771 of OX352293.1, forward strand.
GTGAACTAAATCTATATATATACATAGGCTGCTATTTATATATCCGGAAACCGGGATTACAATCTTCTTAAATAGCATATGTGACCTCCATGGTAAAATTTGAACTTTTTTAAGTACTGGCCGGTATATTTTTTCTTTCTTATTAACGCTCGTGTTTTGTTTTTGACGGGTTTTAAATGTCATCTCGCAGCAAGAATGGAACTCACTCGTGAAAATATTCGTGCTATGATTTATTATGATTTTCGGCGTGGTTTAACGCAACAACAGTGCATAGATCAACTAACTTCAACTTTTGGTGATGAAGCCCCATCTAAAACTACTGTGTATCACTGGTTTAGTGAGTTCAATCGTGGACGTAGTATGCTTACGGACGAAGTTAAGGCAGGTCGCCCGAAATCGGTCGTTGTACAACAAAATATCGAGACTGTGCGAAAACTTATAATGGACGACCGACATGTTACGTACTGCGAGATAGAGGCGACTCTGGGTATTTCTATGACCAGCATTAATAGCATATTACATAATTATTTGGCAGTAAAAAAAATTTGTTCGCGTTGGATACCCCACAACTTAACAAAAGAGCAAAAAGATGCTCGCGTCGAATGGTGCAATAAAATGTTAAAAAATATAACCGTGGTGACTCAAAAGCCGTTTATAACATCTATACAGGTGACGAATCCTGGATCTATGCATACGATCCCGAAACGAAGCAACAATCAACGGTATAGGTGTTTCAAAATGAGCCGAACCCTACGAAAGATACTCGTGCAAAAAGTACATTGAAACAAATGGTGGCCTGCTTCTTCGGTATTAATGGCCATGTAGCTACAGTGCCACTAGAAAACCGTAGAACGGTTAATTCAGAGTGGTACACGACCATTTGCTTACCGGAAGTATTTGAACAAATTCGTAAAACTAACCAGCGACGAAGAATCATTCTTCATCATGACAATGCCAGCTGTCATACGTCACGCGAAACAACTCTATTTTTGGAGGGTAAAAATGTGGAATTAACGGGTCATCCGCCGTACAGCCCTGACTTGGCACCCAACGATTTTTATTTATTTCCAAATATAAAGAATAAATTACGCGGTCAACGATTTTCGACCGCTGAAGATGCTGTCGACGCATTCAAACAACACGTTATGGAGGTACCTCAGGCGGAGTGGCAGAAGTGCTTTAAAAATTGGTTCACGCGAATGCAAAAGTGCATAGATCATCAAGGGGAATACTTTGAAAAACAATAAAACCATTTTCAGCCGTGTACGTTTGTTTGTTTTTTTGTTTCCGGATATATAAGTAGCAACCCTCGTATAATGCAAAGGTGACTGACTGACTGACATAGTGATCTATCAACGCACAGTCCAAACCGCTGGTTCTAGAGATTCCAAATTTGGCACGTAGGTTCCTTATAGGGTGCGCTAAGAAAGGATTTTTCAAAATTCATCCCCTAAGGGGCTGAAATGGGGGTCCAAAGTTTGTATGGGGAAACAAGATTAGTTAGTCTATTTTATTCGAAACTTCACAGAAGTATTCCTATCAATAAATGAGTAAATACGTGTTGCAGGTTTTTTGAGAATTCAACCCCTAAAAGGGGGAAATGTGGTCAAAAAGTCTGAAAATCAACATGGGTATTGTTTCTATGGTTTATCGGGTCGTTGATTACGAAAACAACAACTTTTTTTAAATCCGACGTGGCGGACGTGAAATACCATCTCCCCTGTTAGGGTACAATGGGGTTGAAATGTCTAAATAAGGTGTCGTTTTAGTGATTTTTTGGGACGTTCATTAAGAAAATGGCGATTTTGAAATTTAATATTGTGGACATGAAAATTCTTGAAAGTATTTGTGCCAAATTGCAATCTTCTTCTAAATATATAAAAGAAGAAACTGACTGACATATCAACGCACAGCCCAAACCGCTGGTTCTAGAGATTCCAAATGTGGTACGTAGGCTCCTTATAAGGCATAAGGATGCACTTAGAAATAATTTTTAAAAATTTACCTCCTAAGGGGGGAAATGGGGTTCAAAGTTTGTATGGGAAACGAGATTAGTTCAACTATTTTATTCGAAACTTTACAGGAGAGTTCCTAACGATAAATGAGAAAACAAGTGTTTCAGCTTTTTTGAGAATTCAACCCATAAGGGGGAAATGTGGTGACAAATTTTAAATATCAACATGGGTATTGTTTCTATGGTTTATCGGGTCGCTGATTACGAAATCAACACTTAAGGGGGTGAAATGGGGGTTGATAGTTTGTATGGGGAATTTTTAAACGTTGAAGCAATTTAGATGAAACTTGGTATATAGATAGTTTGTGTACCGGGAAACGACATGGGACAGTTTTTATCTCAAAAATCAATCTTTAAGGGGGTGGTTTGTATGGAGATTTTTTTACCGCGAACCGATTTAGATAATTTTGTTGTGGATATAGTTTGAGTCCCAGGAAACGATATAGAATATTTTTTAAGCCGAAAATCAATCTTAGAGAGGTAGAAAACATCTTGGTAGTTTGTATGGCGAATTATTAACCGCTGAACAGACGATTGAAATGAAACTTGGTACATATTATATAGATTGAGTCGCGGTAAACAATATAGGATAGTTTTTATCTCGAAAATCAACCCTCTAGGGAGTGAAACGGGGGTTGAAAGTTTGTATGGGAAATTAATAACCGTTGAACCTATTTAGATGATTTGGTATGGAGATATTTTGCGTTTTGGGGAAGGATATATAATCGTTGTTATCCCAGAAGTCATTCCTTAAGCGGGTAAAAAGGAGGGTGGATTACTAATTCCACGCAAATGAAGTCGCGGGGAAAAGCTTCTATTCAAGAGTAGAAATCTGTATTAATCATAATCTCTCGGTAGTAAGACGTTGATGGCGTAACAATTAAACAATTATTACATACAAACTTGAGAAAGCATACGAGTTTGATACGCCAGTGATGATGTGCTTCGTCGATAACAGCAAAGCTTTCGACTGTGTCAACTGGGGTTGCTTATGGAAAGTCCTTCAAGAACTTGGAGTTCCAAATCATCTCATCGTCCTACTTCGCACCCTGTATGGCTCAAGCCAGGGAGTCGTAAGAGTCGATAAAACAACCTCAAAACCCTTTAAATTTCACCAAGGAGTACGCCAGGGATGCATTTTATCGCCCATTCTGTTCAACGCTTATGGAGAGCACATTATGAGACGTGCCTGCGAGAATTGGGCCCTCCCAATCAAATCCCAATCAGGCATCACAGTTGGTGGCGTCAAAATCACCAACCTACGCTACGCCGACGACACAACTCTTCTTGCAGCAAATGAGTCGGAAATGGTTGCACTTCTAGACCGAATGGAGCGGATTAGTGAGGGGATGGGACTTTCCATAAACAGGTCTAAAACCAAGGTCATGGTGGTAGATAGATCTGGGAAATTGGAACTCAATGGTGCGTTGGGCCTTGAAACAGTGGACAGCTTTATATACCTGGGTTCCATCATCAATAACGATGGTTCATGCGAGAAGGAAGTGCGCAGGAGAATTGGCATGGCTAAAAGCGCAATGTCTCAGCTAGGAAAAATATGGAGAGATCGCAACATTTCCGTTAAAACCAAGACCAAGCTAGTACGGACTCTAGTTCTTTTCGATCTTTTCGTATGGCGCTGAGACTTGGACACTGAAAGCTGCAGACCGCAAACGCATTGACGCCTTTGAGATGTGGTGCTGGAGAAAGATGCTCCGTATCCCCTGGACAGCATTTCGGACTAACGTCTCCATATTGCGAGAACTTAAAGTCTCCTCGCGGCTATCATCCGAGTGTCTTCGCAGAGTCTTAGAATACTTCGGTCACGTTGCAAGAAAAGATGGTGGCAACCTGGAGAAGCTCATCGTGACCGGCAAAGTAGATGGGAAAAGACCTCGTGGACGCAGCCCTATACGTTGGTCTGACCAGATCCGCACCACTCTCGACTCGACCTTGCACCACGCCATCCACACCGCCAGTGACAGAAACAGGTGGAGAAAGATCGCACGTGAAAAAGTGATGCAGAAGGGAGGTCACGACCCTCAGTACTGAGGAATACGACACAAGGAGGAGGAGGACATACAAACATACGAGTCTAACTGAGAACCTCCTTTTTTAGGATTAGTCGCTTAATAAGTTTTAACTGTAAAAGTCTGAAGAGGTCGATAGAGGGTGTAAGGGATCTGTGCAAGGAAGGAGACATTGTGGCATTGCAGGAGACCTGGCTATTGCCGCATGACTTGCCGCTTCTCGGGACAATACATGAAGACTTCGCATATACGGGATCATCTGCAGTCGACACAGGGGCCGGTATACTTATAGGGCGGCCACACGGGGGAGTCGGGCTGCTATGGAGAAAGTCTGCGTTTTCGGAAGTCACCGTAGTCGAATGTAAAAATGTGCGGTTAGTGGCAATAAAGGTGAAAGTGCGGGAGTCCTCATTCCTAGTGTTTAGTGTATATATGCCGGTAAATGAGCCTGAAAATGTGCCGTTGTTCACTGAATGCTTAGGCGAGATTAGTGCTATCAGCGAGGACAGTACGGACGTTGAGGCGATATATGTTTTAGGGGACTTTAATGCGCACCCTAAGGAACTTTTTTACCACGAATTGCTGCAGTTCTGCGAAACGCAGATGTGGAGTTGCGTGGATTTGGAAATGCTGGGCTCTGACTCGGGGACATTTACATTTACGAGTGAAGCGCACGGATGTAACAGGTGGTTGGACCACTGTGTTGTCACGGAGGCAGCGAGACAAACGGTTTGCAATGTGAGTGTGAAATATGACGCATATTGGTCGGACCACCTGCCGCTCATAATTGATTGTAAATTAAATAAGTTACAGATTAAATGTAGTACTGGCACGGTACGTAACGACGGGGTAATGTGGGGTGACAGGCAACCTTCGCAAATAGAAGTGTACCAAGCTCTGTGCAACGAGAGCCTGAGAATGCTAGACTTTCCGACCGAGCTAACGTCGTGTGCTGATAAATTATGTATGGAACGAAATCACTCGGTAATTTTAGATAAAATGTATGATGACATAATTGACACCTTGACGGATGCGGCGCGAAAGTCTAGCAGGAAAGGGCACGCCAAGCGAAATGTCGTAGCGGGGTGGAACAAGTACGTCGCGGGCGCCCATAGACTCGCAAGAGAAAAGTTTATGGTGTGGATGTCGTTAAATAAACCTAAACAGGGACGAGTTTATGATGATATGTGTGATTCCAGGAGGGTCTTCAAGTCAAAATTAAAATGGTGTCAAGATAGGCAGGACCAAATTAAAGCCGACATCCTTGCCACTAAACGAGCAACAAATGACTTCAAGGCCTTCTGGAAAAGCACTAATAAGTTTAATGTGAAACCTAGTGTCCCTAGGAGTGTAGGGGGAGTTAGCGACAAGAAGGGCATCGCGAATAGCTTCAAGCGAGTGTTTTCTATAGACCCAATCCTCCATAAACCTGTAAAAGCGGTGCGATGTGCTGAGTCCGTTATGGGTGAAAGTACCCTTAGTTTCTCAGCTAAGCAAGTTCAAAATGTGATTAAAAACATGCAAAGGGGTAAATCGCCGGGGCATGATGGGCTCAGCATAGAGCATCTCAAGTATGCGGGCATACACTTGCCACGGGTGCTGGCGATGTTCTACACGATGTGCTTAAGACACGCTTATCTCCCTAGGAAGCTCACTAGTACAGTTGTAGTGCCGCTGGTAAAGAACAGAACGGGGGATTTGTCGGACATAGGTAATTACAGGCCCATCTCTCTGGCAACTGTTCTTGCCAAAGTACTTGATAGCCTTATTAATGAGCAACTTTGTAGATACGTGAAGCTACATGATGCACAATTCGGCTTCCGTCAGGGATTGTCTACAGAGACTGCAATTTTGTGTGTTAAGAAGGCTATCAGGTACTATAAAGACAGGAATACGCCCATATATGCGTGTTTTCTGGACCTGTCGAAAGCATTTGACCTGGTTGTGTACGACGTACTGTGGGACAAGTTAGCGAAAACGGGTATACCGAGTGAGTGCGTCGAACTGTTAAAGTACTGGTACGGCAGCCAGGTCAATTGCGTGAGATGGGCGGGTGAAGACTCAGACGAGTATAGTCTCAAATGTGGGGTTCGTCAGGGTGGACTAACATCTCCCATTCTGTTCAACCTCTACGTTAATGGGTTGATCGAGGAGCTCAGCAACACACATGTCGGATGTCATATAGAAAAAACGTGTTTCAACAACATCAGCTATGCAGACGACATGGTGTTGCTGGGTCCTTCGAGCGACTCGTTACGAAAACTCATCACTATATGCGAGGGGTATGCTGAGGAGCATGGTCTTAGGTATAACACTAGCAAGAGTGAGTTCGTCCTCTTTAAAGCCAAGAAATACAACCCAACAACAATGCCTGAGATCATGCTTTGCGGTGTGCCCCTGAAGAGAGTGGAGAGGTTCAAATACCTGGGGCATATCCTTACAGAAGATCTGAAGGATGACCTAGATCTAGAGAGGGAGAGAAGGTCGATGGCGGTGCGTGGTAATATGATTGCCCGCAGATTTGCAAGGTGTAACGAACAAGTCAAAATGACGCTTTTTAAAGCATACTGTCAGACGTTCTACACCTGCAGTCTGTGGGTAAATTTTACACAAAGGGCATACAACGCACTGAGAGTCCAGTATAACAATGTCTTGAGGATGCTGTTGCGACTGCCGAAGCACTGTAGTGCGTCTAGCATGTTTGCGGAAGCGCGAAGTGATGACTTTTTCGCAATCAGACGCAAGCGTGTTGGATCACTACTTAGGCGGGTGCGTTGCAGTGGCAATAGCCTCCTCAGGACATTGTCGGAAAGCCTAGACTGCCCTACAATTAAATACTGGGTCGAAGTCGCCATTGGAAGGGCCAAATAGGAAGTTTTTTTTGTTTTTATTTGGTTTTTGTTTTTATTTTATGTGTCTGCTCAAACTAACATAGTTATTAAGTCTAGAGTAAAAGTACTAACATAATATGGATCTTTGATCTGAAATAAATATTTTTTATTTATTTTTTATTTTATTTATTACTTTTAGTACTCGGGCGAAGCCGCGGGAAAAAGCTAGTTACAATATAAAAGTGACATAGAGATGTACATGTCTCTAAGCGTCAGGATCATTAAATATATATCTATACATATAAATATTTGCGAATGCAAGACTTAGAGATGTATAACGTCTCTAAGTGTCCAAATACTAAATAAAAACAAAAAAATAAAAACGAAAAACAGGTAATACTAGTAAAGTTGCTTCATAGAGTAATGTACCTAATAATTTCTCAATTTGTATTGTACTAACCATATCAAGCTACAGGCTTAAAGGCATCGTTATCCTCAATGAATTCCTTTAAAGTATAGTACTCTCTCCTCAACAAATAGCGCTTAACATAAGACTTGAATTTATTTAGTGGTATACTCTGTCAAACAAAAAAATAATTTAAAAAAAACGGTCCAGCCGTCTTCGAATAATCGGTGAATATACATTAAAAAAAAAACCGCTGACACTGACACACGCCTTGTTAATTTATTTTGCTAAAGATTTATTTTTATACGTGTTTTTTGCCTCTATTTGATCGTATTTACTACGCAGTGAACCCTAAAAATACAGACAATATGAAGACTGATACAGTTATTGTCTTTAAATACTACGACGGGTCAAAATTAGAAATAGACAACCAGCTGACAGCTAGTACTGAAATCAATTACGGCAAAGCGCGTACATCTTAAAACATGATTACAAGGAGTAAAGCAAGAGCGGATACTACCCACGCACGACCACCACCCTCGCCCGCTTCGTCCTCTTCTCCGTCCACTTCGTCGCCGGGCGGCGACTTCGAAACAGCGCCCGACACAGACGGATCCAGTGACGAAAGCGAGCCGCCGCCACCGCCGCCACAACAACCTGCGCGACGCGGGCGGCCACCGCTACCGGCACGCTTGGGGCTCGCGGGGCATTCCGCCCCGCCCACAGCTCCCGCTGCCGGTGGTGTAGTGCGTCGCATGAGATGGTCTCAGAGTATGAACGAGAATGTCATGCGCGCCTACTATGGGGCTACAGAGGGGGGAACTAATCTGTGCGCGTATCGTGTCCGGATACTTCCTCTGTTTCAGGCGCTTGAACCAACCATTGACACGACTGCGCAACGATTATCGGATCAGGTGCGCGTCATTCAGCGGCTAAAGCGGTTGGATGACGCGACACTTGATCGGCTTCGCCTGCAGGCTCTCTCTGCTCGCGCGACCACCACCTCGGCGCGGGATCCGCCCGCCACGTCGCCGGATCCGATGCCCGCACCCTACCTGGCATCGGGGGCGCCGCGGGTTGATCCCAGTGTCGATGAGGAGATCGCGAATCTGAGTGTGAGTAGTACAGCCAATGAGCAATTGAGGAGGACTTTGGAAGAGGCAATTACGCAGTATCGCTCCTCAAACATCTCTAGGCCACGATTACCACGCTTGCCTATGAATAGACGCAATCTAGCGTTAATGAGTGCCCTAAATGATTTGCTAGATCCATTCCTGCGGACTAGTAAAGACTTAGATGATACGCACTCGATCATGTACTGCGGAGCCATCGCGGCGTGCCGTGTTGCTCGAGTCAAGTTTCCGGACGCTGAACGTGCACCTAGGACCGCCGGGGGTGTCCCCGCATGGCAGGTGCGGATCGAGCGCCGTATCAACTCATTTAGGACTCTCATTGCAAAGCTGATCTGCTTCAGGGGAGGCAACAACCGCCCCCGAGTAATGCGCTTTGTGCACCAGGCGTTCGCGGGGACGGAGACCGAGCCCCGCGACTACATGGCCAACGTCACAGAGCGCATCGACTTTCTGAAGCAGAAAGTTTATGCATGGGCAAGCCGTATTCGCCGCTACAGAGAGCGTGTGGATCGATTCAAGCAGAATCGTCTTTTCCAAAGTGACCAAAGGAAGGTATACCGAAGGTGGGAGGAAACCGACCCCCGTGTGTCCGACGTGCGACTGCCGGATGCTACTGCCATGACTGACTTCTGGCGTAGCATCTGGTCAGCGCCCGTTGAACACACGGAGGGCGAGTGGATGCGCGTTGTCGAGCGTGAGTGCGAGTCCATCGAACCTATGGGGGCTATCACCATCAGCCCCGATGACGTAAGTTGTGCAATCCGTACGGCCCAGAACTGGAAAAGTCCTGGCCCAGATGGATTGCACAACTTCTGGCTAAAATGGTTTCGATGCTCGCACTCGCGGCTGGCAACGCAATTTCAACAAGCTCTCGATCTTGGCTCCCTCCCGCCTTCGTTAACAACTGGTGTAACCTTCCTGCTCTATAAGTCCGGTAGTACCACGGAAGCGAAGAACTACCGACCCATCACGTGCTTGCCTACACTTTACAAGCTCCTTACATCCATTTTGAGAGCAAAAATAAACGCGCACATGGTCTCAAACAATATTTTGGTCTCCGCTCAAAATGGATGTAGGGTTGGGTCCCGCGGTACTAAAGAGCTCCTCCTCATAGACATGACCATTTGCCAACGAGTCCGGCGGAATAGGGGGGCCCTCTCGGCCGCTTGGATTGACTACAAGAAGGCCTACGATTCGGTGCCTCATTCATGGCTGAAGAGGATCTTAGAGCTGTATAAAATTGATGCAGCTTTAAGATCCTTCCTTGGCGCGTGTATGAGGCAGTGGACCACAGTCCTTCGTCAACCAGGAGGCGGGGATGACCCCCCTGGCCCGCAGGACTTTATAAGGATCGAGCGAGGAATATTTCAAGGCGACAGTCTGAGTCCCCTGTGGTTCTGCCTAGCTCTAAATTCGCTCAGCAATCTGCTGAAGGATTCGGGGCTAGGTTGCCGGCTTCGGAGAGAGGGTGAAGTCATATCTCACCTTCTGTACATGGACGATCTCAAATTATTTGCACCAAATAACCAAGACTTGTTGGAACTACTGAAGACCACTGAAGTGTTCAGTAGTTCCATCAAGATGGAGTTTGGTGTTGATAAATGTGCGGTTATGCATGTACAGCGGGGGAAAGTAGTAAATTCAACAAATCTACAGCTTTCTGAGACAATGACGTTCAGATCTATCTCTGAATCAGAAACCTACAAATACCTTGGTATGTCACAGTCTTTGGGCATTGAGGATGTGGGTATTAAACAGTCGTTGAAGGAGCGCTTCTTCGGTCGGCTGACAAAAGTACTTAATAGTCTTCTGTCAGGTGGCAACAAGGTGCGCGCCTTCAATGCCTGGGTAATGCCCCTACTCACATACTCCTTTGGCATACTAAGGTGGACACAGACCGAGCTGGATGCCCTGGATCGGAGAGTCCGTCTATTGCTCACCACACACCGTATGCTTCACCCACGCTCGTCTGTTATGAGATTGTACATCCCACGGAAGTGTGGAGGTCGCGGCTTTTTAAACGCCAAAAATCTCCACAACCGTGAGGTGTACAATCTCAGGAACTATTTCCTTAACAACGAGTGTGGGATGCATCGTGATGTGGTGGCAGTAGATAAGGGTCTCACGCCGCTCTCCTTGGCAAACGAGAACTGGCGCAAACCTGTGGTGCTAAGCACCGAGGATCGCAGGGCGGTATGGGAGAGCAAGGAGCTACACGGGCGGTTCTACAGGGCCCTCACGGGACCCGACGTAGACCTGCTCGCGTCGGTGAACTGGTTACGATTCGGGGACCTCTTCGGAGAAACCGAAGGTTTTGCCTGTGCAATTGCGGACGAAGTTATCATGACGAATAACTACCGGAAATATATCCTGAAGGACGGTACGGTCGACATTTGTCGGGCATGCCGCCGTCCCGGAGAGTCACTCAGGCATATCATCTCCGGTTGTTCTCATCTTGCTAACGGCGAGTACTTGCACAGACATAACCTCGTAGCCAGGATTATACACCAGCAGCTTGCTCTCCTATACGGTCTTGTGGACTACGAAGTGCCGTACTACAAGTACACACCTGCGCCAGTTCTCGAAAATGGTCGTGCCACGCTCTATTGGGATCGATCTATTATCACGGACAGGACTATTGTAGCCAATAAGCCTGATATCGTGGTAATAGATCGACCGCAACGCCGGGCCATGCTCGTCGACATCACCGTCCCATGTGACGAGAACCTCGTGAAGGCCGAGAAGGACAAGTCCAGCAAGTACCTAGACTTGGCTCACGAGGTAACCGCCATGTGGGAGGTTGATTCGGCGATCATTGTGCCGATAGTTGTTTCTGCGAACGGTCTCATAGCGAAGAATCTCGACCAACACCTAGAGAGACTTTCGCTACGGGGTTGTGGTTGGATCAAGGGTCAGATCCAGAAGGCGGTTATCCTGGACACGGCGCGCATAGTCCGAAGGTTCCTCTCTCTGCGGCCCTGACCACCGGCAGCCTGGGCCTTGCTCCGTTGCCGGCGGCACCCTAGGATAGGTTTTTTATAATGTTTTTATTATTTTTGTATGTTTTAGATGTATTTTTATATTTTACTTTTAGTTATATAAATATTGTAAAAAACCTAATCCTAAGAAGAAAAATGAATAAAGAGAATAATAATAATAAATACTCTTTATTGCACACCTCATACAGTTACAAGCACAAATTTTACAATTAGATAAATTTAGGTAGAGGTAACAACAGGCGGTCTTATCGCTAATGAGCGATTTCTTCCAGACAACCTTTGGGTAGTGGAGACTAAAGAAAAACAATAAGCAGTAGGTGGTGCATAGAAACAAAAGAGACGAAATAGATAACACAGCACATTCATATGAATATACATACTTAAATAAATACAAAATAAACATACATATACGTACATATATACATATATAATACACACAATAAGAAACAACAGTGTCAACTTAAAAACCTAAGGAAGAGATAAATAGTATTCCTTAAGTTGCGATTTAAAGCTACCAATAGATTGCGCGCGTTTAATGTTGAGAGGGAGAGAATTCCACAAACCAACGGCCTGGAACGTAAATGAGCAATTATAAAATTTGGAAGATGAAGATGGCACTTTTAGGAGCAATTTTTGAGAGGATCTAATAGAATTAAGATAAGAGAAACGCTCTTTGAGGTAGCGGGGAGTTGCAGGGTTAAAAAGTATAGAAAAGAGTAAAGAAAGTATGTGAGAGTTACGGCGGTGACGGATAGGGAGCCATTTGAGTTGAGAACGAAAACTAGAAACATGGTCGAATTTGCGTAATCCGAAAATGAACCGAATGCAGGCATTTTGAATACGCTCAAGCTTATTAAGTTGCTCCTCGGTTAGGTCTAAATAGGAGATATCTGCATAATCAAGAATGGGGAGAAGTAACGACTGAGCAAGCGCAATTTTAGTAGCATTTGGCAGGAAATTCCGGAGCCGTCTGAGAGACCCTATGGCAGCAAACATCTTCCTGCTCACTTCACTCACCTGAGGCACCCATGATAGACAACGATCCATGATTACGCCAAGATTTTTCACTTGGTTGGAAAAAGGAATTTGGATACCATCGAAGACTATCGGAGGGAGCCTGAGAAAGTCAATTTTGGAGATTTGTTTAGCGCTACCCATCACAATTACCTGTGACTTTAGGGGGTTTACTTTTAAACCGTAATTTTGACTCCAATTTGATATGCGGAGCAGATCAAGATTCGTGGCTTCTATAACTGAATTGAGATCGCTATGCATACCATGCGAATATATTTGAAGGTCGTCGGCATAGAGGTGATACGAAGAGGAGAGATCAAGAGTTATGGAATTAATGAAGATAGAAAATAAAAGAGGAGACAGCACACCACCCTGTGGAACACCAGCTGATGTGCTGCACCAGGAAGAAAACGAAGAATCTAGTTTTATTCTTTGCCGACGACCAACCAAATAGCTGCGGAACCAGTCAATCGCTGCAGCCGATATGTAAGAACGCGAGCAAAATGTCAAAATCTACCGTGTTAAAGGCATTACTGAAATCTAGAAGTGCAAGAACTGTAAGATTCTGGTCATTCATACCCAAACGGATGTCATCGGTAACCTTGACAAGAGCCGAGGTAGTACTATGGCCCGGACGAAAACCAGATTGAAATGGGTTTAGGAGGTCATTTCTATTCAGGAAGGAAGTTAGTTGCTGATGCACTAGCCGTTCGAAGACTTTGGATAGGAAAGGAAGAATGGAGATGGGGCGATAGTCAGAGAAGGAACTGGGGTTGGATTTTTTGGGTAAAGGAATAATATTGGCATCCTTCCACAGACTGGGAAAAGTACTTGATGAAATGGAAAAATTCAGAATACCGGTGATAATAGGAACAAACAAATCAAGGAGAGGGAGTATCATATTTCGGCTAACACAGTCAACACCAACGGCGTTAGAAGTGATATTCAATATACCCTTCCTAACATCACTCTCACAGAAATGGCTAAAATAGAAAGAAGAGAAATCTAAGGCAGGAAGTGATGAAAGATGATGAAGTGAGTTAGATTTCTTAGGACCACTGAAACAGGTGGACGATGAAAAATGCTGGTTAAGCTGGTCAACGCTAATATTGTTTAAATTGGTTGCCTGTTGAGATTTGCCAACTCCGAGACCTTTCAAAAATTTCCACACGTTGGCTGGATTTCCATCTTCAACAGAACTGTGAATATGACGCCTCTGAGCATCTCGACATATAGTGCTACAGCGATTGCGCAGGATATGATATTTAAGTTTATTTTTCTCAGAGTTGTTAGCCTTATACTTAGATTTAGATTGATTCTTCCTCTCTATAAGGGCTTTAATATCCTCAGTGAGCCAAGGAGCAGGGAGATGCTTGACTTTTATTGCACGAACAGGAGCATGAGCGTCATAAAGTTGTATGAGGAGCGAATTAAAGAGAGAAACTTGATCGTCTACCGAACCCGCTCGAGCGATACTGCTCCAATCGATTGTTAAAGCGTCATCTCGAAGCTTTTCCACATTTAATCCACTAAAATTGCGCTGCAAAAGAATTTTTGATTTAGATTTGGGAGGACGAATTTTGTAAGAGAGATAGAGCAGATCATGATATGAGAAGGCATCCGCGGAGTATTGTCCAAATTTAGACACATGAGAAGTCGAAGAAACTAAAGTTAAATCAAGAAGAGAAGGCGAGCAATTTGGAAAATAGTGTGTGGCGTCTGAAGGGAGAATAGTTAGATTGCATGCATCTACCAGGGATTTAAGGCGCCGGGATCGACTGTCATCCTTCAGAAGACACGTATTTAGATCTCCCATAAGAATGTGATGATTATAAGAAGGCATAAGGTCCTCGAGAAGTTTCTCAAGAGAATCAAAGTAATTAACGTGAAGGGAGGGGGAATAAAAAACGCCAAGTAAAAGTTTGGAATGAGAGAGGGAAACGTCGAGAAACATATACTCTGCGGCATCAGAAGTAGAAGAGCTGGCAGATACATTAACAATTGAATAGGGGATGTAAGAACGAAGGTAAATCGCAACTCCACCGCCACCTCTTCTAAGGCGGTCGTGCCGAATTAAATTGAAACCAGGTAAAGAGTAAGACGTTGAAGGCAAAGCTGGTCTGAGCCACGATTCGGAAATTAAAATAGCATGAATGTTCTTAATGTCAAAAGAGAGTAACATATCGCTGTAATGTGCAGGAATACTTTGCGCATTTAAATGCACAACGTTAAAATTTTTAGGTACATCATTAAACTGAGATTCCAGAATGTCGTGAAGCGAAGGAGGCAAACTATGAAAACTGTCTTCACTTACACTATCTAAGGAGGAAAAAGATAAATACTGATCACTGTTATCACTGAAAGGCATCTGAAAAATATATATAAAGTTAAAAATATAATAAGTATATAATAAGTGTATACTAATATTCAATAAATATAAAAATATATACAGTAAAAACTAAACAAAAACTCCACAATCTACCCGCCAGCAGCAAATAAATAATATATCTACTAACCCTAAACTAATTTAAGGTACCTTAGCTACCCGCCAGCATATCTGGATGGATCAAAATTAAAAACAAAACAACAAATAATTAACATTCAGAGCAGAAACGGAACGCAATAATTTACAAGTGGCAACACTGGGCTGTTCATGTCAAAGCGCCTGTCATGTCAAGTTAATGTCAAAGCAAAGCAAATGCTATTACGAAAACTAGTTAAGATACACAAATTAATCAAAAAAGAAAGAAAGGGTAGACACAGATAAGTGCTGCACGACAAAATTAAGAAGTCAATTGTAACACGGTAACAAGAAAAGCACTACACAGTAAACAAACAAAGTAGGTACGAGTACTCTACGATCGAATCTTCGCCTTCACAGTCTCCCTCTTTGCACGCTGCTGCCTAGCTCGCGGAGCCTGGGGGACGGGCCGAGTATCAGGTTCCGACGAAGCGGCAGGATGCTCTGCGTCGGCATCGGTAGGCGTCGCCTGCGCAACCGACAGAGCTTTCACATCGGCGACGCTGTTAGCACGGCGGCGCACGCCATCTTTTCCCAGCACAAGCATGTCGCCGTTCCAGGTCCAGCAGTTGCGCACTCCAAAACGCTCACGAGCCTCCATGAAAGCATTGTGGCGGGGCTTTGTGAGAAACTCTCCAAGTGTGACGCCTGAGCCCTTGAGTGCCACCTTGCCAAACCATACATCATCCCTGATGGCTATATCCTTGAACTTGACAAGAATGGCTCTAGGCTTTTTGCCGCGCCCTCCACGACCACCCAACCGATGACTGCGCTCAATATCTGCTGCGGAAAGATCTTCTAACACGGCCTGCAGTTTGTTAACCGCAAGATTTGTTGTGTCCTCAGAATCAGATTCATCTATACCATGTACTAACAACATCTTGCGGCGAGAGCGCGTCTCAATGTGGTCCACCTGGCGAGTGACAAGCTCCACCTGCTTCTGCAAGGCATTGAGAGACCTCACAACAAAGTCCTTGAAAAAGTCAAACTTTGAAGCCACAGCAGCGACTGTTGGATTAGTGGTGCCCGCGTTGTCGAGATCTTTCTGGAACTGCGCCATCGTCTTCTTGAATGTCTCGGACAATTCCTCAATTGAACTTTTTACTGCACTTGTTTCTGACATTTTGTGAGAGTGAAGTGAGTGATAAAAATCGAAGTTAACTTGTGGAGAAAATGTAATGGAAATGCTGGTAGGTTATAAAGGTTATTTAAGCATCAATATTATTAGGTTTAATTGTCCAAAAAGTGATTATAAATATTTTTTTAACAATCAATTTAGTGCACAAGATGTGACTTGTTTTTCTCCACCTACCCGAAAAAAGATTTTCTTTTTTAGTTAGAGAATATGATATGATTACTTATGGTAAAAAATATTTTCTAACAGTTTTTGACGTCGCGCGACTATATAGATATTTGTTAATAACAACAAGAAAAGATTATACAAGATATATTTTCCTTTACCATACTATTGCATTCAACTATTTCAACATCATCTGTTATTTTATAAGTTTGGTCAATAGATTATGTGAGCATAATCGAAAACGATTTGTCAAAATATAAGTGACCTTGAATTCTAAACGAATTACAAATGGCTAAGCCGACATATGCTATACAAAACCGTTATAAAATGTGAAGTTATGTTGCAATAGCAAAAAGCGATAGCCTGGTGGAGAAAAATAAAACTTACATATTCTTTTCTATGTGTAGCAAACAAATACATGTATAATACCTAGCGCAATGCTAACAATTGTTGGAAAATATTTTTTATTATTAGTACTTAACGTATTCTAACAGGCCACAAAATAAAATCGGACTTGTGATTTATGTCATTTTTATAGGTTAAAAAGGCGTTCCCGTACTCCACTACTAGCAGTCCGCCTCGAACTCAGAACTCGCGATTTCCTTGCAAACGAGATGACCAATATAACAAGACCTTTCTGAAGATTTTTTTTCGCCTTCTAGCTCCACAACCCCTTGAACGATCCTGCTCATATACGAACTCACAAATTTTATGTATATCTGCTACAACCCCAACAAATTTCATAAAGATCAGAAAAACGTTACTCAAGTTATCGCGGAACAAACTCTCAAAATCAAAAAGCCGTCAAAATGCCGAGCCGTTCCAGTAGCCGAAGTTGTTTGTAAGAACTCACTTCGCTCGTTCGATTAGTGCGCTCGGTATTTATTGTTGGTTTGTGTACGCAAGTTAAATTTTGTCTAAAACTAGTAGTCCGCCTCGAACTCAGAACTCGCGATTTCCTTGCAAACGACATGACCAATATAACAAGACCCATGAGATGATTTTTTCGCGCCTTCTAGCTCCATGACCCCTTGGTCGATCCTGCTCATATACGAACTTTCAAATTATATATATCTTTGCTACAACCCCAACAAATTTCATGAAGATCAGAAAAGCGTTACTAAAGTTATCGCGGAACAAACTCTCAAAATCAAAAAGCCATCGAAATGCCGAGACGTCCCACTAGACAGAAGTTGTTTGTAAGAACTCACTTCGCTCGTTCGATAATCCTTACACAGCCGACAAAAAAAATATTCCTTTATTTGAACTCTGACACGTTCTCAATAGAGTTGAGATTACAACTGCCATAATAACGAGTTAGGTTCGTGATTGGCTGTTAAAGGGTAAACGAATATACCACAATTTAGTTTCAGATGTCCATTACAATGAAAAAATGAGTTCTGGATTGCCGGTCTAGGGTGCTTTCAATTAATCTTCTTCAACTCACCACAGCGAATTTAGTCATTGCAATGGTGAAAAGCCACTAACGACATGTGTATACGATATTCTGAAGGTGTACAAAGGATAATTTATTTATGATTTAAATTAGAAGTTATCTTACGTAGTAACTTGCGCGTCGACGCCCTGACTCAAGGCAGACAGCGCCCCAGGCAGCGCCTGCGCCCTATATTCCGGCCGCAGTTGAGCCACGCCTGCCGCGCCGCGTAAGCACGTCGCGCGCACTCGAGGGTGCTCGTCCTTCCAGCCTATGCTCAAGATGGCGAGCACGGTTTCTATGAGGACTGGGTTATCGTTGCATCTGGAACAGAATAATTAATCGTAGGGTCAGTCTTCAGCAAAATATCATATGAAGGAAGTCTATAAGTCATAATAAATATATCGTTAGTAACAGTTTAAGACTCCCATAGAAACTTCATAGTAAAGAATTAGCCAGCAGCAAAAGTAGCCAGTTAAGCCAGTTGAGTTGAGTAGATATTCAACGTTAGAGCTAAGAATATGAGGAGCTAGTTCGAGGATGGTGGTGCTTGGGTCGCCATGTGATACACACAACAATGAGACGTATGTACCTATAGGCGAGCGCAGCGTGTGCGGCAGCGTGCGCCGCGGCCCGCTGCGGCGGCAGCGCGCTGCGAGCGTGCACGGCGATGCGCGCTACTAACTTCGGTAACTTAGCCGGTTTACACCGAGCTATGGAAGAACTCAAAATGGGAGCGAGTTCAAGGATGGTTGTGCTTGGGTCGCCATGTTCCACGCTTAGGCAGAGGGAGCATGCTTCTTTAACCTAGAACAAAAGTTGATAACGATGTTAGAGTTACGAGGAACCTTGTGAAATTCAAAGCATTTATAGCATTATACTCACGTAATTTAGGTCGATTTTTGCTCGACTTCTGGATTAATACGAGCCATGATCGAAACGTCCACTCGTTCGTTTGATAATACTTTTATATGATGCGATTCATATTAAAGTTTAGTAGATTTTTACACTGATATGTGGAGGATGATTTGCCGAAAATTGTAGGATAAGTAGATTGTGTGTGGAAATACACAAATTGGAGGAAAGAGGCAAAGGAGCGGAACAAATGAAAAATCACTGCCACAGGAAATACGTAAAGTAGATTTTTCAGAAGCTAATATTGATTCACTTACCTTGGTACACCCAGATCTGTCCAAAAACGCATTAAAGGTGTTAATAGTGATCTTCGCCGGCGATAGTCTTATAGAATCTCTATTAGGGATGAATCCGAATCGTTCTTGACTCTTATTCTGAGCAGGAGCGTATGCTGGAGGTTCGGCCTCTATGTAGCAGGCTAGAGTGGTGTAGAGGACGGCGAAGAGGTCCGTGAACTTGGACTCGCAGATGGGATTCATTGATTCCTCTTGGAGCATCTCTCCTAGGGCGCTTATTAGCTGAAATAAGAATTATGCGTTTAAAAGATGTTGTGTCATCCTCAGCTTCCTACGAGTTTGTCCCGGCCGCTGACATGGCTTAATAAAACCCGGGTGTCTGCTTGGCAACCTCATCATTGGCTAAATTGAGCCTGTGGTCCGCTTGGCAACCTAATCTCATGAATTAGTGTAGGCAGTAGTTTTCACAAAAGCGACTTCCATCTGACGTTTCAACCCAGAAGGGAAACTAGGCCTTATTTTGATTAGGCCCGGTTTCCTCACGATGTTTTCCTTCACCGAGAAGCGACTGGTAAATATGAAATGACATTTCGTACATAAGTTCCGAAGAACTCAGTGGTACGAGCCGGGGTTTGAACCCGAGACAGCCGCATTGAAAGTCGGACATTCTACCGCACGGCTATTGAGGTACATGTATTGTACGGAACCCAATTGTGTATCACTCTTTAAGTTATTTATCTATCGAAGGTTGGATAACGTCAAGGCTTATGATTAAGCTACGCTACTAAACAGTCCAAGGGTGGTTGATAGGAAATAGTGACGAACGTTTTTAAGCCACGAGTACCAGATCCGTCCCACAAAAGTTTTTTTTGAAAAACAGTATAGAAGCTATAAACTGAATTAGATGATGACATCTAATTCAGTTTATAGCTTCTATATACAGGATGATTCATGAGACGTGAGCAGGCTTAACACTACGGATTCAGTTAATAATAAGCTATTGTTTGATATCAGTATTAGTGTGATAAGAGCAAAAAAAAAAATTTTAAGTAAAAATAAAAAGTTTAAAATTAGTTACGACACGCATGGTCACTCTTCAATTAGAATACTCCGTCGCGTACTGATGTTACATATATCACAGAAAAACAAGAGAATATTCTGTCAAATTGATGTCTGGTTACTTTGGAAACATCGTATCTCACTTAATTTGACAATTATTTTTCATAATCAAAGTGCTGTCATGATTGTTAAAGAGGTTTTGATCTTTATGGATTTGTTTATGTAGGGTGACCATGATTACAGGGAACAAAATTTCTACGACACAAAAAGGTAAAAAAAAATTGAAAGGCGTTATTGTTTCATTTAAACATGATGGCGGCCGATTCATTATCGTTAACTAAGTGTGTAGGGTTGTTCCTGCTCACGTCTCATGAATCACCCTGTATAGTATATGAATACTTCAGAAAAAGTGACCAAGTCCTCCGGTGTCCGAGGCCAGATTTGAACTGGCGTCTTCAGCTTTCGCGGCTGACGCCCTGACCACTAGACCACCCGGTCACGGCGGAACTTGTCAAATTTTCTCATGTATATGCAATCTCTGATTTTTGAAACGGCTAGGCGCCGTTGACCATACTCTAAGGGCATGCGCAGTACATGCTTGCACTTGCACCTCCTATCCAAATCACTTACGTGATTCTGGTATAGCGAGAGAGATGGTGCTGCTATCTATGAATCTTAAAGCAAATCAAATTATTTTGTTGAATATTTTGCTGATTTGCATAACTATAAAATTATATAGAAGTGTAACTACACTACTATATAATTTGATTCAACAAAATAATTTGATTTGCTTTACGAGTATAGAAGCTGTTTTAAAAACATTAATCATGTGTTTTAACTTATGTATATTGTGCTTGCAGTTTAAAATGTCATTGGGGTGATACTTCAGGTACACCAAGATACCCAACCAAATTCAACTGGAAGAATTTGTGTACTTACAGTCAAAGGTTGTAGTGCCGCGATGTGGTTCTCAGTAATGTGGTACGGGTCCTCGTACAGTTCTATGGATCCCATCAGACGTAGGAAGTTCTCGACTATAGCGTTTGCAAGTCCTTGGTCGTGAGCTAGGTGACGCCAACAACTGACTACTGATCTGAAAACAAAAAACATAAAATTTGGATAGCTATATATAACGTTTGAAATCAAATATTCTGTATTGCACACCTCAATAAAACAGAACAGTACAGTACACAGATTAAAAGTAGAGGCAGCCAACGGGCGGTCTTATCGCTAATGAGCAATTTCTTCCAGACAATCTTGGGATAGCGGAAATCTAGTCGAAAATAATCGTATGTGTAGAAAAATATGTTGGATAAAAGGTAAAAATCACGGCTCGGCGAAACTTGAATCTGCGATTCCGGGATACCAACCCGTAATCTCAAATTCTAGTAAGATTTAACCTTTTACAGCGAATATTTACACCTTATGGACTATCAAACTCCCGTGTCATAAAGAATTCATCGGTAACAATGCGCTAACATATCGTTAATTCTTGGAAAGGGAATAGTACATACATATTTATACATTGACAACAAGATATGTTTATTTAAAAATCTAATAAGCCAGGAAGTGTAAGTACAAAACCTAAACGTGAAATAAGTATGTATAAGAATGTTAACTTACTCTTTAAAAGGAAGTCTCTGCGCCAACAGCATGGCAGTGACAGCATTAGTGTGATGCCCAGTCAGCGAAGTTAAAGGCGCCATCAGCTTCTCTCTCGCTACTTCCCCGACCCTGTCCATAGTTCCTAACATCACTTCTACTATCCTCTCTATACATTGGAACAAATCTTGACCCCTTTTAACGAATAATGCGTCTAAAACTGCACTTATCCCCTCACTTCTGAGATCCTGGTCATCATAACATTCTAACAAACTTTCTACAAACTGCATAGTATGATGATGTGGTATTTTAGAAGATATAACGTCACATAGCATCATGCAATAATCATTTATCATCCCCAAATCGTTTGTTAAAACGCTCTTCTGCATCTCAGCTAGATCTGCCATACATTCATCGTTAGGTTCTATAGTGTGACCTTCGTATAGGTCTTGGATTTGTATGATTAGTTTAATGCAATCTATTGTAGTTAATCTGACGGGGAAGTTAGTATCAGCGATACCGGGAATGATCAATCCTAGCAAGTAACCCATCTGTCCAAATTTGCTTGGAGTTTCATAGTTGAGTTTCACGTTTTTGATATAAGTATCGAACATTACCTGTAGGATTAATACTGACGCCGTTCTGATTTCATCATTTTCGTGTCGAAGCCATTCGATTAATAATCCGATTAAATCGTCAATCGTGCTTAAGCACGTCGATTGAATAATTAGTTCTTGTATAAGTCTGTGTAGTATCGACAAGCTGTCATTTAAAGTTTTCGCTAGGAGATCGTTTCTATCTCCATTCCCTTCAATCTCATATTTCCTTTTATACGATGATAGTTCTCCAAAGACGCTGTTAAATAGGACACGGAGAATAGTGTTTCTTTCTTCAGGTAATATACCTTTTTGTAGCTTAGTTAGGGCTTTAGAAGCCTTAACAATCATTGGGTAAAGTTCCACATTACGTTTCTCCAAGTTAGAGTTATAAATCTGCTCTAAAACTGCGTTAAGCAACTGCCAACGATTCCTTAAAGTGATATTATGATGTGACGCTGGATATAAAGCTTTGCTTATTTCGTAGAGCGTGGTTATACTAGCCTTGCATAAGTCAAACTGTGGATTAGACTTAAGGATTTCATATAGAATTGCAGTGACATTTTCCCCAAGTCTGGCTAAAACGTGTACGTCTAAGCAATTGTGGGCAACCTTTCCGTAGCAGATTATGATGGTGTATTTTACGATGCCGAGCTCAATATCGCTCCTTGAAGCTCTTGAAGATAGGAAATTAAGCAGTTTACTGCTTCTTCTGGCTTCATTGTCTTTGTGAGCTGCATCTAGTTCATTCAGAACGAATTCTCCATGCTGTCTTGAAGCTATACCTATAGCTTCACTAACATAATCGGAAATCTCCATCGGTATCGATCTTAATTGATGAAGAATCAGTTTTAGGACTTTTTCTACTACAGCAGCATTGGACATGTGGCATGAAAGAATAGCTAAATACTGCAAAGAAACTCCCTTAATCATACTCGCCTGTTTTTTCCCATTAATCTGCTGAGATAGCAAAGTGGCAATAGTTTCTACCCACTTGTTGTTATTCACTTGCTCCACAGCTGACACTAGAAGATCCAGCAACATCCCATGCCACTGTTCTCGAGATTCATTCTTCTCTACAAACTTCAAAAGCCTCTGAATCTCAACAGTCCAGGAATTCTTTAAATTTTTATGGACATCGCCGGAATATTCCTCCAAAAATAATAGCAAATTCCTGTTTCTTTCAACCTCTTCAGGGACAACTATATGGGTGATACACCTAATAAAAACAAGGTCCGGAGAGCATTTTAACTCGACAGCCTTTTCATTCTGATCTTTAACAATGATATCAGAATTGTTTTGTAATAAAGACGTCAAGCAATGACTGACTGTAGACATGGATGGAGTGAACTCTTCGACCGTCAAAGCATTGAGCAGTAAATTCCTTAACGGAGTTCTCACACTTGTCACAGTATTGCACATTAAAATAAGGGAACTTTTACAAGTATCATGCAAGTCTGTGAGTTCATGCTTCGGAATATTCCCTACTGGTTGGAAGCCACAGTGTTTTATTATGAACTCGACCATAGCAAAATCCTCCTCAACTGTTATACAGTTCCTATAAACCAATCCAACGATCGCTTTAACAAGCAACTTCTTCAT
Source organism: Pammene aurita (assembly GCA_947086415.1). Taxonomy (NCBI): domain Eukaryota; kingdom Metazoa; phylum Arthropoda; class Insecta; order Lepidoptera; family Tortricidae; genus Pammene; species Pammene aurita. Next base: position 36,752,461 of record OX352293.1, read on the forward strand.
TTTAAGTCCTTGCTCATTCGCTATCATAACTTTGAGTAAAACTATAAGTTTCGCAGCATATCTTTCGATGAATATTTGCGAAGATGTGATCAGATGAGTAAGAACTATAACAGCTTTCATTCTATCCTTCTCTTGATTATTCTTACACTGTTGTAAAAGTCCTTCGACGGTTTGATCAGAAAACTGCGTAGTCATATGATCGAAGCACCTTAGAACTTCAAAATGATTTTTCACCGTATGCGGTTGATCATAATCCGGTTCTAAGAGAACTAAGTTGAAAAGAACATGATTTATAGAGCTTATAACGCTGTCATGTAATGTTAATTTCGGATTGAGAGCGGATGGCGTGAGTAAATAAGAAATACATTGACTGACATAATACAAATTTAGGTGCGGCCTTCTGTAAAGGCTCAGTAGGGAAAGCATGAATTTATTAACAGTATCGTTGAACTGCCTTTCAGATATGAGTCTAGTTATAGGGCCTAAAGCTTCCAATACGGATTCAGCGACTCTAGGCTCGTTGTTAGGCAGCCATTGGTTGTATAACACGTCGAATATGAGCGAGAACTCTGTGACGAAGTTGTCTTTGATCGAGGTTATGTTGTCGTTTTCGACGTTGTCGCCGATTTGCTCTGACACGGCGACTGCGAAGTGGCCAAATGCTGTGGAAAAAATACAAATCAGCAATTAGGATAAACGCGCAAAAATATGCGCAGTTGATGTCGGAATAACAATGAAACAAATATTTCGTTGGTCATGGTTTGGAAATATCAAATCCATGCAGTCTATGGTACTAGTCTGTAGATATAAACGTCAACATCAGAAATGGCGGCTAAAAAGCACCATTTATAAATTTTATAATCTGTGGGTTTTATCTTTTCATAAAATAAACTTAAAATGTGATTCCCGACTGACAGATAATTTATACACATCAATTTCTGCTTTATTAACATAATATAATCAGAAAGTCGAAAATCCAATTATCATATCATTTGGCGGCGTGTTTTGAATATTGGCTTTTATTAAGGCAGGAAATATAACTGATACAATCTATTTAGTTAAACTAGCTTTATAACAAGTAGGTACCTGTAGGTATGATGTACTTGAATTAAAGGCCATCCAATCCAGGTAAAAATATTCCACTATAAAGTCACGCAATCACGCAAGTTGCTAAGGAGTTAAGATACTTTTATAAGCAATATAAACAGAAAACCTACAGATATTTATTCGGTTTTTTACCAATTAGAACTAACCAACGTAGTGATGTGTAATGAAAATCTAAAAATTTCAATAGTTTCGTTAGAGTAACAGTATCGCGCATATTAAAATGCACACTTGGTGCTTAAAGCCATTTAAGTAGAATATTAAGATAGATTTAAATAGTACTGACCGTAAGCAAAGGCTTGCTTATTGGTGTTTTGACGCAGCAATGGAAGCAGCGGCAACATCCTTGACAGCACCTCCTTTAAAAACCAAAATAAAATATTTAAAGACGCGGTTGTCACAATAGTGATGTTGAGAAATGAGAGTTAGGTTGACTCATACGCTCATTTTCGATGTATATATTATAAATGTGACTGCTGTATCGCTACTTCATAAGTGAATAAAGCGCGGCAATAACTATAGCATAAATTTATATATATAAACGTAAAGTCCTGACTGACTGACTGACTGACTGACTGACTCACTCAAATCAACACCCAGCCCGAACCGTTGGACCCAGAGAGCTGAATTTTTCACAATAGGTAGTTTTTATAACGTTAGTATCCACTAAGAAGGGGTTTTTCAAAATTCATCCCCTAAGGGGGTAAAAACGGGGTTGAAAGTTTGTATGGATGGGGTTTAAAATTTTGAGTTAGAGATTTGAAACTTCGTATGTTTACTAAAAATTAAAAAACAATAAAAGTAATTTCAGCGTTTTTTAAACTCAACCTCTAACAGGGTAAAAAAGGGGTTGAAAGTTTGTATAGAGATTAATTTTTTTTTTGTGACAGACTTGAAAGTTCGTTTGGAAGCTACTTACTTCAAGGCAAAAAACTAATTTCAGCGTTTTTCAAAATTTCACCCCAGAGGGGTTGAAACGAGGTTGAAAAGTTTGTATAAAAGGGAGGCCGTAACTACTGAAGCTAGAAAGTTATAATTTGCAGGACGAGTTAAATTTACAATTTGTACAACTAATAAGAAGCGATTTTGAAAAATTCAACCCCTATGGGGGTAAAAGTTTGTACCGGTGGGGTTTAAAATTTCGAGTTAGGGATTTGAAACTTCGCACGTTTACTAATAATAATAAAAAAAACGCTATTTCAGCGCTTTTCAAAATTCAACCTAGAACAGGGCTAAGGGGTTGAAAGTTCGTATAGAGATTTACTTTTTTTGGTTTGAGATTTACTAGGAATTATTGTTCCTATTTCCGTTCCATTTCCATGTTCCAGAGTGAGCTCTCACAATAGTTTGGTCATCGTATCGCCAAATAAAACCACCACAATATAGTACACAAAGAAATTAAGCAAATAATAGAGTACATTTACGTTATTATTTGCATATTAAGACTTATTTGTAACTGAAACTATGTCTACGTTACCCGTTTTTTCGCCTAGATTAAGAAGATGGTTCGGGGATTAACAATAGTAGTTTATGCAACTGATACATAATGAGGGGCCTTAAAACACGAGTGGGGTTTAATGAAACGAGCGCAGCGAGTTTCATTATAGGATCACACGAGTGTTTTAAGGCCTAATTGTGTACAGTTGCATACATTACTTTATCTACACACATATTGCAAGTACTCAAAGATGGGTTCAGAAGCCGAAGGCAATTGACCTGCATTACTAGGTAGATAGATACAAGTGCTGAAACATACCCACAGGTGTAAGCTTAATAAAAATAAATAAATAAGAACTGATAAGGAAGGAGAATTTATTTATTATAATATAGTTAACAGTAAACATTTCCGCAATCAAAAATGTTTCGACAAACAATAACTGACAAGTTGATAACAGAAATGGCGGCCGTACAAACTTCTGTCGCGAGTTTTTTTTTAATATTAGCCAACGAACGAAGTCCTTATTCTCATGTCATCCGAGATCAAAATGTCGTGCGGTTTATGTCAAAAAATATATCGTACTGACGTTTCGTATCGACAACATTTTAAAATCTATGGATACTAGAATAGAAACGCATTGAAATTGTGTTGGTTTTGACAGCTGTTCCAAATTTGAAACTCATAACTTAACAATATTTGAACATGTAAAGTTAAAATTACATTACTGCCACAGATAAGAAACTTATCATAGTGAAATCGTTTGTTGTAATGCTGGTCATTGCCTACGGTTTTTGAACGCATTTTAGAGGACTTACAATATGAGTGTAGATAAAAGTTAGTTAAGAAGATAAAATTGGATATGAAACTCTGTATGAGGAACCGTATTATACGCGGACGAAGTCGCGGGCGGAAAGCTAGTATTTAAATAAAACTACAATAAATGTCAATTAAAATTTGGAGATGTTAAAGGTCTCTAACCAAAATCTTTGAAAGAAATGGTACCAATGCATTTTCACCGCTTTATGTGTTCCTAATGTATGCGCGATGGTGTATTACGGCACGGAGGACGCCGGCAGCTGGTTTATCAGCTGTAAGAAACAGAAATACTCATATCTTGACATGGAGCACAGTGGCCCGGGTGTTCAGCGCCGCGAGCGTTCCTAAAGTAAGCGCGATTATGTAGTGCGGCACGGAAGACGCCGCGCCGGCAGCTGGTTTATCAGCTGTAAGTAGAGATGGGCGGCGGGTAAATACCCGGGGTAGAAATCGGGTATTTACCGGATATTTACCCAATGTACCCGATATTTACCTTTTCTACCCTAATGGATGGATATAAATAAAAAAATTGAACTGGGTTATAAATTGAACTTAACTCGTGATTTTTTTTTGATAAAAATTCTATAAAAATATAATTCTATAAAAATATAATATTCGTATTGAATAAGGAATTCGTTAAATATCATTGCCCTGTATGTGTGTTTGTTACCTCCTCCTCCTAAATGGCTGGACCGATGGGGATGAAATGTTGTGTGCTTATTATTATGGTTCTTGTGTGTTTCGTAAAGCCAGTAAGTGGCACTGCAGTCAGTATGGATGCAATAAATATGAAACAAAATTTAATGAACTAAACAAGTAACACTATAATCTACATTTATATGATCTGTTTGATTTTCACTCATATTATTAAATTCAGATCTGTTTCATTTTCACTCATATTATTAAGTTAAGTCTTACGCGATTAAGTCCCGTTTAATTTAATAATATATGTCTATGGTATTTTTAAACTAGCCAGGCACCCGTTGACGTTAAGGACGAGAAGGCGGGTAAATTCCTCGGATCTATCCGAATAATCTGCACTATACAAAGGAGTGGGAGTTATAATATATAATAAAATACATATGGTTTGGATCATAATCTTTTAATTCGACAATGAAATTATAATTGTATACAAATATAATCGACAGAGAAAGATGGCAATCACAATAATAAAATCATACAAACTTTTCTACTAATCAACGAACACTACAATCAACAACAAATCGTTAAAATATTATCTATAGTTAACATTCAGGTATCTAGATACCTAATAGATCTAGATACCTATACAGGATGATTCATGAGACGTGAGCAGGAATAACCCTACACACTTAGTTAAAAATAATGAATCGACCGCCATCATGTTTAAATGAAACAATAACGCCTTTCAATTTTTTTTAACCTTTATGTTTCGTAGAAATTTTATTCTCTGTAATCATGGTCACCCCACATAAACAAATCAATAAAGATAAAACCTCTTTGACAATCATGACAGCCATTTGATTATGAAAAATTTTAAAAAAAAATTAAGTGAAATACGATGTTTCAAAAGTAACCAGACATCAATTTGACACATATCACAGAAAAACAAGAGAATATCAGTACTCGACGGAGTATTCTAATTGTAGAGTGACCATGCGTGTCGTAAATAATTTCAAACGTTTTATTTTTATTTAAAAAAAATTTTTTGCGCTTATCACACTAATACTGATATCAAACAATAGCTTATTTTTAACTGAATCCGTAGCGTTAAGCCTGCTCACGTCTCATGAATCACCCTGTATAGATACAAAATTACAATTTAAATCAATATGTTATGATTAAATTCAAAAGTTACAACAACTAACATAAAAAAACAATCAGGTACTTACATAAAATAAAAACTATTATGTTAATCTTTCATCATTACTTTAGTCCTCTATAAGCTGACCGTCCATATCGTTGTTTTGGCTAGGCAAAGAACAAACAGAAACATCATCGTCACTATCCTCCTCATCAACCTGACGATTGCGCAGGTTCCAATTGTAGGCAATGAATGCAATTTTACTTGCTCTTTCAGACGTCAATCGATTTCTTTTTTTTGAGTGCACATTTGCATGTGTACTAAAAGAGCGTTCAACAGCTGCAGATGTGCAAGGAGCCGTCAATATTCGTGTTGCAACTTTGCTTAAAAGCTTCGAGCCGCATATTCCCTTCCACCAAGTCAGAGTGTTCATGCTATTGACATGATTCCAAACGAAATTTTTGCTCCATAATCCTTCTCGGGCTCTATATTTTGCCAAATCGGGCATGATGTCACAATTGAGTTTGATTCCCATGTTATAAATCATTTCTACAGCATCTGTTTCTTGGGTTTCGTCTAGTTCTGAACCTTGACAAGCAGGATCTAGCAAGTAAGCTGCTAAATGAATGGGCTTTATGCACATTTTTGTTCTGTTTTCAACTGCTAACAATATAAGTTCTCTATCGTCATTATCTAAAATGGTTATCTCGGGCATAGCAAATTGAAGCTTTGATTTCATATCCCGGAGTGTAATAAATACTTTGTGCATGTTGAAACTGTCCGATTCAAATTTAAAAATCGCTGCTGTAACAGGCTCCAACAGCACGATACATTGGTCTATCATGTTCCAGAAGTCTTCGTCCAACAAAGTTGCTTTTATATAAAATCGCAGGTTATTCGCGTCCTCGTGTACAGCCAGCGTTTGCAGAGGTATTTTACTGCTTTGCAAACTTTTTAGACTTGCACAATTGCTCCCCCAGCGTGTTTTACAAGGCAGTTTTAACGTTTCGCCAACACCCTTTTCAAGGGTTATTTTGTTTAATAACGCTGCCAATATTTGACTCCTTTTGATCGTTTTGATGCAGTCCGTTGCTAAATCTATAAAAGCCTTCAGCACAGCCGGTCCTAATATATATTGGCACAATAGGTGTAGAGTATGGGCCGCACAATTTAAATTAATTATTTGTGGGTGCACATTTTTTACTAGACGAAAAGCCTTTTGCATATTCTTCGCGTTATCTCCAACAAGTACCACGAATTTGTTTGCACCATACTCAGCCATAACCTTTAGTATTTCATCGCGTATATATTCACCAGTATGACGATGAGTAGTAGTGTCTAAGCTTTTGACAAACACGGGCTCAGGTTTGGAAACAAGAAAATTAACAATTCCTTCATTACGTACACTGCTCCAACCATCGCATTGCAAATGAAGAAAGTTTTCAGCTTCAATGGCATCACTCAAGTCTTTGTGCATATCCATATGCATTTTATTTAGCTGCGTAGTTGATAAAGCTTTCCTGGATTGTGGCTTGAACTGAGGTTGAAGTTTTTGAAAAAAACGTAACCACAGCGGATGCTCGACCATGGAGAACGGTGCACCAGTAACAAAAATGGCTTTTGCCAAATCAGAGTTCAACTCTCGTTTGTATTCTTCGGAGAATGGTTCTTCGCTGGACGTTGAACTGATACTACTGGTACTTGGATTGTTCTCTTTTTGGCTATCATTAAGAACAATTACATTAACGTCCTTGGATGATGAAATTGTGGCATGTAGTTCATCTTTGACATTTTTCGGGCACTTCAGACATCTTAACAAGTGACTTTCCATTTTGTTCACATTCGGTCGTTTATATTTCGAGTCGCAATATGAACAGACGACAGAGTTATCATCTGATGCCCGAAAATACTTCCAAATTGCCATTTTTTTGGGTCTTCCCATAATACAGCCTGCCCTGTAAATAAATTGCTATTAATAATAACAAATAAGTATGGCAACAAAGAAAAATTAACCAGATTAATATATAATATGTAATAATAATATTTTATGTATATGTTCTAATTAAAATGTTGCTAAGTAAATACTTCATATAAAATATAATAATTAGCTTTTCGTTCTACAAATATTAAATCAAATATGACTATTCTACAGAATAAGGTATGACAAAGTGTTTCTGTGAGTACAAATATAATAATAAGCTTTTCGTTCTACAAATATTAAATCAAATATGACTATTCTACAGAATAAGGTATGACAAAGTGTTTCTGTGAGTACAAATATAATAATAAGCTTTTCGTTCTACAAATATTAAATCAAATATTACTATTCTACAGAATAAGGTATGACAAAGTGTTTCTGTGAGTACAAATATAATAATAAGCTTTTCGTTCTACAAATATTAAATCAAATATGACTATTCTACAGAATAAGGTATGATAAAGTGTTTCTGTGAGTACAAATATAATAATAAGCTTTTCGTTCTACAAATATTAAATCAAATATTACTATTCTACAGAATAAGGTATGACAAAGTGTTTCTGTGAGTACAAATATAATAATAAGCTTTTCGTTCTACAAATATTAAATCAAATATGACTATTCTACAGAATAAGGTATGATAAAGTGTTTCTGTGAGTACAAATATAATAATAAGCTTTTCGTTCTACAAATATTAAATCAAATATGACTATTCTACAGAATAAGGTATGACAAAGTGTTTCTGTGAGTACAAATATAATAATAAGCTTTTCGTTCTACAAATATTAAATCAAATATTACTATTCTACAGAATAAGGTATGACAAAGTGTTTCTGTGAGTACAAATATAATAATAAGCTTTTCGTTCTACAAATATTAAATCAAATATGACTATTCTACAGAATAAGGTATGATAAAGTGTTTCTGTGAGTACAAATATAATAATAAGCTTTTCGTTCTACAAATATTAAATCAAATATGACTATTCTACAGAATAAGGTATGACAAAGTGTTTCTGTGAGTACAAATATAATAATAAGCTTTTCGTTGTACAAATATAAATCAAATATGACTATTCTACAGAATAAGGTATGACAAAGTGTTTATTTATTATAATAAAATATAGGTACTCACGTGAAAGTTCCTCCTTTTTGCCAAACGATATACAGAATACACACAAAACTGTTATTTTTCCTTTAAATAAATCAGAGTCCAGTATCTAGCCGAAGTCCCATAGAAGGCATTATCAAAGTCCGAATTCAAAGCAAGGGTTAAAATAAAATCACACGTGGCACTTGTTTAGCTAACTAAGTAAAATCACTGACATCTTGACGGTTCGAGTGATAAGCAGTAACTGACCGGTCAAGCGACTAATTTCACCCTTTCAATACGGATGCATCTACCTGGCGTCTTGCAAAGCCGTGACCTCATTGGCTAATGAATTTGCATTCTTTGTTTCCACCATGTTTAAGTTAAGTAGGTAATTTTAATATTTAGTGGGCCTAAAATCATCTAGTGAATACAACTTTTTGATTGAATGTGGTGTTTTACACAAGATAAATTGGAATTTCTGTTAATATTTTAATATTGGTTAGTCAATTATATATTAGTTTTAATGGAAAATTATATTTCATTCATGTAAATTAAAAAAATCTTTAATTTCATAGATTATTTTTTATACCCGCTCATTTGGGTAGATACGGGTAAATATCGGGTAGATTGGGTACATACGGGTATTTTCCCGGTATTTACCCGTCAGCGCCCATCTCTAGCTGTAAGACACAGAAATACTCGTACCTTGACATGCGGCACAGTGGCCCGCGTATTCACCGCCGCGAGCGTTCCTAAAGTAAGCGCGATTATGTAGTGCGACACGGAAGACGCCGGCAGCTGGTTTATCAGCTGTAAGACACAGAAATACTCGTACCTTGACATGCGGCACAGTGGCCCGCGTGTTCACCGCCGCGAGCGTTCCTAAAGTATGCGCGGTTGTGTAGTGCGGCACGGCAGACGCAGGCAGCTGGTTTATCAGCTGTAAGACACAGAAATACTCGTACCTTGACATGCGGCACAGTGGCCCGCGTGTTCACCGCCGCGAGCGTTCCTAAAGTATGCGCGATGGTGTAGTGCGGCACGGAAGACGCCGGCAGCTGGTTTATCAGCTGTAAGACACAGAAATACTCGTACCTTGACATGCGGCACAGTGGCCCGCGTGTTCACCGCCGCGAGCGTTCCTAAAGTATGCGCGATGGTGTAGTGCGGCACGGAAGACGCAGGCAGCTGGTTTATCAGCTGTAAGACACAGAAATACTCGTACCTTGACATGCGGCACAGTGGCCCGCGTGTTCACCGCCGCGAGCGTTCCTAAAGTAAGCGCGGTTGTGTAGTGCGGCACGGCAGACGCAGGAAGCTGTTTTTTTTTTTTTTTTTTTATACCACGACGGTGGCAAACAAGCATACGGCCCGCCTGGTGGTAAGCAGTTACCGTAGCCTATGGACGCCTGCAACCCCAGAGGATTTACATGCGCGTTGCCTACCCTTTAGGAACCTATACACTCCTTTTTTGAAGAACCTCATACTGTAGCCCACTGGGAAAACCTCGGCAGGGAGTTCATTCCACAGCCGCAGCGTTCGTGGGAGGAAATTCCTCTTAAATCGTACTGTGCGCGACCCATTGGGCTCCAGGGTGTGGGGATGAACACCCTGCCGGCGGCGAGCGGTGCGGTGATAAAAAGCTGCCGTGGGCATCATATCAAACAGTTCTTCAGAGCACAACCCATTGTACAAGCGATAGAACACGCATAAGGAGGCAAAGTCCCTCCTAAGACTCAAAGGTTCAATATCGCTCGTGAGTTTGGGATCGTCGACGATCCGCACAGCGCGCCTTTGCACCGAGTCAAAGGGCCCAAGCTGGTATCCAGGTGCTCCCGCCCAAAGGTGACAACAGCTTTATCAGCTGTAAGACACAGAAATACTCGTACCTTGACATGCGGCACAGTGGCCCGCGTGTTCACCGCCGCGAGCGTTCCTAAAGTATGCGCGGTTGTGTAGTGCGGCACGGCAGACGCAGGCAGCTGGTTTATCAGCTGTAAGACACAGAAATACTCGTACCTTGACATGCGGCACAGTGGCCCGCGTGTTCACCGCCGCGAGCGTTCCTAAAGTATGCGCGATGGTGTAGTGCGGCACGGAAGACGCAGGCAGCTGGTTTATCAGCGAGCGGAGAACCTGAGAAACGATTGTAAAATGAGAAATATGAGTATAGTTAAGTCTGTAAGTATGAGCTAATTTGTTGTGTTGTATTTTTGGTTGATAGTTGGTTTTTACACAATTAATCCAGATTTAACACAAGTAGAATGCAGTCACTACCACTACTAGTAGCACAGCCACTGCTAAGACGTTTTTGATAAATGCTTGTATGATAAAATTAAATCAGAACTAATAGAAATATCTTTCTAATCTAATAATTATAACTAGCTGACCCGGCGTACTTCGTACCGCCAACTTCTACAGACTCCCGTCGACCTCAACTTCACTCATACGCCAGTCCTACCAGCTCTTACCCCACTCCCACTGATTCATACGCGCGTCCTACCGTCTTCCACTCTATTTCACCCCTCTTCCATTCTCTTCCACCCATCTCCTAATTACTCTCTTCCACCCTTCTTCCACCGAGTCCTACTTCACTCCCATCGACTCTAACCCAAATTCCACTGAATCCTACGCCAGGCTCACCACCTCCTACCCCACTCCCATTGTCATCACCCACTCCTATTGGTCTCCAACCTTCTCCACACGACTCTTACTTCACTTCTATAGACCATGTTATTTTTAGGGTTCCGTAGCCAAAATGGTAAAAACGGAACCGTTATAGTTTCGCAATGTCCGTCTGTCCGTCCGTCCATCTGTCCGTCCGTTCGTATGTCATAGCCATTTTTCTCGGAAACTATTAGACGTATCTTAATAAAATTTTATCATAAGGTGTATTTTGTATGCCGCTATTTATTTATGTTGTTAAATTGCAGAAAAAAATATTTTTAGGAAGGCGGTTCACACATATAAATATTTTTTTTAAATAAATTACCAAATATCAACATGTTGCACATAGGTCTTTAAAAAATAACATCGAGGTTTCTTTAAACATTTTGTGATTAAGTGAATATTTTCAGAAATAATCGCTTCGAAAGTCAGAAAAATTAACCCGTAACTCCTAAAAATATGAAAAAAAATTGAGAAGATGCGTCTTATCACATAATGTGTAGACAAAATTGTTCTGAATATTATCCGTTCTGCCATTTTTGAATTATCTCCAAAAACTTCTTCCATATGTACTCGTATCAGATGCGACCTACATCATCATCAAAATCGAATCGAACATCATTAAAATCGGTACAGCCGTTCTTGACTTATAAGTGGTGTACGCTTTCATAAAACCGCCTCCTCATTATAATTAGCGGCTTTCCTGTTTCGATAAACATATAACTAACATTAAGCTACAAATATAATATGTAAACCAACAAGGCACATACGTGATTATTTACACAAATGATTCACGTCTTCTGGCGAGCAGAAACAATGACGGTGGCCTCGTTTACATAATCATATGCATGCTCTTTCGCTAAACTTGTTATCTGTAGTGTTTGGTTACGAACACATATGTTTGTACCGTTAATATCCTATCTACATTGCATAGCAGCTTAGCAAATAACCTATAGATTATATACAGTTTAAATAGAGCATTTATTATGTAAAATCATTTTCAGTTTCCGAAATTTACGATAAGATAATTAAACGTACATTTGTATATGGAATACACTGAATACACTATAAATAATGGGGTAACGTTAAAGCGTAAACTGAGTTCAAAAGTCACAATATGCTACACCAAAAACCGGCCAAGAGCAATGAGCATGTCGGGCCATGCTCAGTGTAGGGTTCCGAAGTTGCCGGCCTGTTACCATACATCCTTTCAAAAGGTCGTTTATTAAAAGATATTTTGCGGTCCTTACTTAATTTTACTATGCGGCACTTACGTCCTTTTGCTATGCGTTTTTGAATTATAACTCAAAAACGGCTGAACCGATTTTATTCAATTTTGAAAGTACTTAAAAGGCCTCACTTCCATGAATTTTTCCAAATTTTTTGGACCAAGGTTCAAAAGTTAGATGGGGGGACGCCCTTTTTTCAACTTTCGGAGCTATTATTACGAAACTGTTAGTGTTATCCAAAAATTGTTTTAGAATACCATTATTTTTTTTAAAGACCTATCCAACCCCACAAGATAGGGTTGGAGCGAAAAAAAATCACCCCCACTTCATGTGTACCTACGGTAAAAAATAATATTTTGTCAGATTTTACCACTTTGTCGGCGTGATTAATACACATACTCATACCAAATTCCAGCTATCTAGTATTAACGATCACTGAGCTAGACTGCGGACAGACGGACATGGCGAAACTATAGTTCCTAGTTGACTTGACCTAAAAATGGCTGTAATGATTCGGATGAAGTTTATAAGTACATTCAACACATAGGTAGCTTTGATCTGTGTTGTGAACTTGTAACCGTTCGGTGTTTTGAAGTTTTAGAAATCATGATACAAAGACATTTTAAAATTCCGTTATAATAAAAATCCGGTGTTTTGAGAAAAAAATTTAGGCATTCTGGGATTGAGGTATTTTGACACTGAGTCATTTTGAAATCTAGGAGTTTTAGAACTAGGCAAAATAAACATAGGGCGTAATGAAACCAAAGCCAAACATTATCTATGAAACAGTATGAAAATGTTCCTCGGACAATGGGTACAGAGACTACAGAGTAAACAACATTAAAAAGTTGATTCGCCCGATAAATAAATAAATCTTAACTAGGTAATGCAACCCAGGTTTTTTAATATGAAAAACTCATTTGCATTCCTTTATCTTAACTTACCAAATCCAAGTGCTCATGTCCTACTGCCACCAGCACCGCAGAGGCCCCCATCTGCACGGCAGGATCAGGCTCCGAGTTCTCAGTCATGATGCGGAGCATGTTACTCGTCAGTTCTTCTGCGGTGGACTTTTCCAGACGCTTCACTTGGTTCACACATGTTTGCTCCAGAACCCTAAAGATTTAAAGCCCGGTAAAATATAAAATTGAGGTACAACAAATAAATAACATAATGAAATTTAAAAAAAAAAAAATTTAAAAAGGAGACACCAGAAGTATTTTCCTGTTGAATATCCTAATGATTGTGTGTTAGAATGTGCATGTTTATGTTTAACTTTTGTCAAAAAGCTTTAAACATCAACTTAAATTTTTACATCAGAAGCAAAATAAATAATATATATTATGGGACAATCTTACACAAATCAACCTAGTCCCATAGTAAGCTCAATAAAAAAAAATCTTTATACTCGTTTTGACAAGAGAACGCCACTCTGGCCGCCGCGAAGCATACTCCTCCCATTTGTGTGTCGGTATACTGCAGGCAGTAAGGTGGTGCTTAAGCACGTCCTTGAAACGCCACATGCTACATGCGATCCTGTATTTAACAGTAAGTTCGGTTTTGCCAGCCATATCAGAGCTCACGCTCGCAACCAGCCATTGGGTCGCCGTCGCCGGCAATGGCGTGGATAGCTACTTACTTAAGCTCAATAAGGCTTGTTATGGGTACTAGGCGACAATTTAAGTATTTATCTATATATATATAAATACTTGATAAAATAAATAAAATAAAAATAAAAAAGCCTTTTATTTCTGGGTGCAAAAAAAATAATCTAATATAAATTTCAAACTTAGTCTAAATTTAACTTAAATTTATTGGGTAAACAAACACACCAGAACCCTCTTACGAGGTATAGGCCTCCTCCAGAGTTTTCCACCTCTCTCGATCTTGGGCCACCCATACCCAGTTGGCCCCCGCCACCTTGACTATATCGTCAGCCCAACGTGCCAGTGGCCGTCCTGGTTTCCTTTTACCATCAGGACCTCTCCAGGCTGTCGCTTGTAAAGTCCATCTTTCGTCCTGGAGTCTGGCAACGTGGCCAGCCCATCTCCATTTTTGTTTCTGGGCCTGGCATAGTGCATCTATAACCTTCGTCTTGTCTCTGATGATAGAGTGCCTGATCTTTTCACTTTTCTTTATTTTTAGCATGCTCCTTTCCATTCCCCTTTGGCATGAAACTATCATTCTTTTCACCTTCGATGAGAATTTCCAGGTTTGACATGCGTAGGTTAAGGTTGGGAGTAAGCACATGTCCATTATCTTCTTTTTGAGCTGAACAGATAGGTTACTCTTTAAGGTTTCTTTTTGGCTCCAAAACCTGTTCCAGGTGTTCTTGACTTTTCTTCCAATCTCTAGGTCGTTTGATTTGGCATCGAAGCTTATTTGTTTCCCTAGGTAAACGTAATGATCAACGTACTCTATCTGTTCAGACTCAATATGTATAGGTTTTTAATGCCATTTGACATTATTTTGGTTTTGGCAAAGTTGATTTCTAACCCCACTTTTTTGCTCTCCTCATTCAGGGTGTTGCACATGTATTCTAGATTTGAGCTGCTGTTGGCGAATATGGCTAAGTCATCAGCAAATCGGAGATGAGACAGGTTCTTTCCTCTGATGTTTATTCCGTGGGATCTCCAATCCAACCCACCGAAGATTGATTCCAGCACTGCTATAAACAATCTTGGGGACATCGGGTCTCCCTGCCTTACCCCCTTTCTGATAGGAAAAGATGGGCCGATGTTGTCCAATTTGATTCAACTGGTGCTGTTCTTATATATGTTTTTTACTATTTTTATGTAAGTGTTATGTATCTGTTGATCCTGTAGTGCTTTCCAGATTGCGGGGTGAAGTATTGTGTCAAAAGCCTTCTTGTAGTCGATATAAGCAATGTACAGTGGTGTGTTATATTCCTGGTGTTTTTCAATTATTAGCTCAATTGCATGTATATGGTCGACTGTTGAGAATCCCCGTCTGAATCCAGCCTGCTCTATTGGTTGGCGTTTGTCTAAAGTGGTGGCTAATCTTTTTTCTATTATTGCTGAGAAGAGTTTGTATAGATTTGGCATTAAGCTTATTGGTCTATAATTACTGACGTCGTTAGGGTTTCCTTTCTTGTATAATAATATGACATTTGACTCTATCCATTGCCTCGGTATCTCGGCAGTCTTTAAGATTAAATAAATAAATGCCCTGACCAGGATTCAAACCCCGAAACCTCCTGCTTCATTGGCAGGGTCACTACCGACTAGGCTAGGAGGTCGTCAAATAGGAGGTCTTCAGATTCTACCTAACAACAAACTAACTAACAGACAAACACTAAGAGAAAAATACAAGCTTAATAATTTTATAGGAAAATGTGGATTTTTTTAAATTAAACTGCATAATAAAAAAGTATAAAATTAAATGCATGCATGTTTTTAGTGCATTTAAGATTAACTGCCAATTTTGAAACTTATTTGAATTATTAACCTGTCTGATACAGTTACCAAACTCATTGACTTGGTTGAAATTTGAACACATATTTATCAGAAACCCAATTCAAGTACAGTTAAAACCTTTTATAATGACATCAAATATAATGAAATATTGGATGTAACATTCAAGAAATAAGTCCCTGGGTAAAGTTTGATACTAAAATAACACTAGTTATTACGAAATACCAGATTTAACACCAAAACATAGTGCTACCTTTGATGTCGTTATAAAAGGTTTTGACTATACATACTTAGTTACTTACCTATTTCTAGAAAATATTGTGCAATTGCTATAATTTTCTAACATGTAATTCAACTGTGATATACTGTTGTAACTTAAAAACGGATGATAATAATAAGTACTTACTTAACAATATTTCCCAAATGTGTACCCGTGACTAATGTTGATTTCTTGTAATAGTCACAAAATATATCAATCACCTCATTCGGATAGTTATTCGCTATCTTCGTAAGGGACTTGATGACAACATTGTTGACTGAGTTTTCCTTATCACCTATAGCATTTATTAACACCGTCACAGTCTCTGCAAATAAGTAAAAACAGTTTTTGAGAAGCCCTACAAAATTTACACAGTAAATGGGTGTAATATCGATTAGTACGAACCTCTTAGAGACTCCGTTTTCGTTGATGGCATTTTTACATCGACGACGGCTATCTGTTTGGAATATTACACTACAATATTGCTGTTGTATACTTAAAATATTCCTTTCTGTAATCAACTATTTTTCACTTCACAAACAACACAAGTGACATGATGAAAGTGGATCAAGTGTGTGACATTGACAGTGACAGTTGGCAGATAAATTTTGTATTGCCATAGTTATATACGAAAAACTACTATAACGTGTTAAATTATGACCTAATGCTGTCAAGTCAAGCCCGTCTTTCGTTGTCATGCGCGACTCGATATGAAAAGTAGTGATATAATATATGACATGCTAGACGTTATGGGTCATAGACATACTACCTATAGACCTGTAATGGTAATAATAATACCAAGATTGAACGGAATGGTCTCACTTCAATAGATATGACAGAGAAGGCGCTGTTATCTTTGGTCCTTGTAATAGTCTCACAGATATTATTGCTAAGTTATAAACAAGGATCGGACAAACGCCCGTCATTTTGAAAATATAACCCTGTTCCGTACAGCAGAGACTTCCTTATGTTAATAAAAAAAATAGTATTTTATGGATTTATTGGACCATAATTTATATCCAGTGACAAATTAATTGATGATTGACATTTCGAAAATTACTTTCACCAATGACCAAATTTTTTTCTAAATTTTCACTTGTGAGCCTATAACGATGTGAATTTGGGACCCATTTATGCGTTAAAAAAGTCCGTTCACAGTGTACGGACGTCATAGGGGCATATGTAATCGTTGACATTGGTATACTGTTCTTCCAATATGCTTGTGCCTCGGAGTAAATTTTTTCATGTATTTCTTTCACGGTGACGTAATCAGGATTCCTATTAAAAATTGCTTGAAATGTTGATATAGCTCTAGATCTCAAACTCCCGGGAATATTTTGTAAAACAGTATGTATGTCCTCAACAATTTTAAATGATTATTTTATGTGTAACTTCGTCTTTTCTTTTAGATCTAGAGCAAAGATTATATAATAGTTCTTTAGAGCTATATCAAAATTTCAAGCAATTTTTAATAGGAATCCTGATTATGTCACCGTGAAAGAAATACATGAAAAAATTTACTCCGAGGCACAACCATATTGGAAGAACAGTATACCAATGTCAACGATTACATATGCCCCTATGACGTCCGTACACTGTGAACGGACTTTTTCAACGCATAAATGGGTCCTAAATTCACATCGCTATAGGCTCACAAGTGAAAATTTAGAAAAAAATTTGGTCATTCTATTTTATTGGCGAAAGTAATTTTCGGAATGTCAATCATTAATTAATTTGTCACTGGATATAAATTATGGTCCAATAAATCTATAAATACTATTTTTTTAATTAACATAAGGAAGTCTCTGCTGTACGGAACAGGGTTATATTTTCAAAATGACGGGCGTTTGTCCGATCCTTGGTTATAAAAGGCCCTGAGTACAATATAAAGTTTGTTACCCTCCACCGCATTTTCGAAGGGCAACAAAGAAACCGATTAAATTTTATAGGCTAGATACGTTAAGATATCAGCCATCATGAAACGTGTTTTAAAATTAGTCACGTTGTGTGTATTCTGTCCTTTTTGGGCGAACGTGTGTTTAAACTCTAGAGATACTTGCTTTGAAATATAGGTCATGCCATCTTCAAATTTTAAAAATGGGGAGATAGTATAAAAAAGTTTTATTTTCTACTCTGTTCATTTGTAATAATAATTCGTTAATTTTATTTTATATACGTTTAGAGTAGATAATAACGTTAGACTTAAGGCGTGCTAAATCTCTTGCTGTGTTTAAGAAACAACTTAAAGAACATTATTTGTCTCACCCATGATCCGTATATATCCTTTCTTCTTAATACTACGACGGTGGCAAACAAGCATACGGCCCACCTGATGGTAAGCAGTTACCGTAGCCTATGGACGCCTGCAACCCCAGGGGATTCACATGCGCGTTGCCTACCCTTTAGGTACCTATTCACTCCTTTTTTGAAGAACCTCATACCGTAGCCCGCTCCGCAGCGTTCGTGGGAGGAAATTCCTCTTGAACCGTACTGTGCGCGACCCTTTGGGCTCCAGGGTGTGAAGATGAACACCCTGCCGGCGGCGAGCGGTGCGGTGATAAAAATCTGCCGTGGGCATCATATCAAACAGTTCTTCGGAGCACAACCCATTGTACAAGCGATAGAACACACATAAGGAGGCAAAGTCTTTCCTTAGACTCAAAGGTTCAATATCACTCGTGAGTTTGGGATCGTCGACGATCCGCACAGCGCGTCTTTGTACCGAGTCAAAGGGCCCAAGCTGGTATCCAGGTGCTCCCACCCAAAGGTGACAACAGTACTCCATGTGGGGTCTGACTTGCGACTTGTATAGAAGCAGTCTCTGCCCCGGAGTGAAGTATCTCCTCGCTCTGTTGAGCACACCGAGCTTTTTGGATGCCAGCTTGGCCTTCCCTTCAAGTTGACTACGGAATTGGACGTCACTGGAAATGTCGACTCCGAGGATCCCAATACTCCCTGACATTGTAAGGGTTGTTCCTTGGAACTGAGGGGCCACAGTAAATGGGGTTTTCTTAGCGGTAAACGCGCAAACTTGTGTCTTTGTGGGGTTGAATTGGACTAAGTTGTCCTGACCCCACACCGAGACTCCAGAAAGAGTATTCTCGATATCGGACACAAGTTTTTCACGACTCTCTACCACAACGGATCGAGGGATATTGGCACGGCCCGTGTAACAGGCATCCCCAGTACTGTCGTCTGCATAACAATGAATGTCGCCGATAGACAACATATCATTGATATGCAGCAAAAACAGCTTTGGGGATAGCACGGAGCCTTGCGGGACACCAGCGTTTATGTCCATGCTTTTGGAGCAACTTCCGTCGACTACGGCTCGTATGCTCCTGCCGGACAAAAAGCTGGTAACCCATCTGCACAATCCCTCGGGCAGGCCGTAAGCTGGCAACTTCGAAAGAAGACCTTGATGCCAAACCCGATCGAACGCCTTAGCTATATCAAGGCTGACTGCCAATGCCTCTCCCTGACTCTCAATGGCTGAAGCCCAGCGGTGAGTGAGATACACTAGAAGGTCACCAGTCGAGCGACCGTGGCGAAAGCCATACTGGCGATCACTGACCAGGTCGTGCTCTTCTAGGTATCCCAGGAGCTTCGCATTGATTATGCACTCCATAACCTTGGAGAGAAGGGAGGTTATAGCGATAGGCCAGTAATTCGATGGGTCTGAACTATCGCCCTTTTTAGGCACAGGGTGCACGAGGGCAGTCTTCCATGAAGACGGCACTTGCCGTTTGTGGTAAGAGAGTGTGAAAAGGCGCGTTAGCACGGGACATAACTCAGGAGCACACCGTTTGAGCACAACTGCTGGTATGCCGTCTGGCCCGCTCGACTTGTGAACGTTTAATGATAGCAGCTCCCGCCGGACATCACTTTGTTTAATGCTAATTTCCGGCATCGAACATGCGCACCGCGGGATGGTAGGCGGTACGGTGCTGCCATCATCGTTCAGGGTCGAGTTCGAGGCGAAGAGAGTACCAAGAAAATCGGCTTTCTCTTTTGTTAACAAAAGTTTCCCTCGGCAGCTTTGGCAAGTGACCAGAAGGCACGACTCCCGGTGGGGTAGCCTGCTAGCTTCTCACCAATTCTGCCGACGAAGTCGAATTTGGCTCTGGCAATGGCTGTTTTACTGGACCTCGAGGCAGCGTTTAATTTGCGTTTCACATCAGATATGTTGGGATCCTTATCAGTAACGGCCTTGGTCAAAGCCCTGTAAGCAGCCTGCTTGCGAATCGTAGCTTCTCTACAGGGCCGATTAAACCAAGGTCGTTTCTTTGCTCCTGCAGCTATTACCGAGTTGAGAATGAAGCAATCCATTCCCACCAGTATAGTCTCGGCGACTGCGGTTCTACAGGAGTCAGGATCTTCTGATGTGAAACAGAGCTGCCTCCACGGGTACGACGCGTAGAATTCACGCAATCCATCCCAATCTGCTGACGTATACTGCCACACGCGTCGCGAGCTAGTTGGCCGTGGTGGATCAGGCCGCGCGCAAGGTGCCTGCCTCCGGACGAGGCAGTGATTGGACGAGCCGAGAGGTGCATTCATTGAGACGGAATATCCGTCCGGATGTGTGGTCAGCAGGAGGTCCAGTAAAGAGCTAATATGGTCCTCGATACCTGGTATTCTCGTGGGAGAACGTACCAATTGTGAGAGACCATAGGCCGGAAAAAATTTGTAGGCAGACCTCCCCGCATAGTCGGTGGACCGAGAATCAAGCCACTCAATGTAGTGGGCATTAAAATCTCCCAAAATCACTAATTCAGCGGATGGGTACTGCTCGAGAACTCTGTCGGTCGTCACTTGTAGGTGCTCGAAGAGCCGTCTTGTGTCCGTGTCACCGCTATGAGACCTGTAAAGGCACGCGTAGACGCGGGTGTGGCCGCCGAAGTCCACACGCACCCACAGCACTGACAGGTCCCTGTCTTCATAAGCATGGAGGCGGCGACAACAGACATCCTATCGAGCATACATACATACCCCGGCGCGCCTCACAAATCTGCGTTCGAGTATATAACCGGGCCATAACCATAACAGATATGATGTATCGGCCGGGCAGGATATCTGCGTCTCCGTTAGGAATAGAAGGGTCAGCTGCGCAGATTCGAGGTGGTGGTGTACTGCCTTCAGATTAGAATGCAGTCCCCTGATATTGCAGAAATCCACTTTTGTGGAAGGGGACATCGCTGAGAAACTATTCCATTTGTGTTTTCCAATTATGTTTCTTAGGAGTGTGTGGTAAATAAAGGATTCACTGTGTCGACGGCTAAAAGGGCAAGAGGACGAAACAAACCGACCGAGGAACGATGTGGGAGGTGCAATTTGCAGGCGCGGCGTACGGAAGGGCCCCCGGTCCCCCCCCCCTGTTGCAGCAGCCCGGTCCACTCCGGTCTCTTACACCGGCACGACTACTACACCAGGGATTTTTCACAGGTTGGCAGTTCAGCCTCCCAGGGTGGAGATTAAGTGACCCTTGGGTTCGGGAACCCTACTGACCTGCGGGCGGCCAGCGGACAGCCGTTTCACCGGGTCTCCCTGATCGCCGCACCTGCACTCTAAGCCCACAAAGACCAAAGGCCGTGTTATTGGTTCCGTGGGCCCCCCGTCGTCGACACACTGTATCCTCTTTGAGCTCACTGGCGACCTTACTCACCGGCAGGAACACAACACTATGAGTAGGGTCTAGTGCTATTTGGCTGTGGTTTTCTGTAAGGTGGAGGTACTTCCCCAGTCGGGCTCTGCTCCAGATTTGAGCGACATGACATTCGCTGAACGTGCCCTACCACACTTAGGGAGATGCCATTCGCAGTGCCCATTCCTCTCTTTTAGTGTAGTTTAATGACACACCCGAGTCCGGACGTAGTTGAAGGACATGCCCCGGGTCCAAATCCTGCAACTCTAATAACCGTTTTTAACAAACTGTGGCATGTAGTGTGTTTGATCCAAGTTTATATCTTCCTATTTATATTTATTAAATACTAGCTTTTTCCCGCGGCTTCGCCCGCCTACTAAAAGTACTAAAAAAGGAGGTTCTCAGTTAGACTCGTATGTTTGTATGTAGGAATGTATGTTTGTCCGCGATTATCTTGCGTTTCGCTGAACTGATTTAGAAGCAGTTTTCGGAAAAGTATTCGTTACATTCTGGAGGTTTCGGTATACCACGTTTTGAAGACGGCGGTTCCCTCATTTTTTATTTTAAAGAAATTATTGCAATAATTGTTTAATTGTTACGCCATCAACGACTTACTAGTGAGAGATTATGATTAATACAGATTTCTACTCTTGAATCTCTACTCTTTTCCCCGCGACTTCATTTGCGTGGAATTAGTAATCCACCCTCCTTTTTACCCGCTTAAGGAATGACTTCTGGGATAACAAATATTATATATCCTTCCCCAGAACGCAAAATATCTCCATACCAAATCATCTAAATAGGTTCAACGGTTATTAATTTCCCATACAAACTTTCAACCCCCGTTTCACTCCCTAGAGGGTTGATTTTCGAGATAAAAACTATCCTATATTGTTTACCGCGACTCAATCTATATAATATGTACCAAGTTTCATTTCAATCGTCTGTTCAGCGGTTAATAATTCGCCATACAAACTACCAAGATGTTTTCTACCTCTCTAAGATTGATTTTCGGCTTAAAAAATATTCTATATCGTTTCCTGGGACTCAAACTATATCCACAACAAAATTATCTAAATCGGTTCGCGGTAAAAAAATCTCCATACAAACCACCCCCTTAAAGATTGATTTTCGAGATAAAAACTGTCCCATGTCGTTTCCCGGTACACAAACTATCTATATACCAAGTTTCATCTAAATTGCTTCAACGTTTAAAAATTCCCCATACAAACTATCAACCCCCATTTCACCCCCTTAAGTGTTGATTTCGTAATCAGCGACCCGATAAACCATAGAAACAATACCCATGTTGATATTTAAAATTTGTCACCACATTTCCCCCTTATGGGTTGAATTCTCAAAAAAGCTGAAACACTTGTTTTCTCATTTATCGTTAGGAATACTCCTGTAAAGTTTCGAATAAAATAGTTGAACTAATCTCGTTTCCCATACAAACTTTGAACCCCACTTAACCCTTAGGAGGTAAATTTTTAAAAATTATTTCTAAGTGCATCCTTATGCCTTATAAGGAGCCTACGTACCACATTTGGAATCTCTTGAACCAGCGGTTTGGGCTGTGCGTTGATATGTCAGTCGGTTTCTTCTTTTATATATTTAGAAGAAGATTGCAATTTGGCACATATACTTTCAAGAATTTTCATGTCCACCATATTAAATTTCAAAATGGATGACATTTTCTTAATTAACGTCCCAAAAAATCACAAAAACGACACCCATATGGATATTTAGACATTTCAACCCCATTCAAAAGTCGTCAACACAGTGAATCCTCCTTTTTGTAAAGGGTCGGCAACGCGCATGTGACTCCTTTGGAGTTGCAGGCGTCCATAGGTTACGGTAGCTGCTTACCATCAGGCGGGCCGTATGCTTGTTTGCCACCGTCGTAGTATAAAATAAAAAAAAATTGTACCCTAACAGGGGAGATGGTATTTCACGTCCGCCACGTCGGATTTTAAAATCGTTGTTGTTTTCTTAATCAACGACCCGATAAACCATAGAAACAATACCCATGTTGATTTTCAGACTTTTTGACCACATTTCCCCCTTTTAGGGGTTGAATTCTCAAAAAACCTGCAACACGTATTTACTCATTTATTGTTAGGAATACTTCTGTGAAGTTTCGAATAAAATAGACTAACTAATCTTGTTTCCCCATACAAACTTTGGACCCCCATTTCACCCCTTTAGGGGATGAATTTTGAAAAATCCTTTCTTAGCGCACCCCTAGACCTTATAAGGAACCTACGTGCCAAGTTTGGAATCTCTAGAACCAGCGGTTTGGACTGTGCGTTGATAGATCACTATGTCAGTCAGTCAGTCAGTCACCTTTGAGTTATATATATATAGAAGATATATGTATGTATGTATGAGCTATGTAAGTTTATTTATTTTTTATATATTTTTTTTTCTTTCTTTTATACGTGTAAGTTTATTAATGTTTGGTTTATTTGCTTTGCAACACCTACTTTTCTGTTAATTTACAAAGGTTTCCGCTTCCCAAAGGTTGTCTGGAAGAGATCGCTCTTTAGCGATAAGACCGCCAATTGTTTTGCCTCTTCTTTCTTGTTTGTGACTTTTGTACTTTGTTTCTATTACTTGAGGTGTGCAATAAAGAGTATTTATGTTATGTTACTAAATACTGTCAAAAAATATAATTCAACTCGATACAACTCATGCAATGAGATAATATAACGTTATATACAACATAGTGTGACAAGGATACACTTCATAGACTTATAATAAGAGTGACCTTGTCACATTGTGCTATATAACTTCATATGACCTCAGTGTAGGAGATCCATAACACTAATGTTAAGTATATAAAATAATAATGTTATACAATGTGTTTGTACAGCTATGTTCGAGCTGTTAACCACGTAGAGTATGATGAATTTTATCGACACATCAACCAACCCCCATACAATTGTTTTTCTCAACTATTTTTAAATTGCACCCTTTATAGTTCTGTGGCACCAAGCTCTACCGCCCCTGGTAAATTAACCATTATTAGTCAAAATATCCGTCATACATGTGCAAAAGAGATGTCTTTCGGCAGCTTACAAACTAGGGCATAAAATTCAATCAACAATGTTGCAGAAAAGTTTCCACAGTTAGTCCAAAATAAATTGTAAAAAGAAAAATTGTCTTAAAAAACCCATTTTTTTAATATCTTATTTTTTGCAAAAACGAGGTCGTTGACCTGTAGTTTTTTATTGTTAACAAATAGTAAAGTAAATGCGCTAAAAATTGCCATCAACATAATAGCACTAGCTTCAATATTTCAGAAGTTACACAAGTCCAAACCAGACATACATTACAAGCGTTAACCTAGTTTCATACTGTAATTCGGCCTCACTATGTAAATTAGCCAATACTAGTCCAATTATCGCTTGATTTTATTAAAGAATGCCTTTTTTGAACTCTGTTAAAATGTGAAATAATAAAGCTAGCGCTATAATTTTGATGTCAATTATTAGCGTGTTTACCGTACTATCTGTTAACAACAAAAGAAGTACAGGTCAATGACTTGGTTCTTGAAAAAAAAAAGAGAAATGTAAAAAAAATATTTTTGAGACATTTTTTCATTTTACAATAAATTTTCGACTAATTGTGTCAGAAGTTGTCTGTAAGACTTCACTATGCTTACGCTCCGCTCGTTCGATAACATTCATATTATCATAAATATTATACGAAAAATTTAGTTATACTTATCGATATATTAATAATTATTTTTTATAAAAAATAAAAACCGCATGTGCCCGTATTCGAACGAGCGAAGCGTAAGCGAAGTAAAGCTCTTTCAGAAACCTTTGGACACAACGGAACTGTCAGCTGGCTACCTAGACGTCCCAGCATTTCAAGGGCTTTTTGATTTTAAATAGTTGTTACGCGATAAATTTAGTAACGTTTTCCTGATCTTTATGAAATTTGTTGGGGATGTAGCAGAGGTCAGTATAATTTGAGAGTTCGTATATGAGCAGGATCACTCAAGGGGTTGTGAAGCTAGAAGGCGCGGAAAAATCATCATGCGGAGACCAGCATAAACAACAAAACAATACTGTTATATTGGCCAACTCGTTTGCATGGAAATCGCGAGTTCTCAGTTTGAGGCGGACTACTAGTGTTAAGCGTTGTAAGTATCTTCTTTCACATAAAAATTAAATATTGTATCCGGACCTTTACGTGGTGAAAAAATTATGCTTACAAAATACTTACATACAAATTCACCGATAGATGGCGGTATTTTTCATTTACTACTTTGCTATTAGGAACTGTACATTTTTAGATGTACGTAGGTCTGGAAACCTCGGCGCGCGAGTTCAACTCGCACTTGGACAGTTTTTTCATAATGCAGTGCCAGTTGTACTTAAATGGTAAAGTCCCTTGGCTTGTACATTCTTCTGGTTTTCTTCCTAAATAGTAGATATTTTCATAACGTATTTGTCTATGGTTTAGGAATGTTGCTATGCATACATACTTTAAATAATGCAAAATGCAAACAATCAATACAATGTCAAATAAACAAAGCTTTTGTTAAGCAATCAAACGCTGATATTGATAAGAGTCTTTAAATGTATATTATATAACTTTTGTAAAAATGGCGATGTGAATGAAATGGTTTAAAAAAAATGGAATTTTTGGATATCCCGAAATCAGTGCTATCTTTGTTACTCATATCGTATTCTAAATATACCTATCCCGTTGTCATAAAACTGCAAACGTATGTTGCCAGATTCTAGAAAATTAAGGTCATTTCATATTGTAAACAAAATATTTTGTCATAAGGTGGTTAATTACTTAAATGAGCAAAATATTCAATTAGGAGTACAGTTGCAAATTATAAACTATAATATGCAGGTGTTAGTTACAATGCCTCATGAAAGCCATTTCTCTACAAGTTTAACCAAACTTCACTTTTACCTGGCTGAAAAGAGTATTCAAACCTAGACTAAGTATTATAGAAAGAAAACAGATATGTAAAATACAGTTGCATTGTCGTCGATACGGAAAATCTCGGTTTGATCCTATTTTTTCTCGATTCAAATTAGGTATTTGAATAAGTAGATATGTGTGTATATTTATACGGGTTATTTTTTTATTTATTTTTTATTTATTGATGTTCAGGACAACAACAGCCTTAAATGAGAGTATTACTATACATATAAATGGTAACATAACAGATGGCCAATAACAGTTATCCATAAATTACATTATAGAATAGATAATAAATAATGTAGGTAAGCATTATTGGTCGGAAACAGTACAAAAATGAAGTGTGCAAAAAAAGTCAAACAAAATGATCATGGCAAGTAAGATAATTGACAACATAAAGAGACGTTACGAGTATAAGTATATAATCAAGATATGTTTCCATTAGTACCGTGATTAAATAATTGAAAGCCTGTACACCAATGAATGTCCAATACCAAATATATTTAAAAGAGAATAGGTATATCATCTCCAACCTAAAAAAATATCTCCAACCTAAAAAATATTATTTTATTTGAATTTATATTTACTTATTTTGAAATTAAAACTAGAGCCTGAACATTGGGAAAAATTTTAGGAAACCAAAAGAAACAACATGTCTTCAAACCTCGAGGGGAAATATGTAGGGTAGATTTATATGGAGATGGAAATATGTGGAGGTCAGTAAAAACTGTATGACCATGATGCCCTGTCATTATCCTATCCTATAGCATTCCCTCTTTTTGGTAAGCGTACAAATATGTAAAAGCGCCAAAATATCGAAATAATCACTTTGGCGCCAAATGACAACTAAAACCGGTATTAGTCATTGCAATTTGTAGCTCCCAAACTGTCATATTGGGAGGTGTAATTAAAGTTAGGGCACTTAGGGAGCTGAGGGAGAGGAAGGAAGAGGCAGAGTACACGACAGATTGGGCCCTACAAATTGCAATGTCTAATACCGGTTAATTTTTTTTATCCTCGACCTCCGAATCCCCATAGTTCCACACCCTGTAGGTACAAACAGCTGGCACCTCTATGTCAGATGTCTATGGCATTCCCAGCGACGACCGCGCGAGAGCGAGTACTCGCGTTCCCACAAATCGCGGACGTGTTTCAACGTCGACCGGAATAATCGAAGTTTTCTCCGCAAAAATCGAATTCGAACAATCCGCACATATCAATCGCAAGACAGACACAAGCTCAAAGATAATCCGATTATCAAGGTCAAAATTAGTAATTGTTATTATCAGTGAAATTGATCTTTTCCACATCTTTTCATACAATGTATGAGTGTGCATGGTCAGTTATTGATGCCGAGTGATGTTCAGGCTGTTCACAGTGTTCGTTTAAGTGACAAAGCGACTGGCTATTATCCTAATCGAGATTGCGTCGGGCCGGGAGCGCTCGGGCTCGGGCCTTAGTCGTCGGGGTACCCTAAAGCGGTAACTACGGAGCCGTCACATCTCCTCCGTACCATTTACCGCCAGGATTGCGGTGAGTAGTTTCTAAAGTAAAAGTTTAGCTGACATTGAGTAGGTCTTAAAATAGCTTTAAGATCAAGTGCTGGCAGCGGCTGGGATCAGCTGATCTAAACAAGTTTTAATTATAATCAATTAGGTAATAGAATCAGCCAGTCACTTATCTGGTGTAATCATTTGATTAGTGTTGATAACTCAGTCTGTGAGTGTAGATTTATTGTAGCGGTCTACTCGGTAAGAAATCTGTGATTGTGTTAGAAATTTGCCAATTCTTACAGGATGAACATTAACTGATTATTTAATCTCGCCAATTTGCTACATAATTTATCTTTCATTGATTATCATAACCCAATATTTGGTTTGTGTTCTAGAATGGAATGAATATTTAAATTAATATCATAATGAACCCCAAATATCAATAGTAGCCTTAGCTGAATGAACTATCACCAAAATTTGTATGTTTGTACATTTAACATAAATAGGGTTGCCATAACGTTTGGGATGTTTCATACTTCGCTGGCCCAATATTACAGGGTTCTATGACTGCTATGTTTCACTTTTATATAATTGAAATTTGAACTTTGTTATACTGTTACTAAGGGCCAGTTGCACCAACCATTTTTGACGGACTTGTCAGCGGGATACTATGAAATTTCTCTTATAATTTAATGGTGACAGATGGTTTGGTGCCTACCCTAAGTCTAAATTCAATTACCCTGATAATGTAAAATAGAACCCTGTAATATTGGGGCAGCGGCTTGTTGAGTAACATTCGTCGGTTCTATACAGTGTGGAAAGGTAAGTCGGGCCCTAGAGAGCTCAATTCACTGAAAGGAAACATTCTTTAATTATTTTAAAGGGACATAACTGCATTTACAAATTTTTGGAAAAGAATAAAATAAGAGAACCCATAAATAATAATATAAATATTTTTCATACAAGTAGTATGGAAAAAAGTGAAAATTAAGAAAAAAACTGTGAATGCAGTTTTAGCTTTTAGGAAAAATAAAAGAATGTTTCCTTTCAGCGAATTGACTATCTCAACGTTTTAAGGTAGTTTCCCTCCAGGGCCCGACTTATCTTTCCACACTGTATATAATGGTTTGCAAAACTAACATGAGTAATTTCTATTGCAGATTTGAAGATGGTGCAGCAAGATTTGACCTAGGCTGCGTGACATGGCTCGGGCGGGCTCATGCGTGTGAGTCCGGGGCAGCCAGGACCGTGTAGTGTTGTGTTGTGTAGTGTATGATGCCAGCCATGTTGTCGGCAGTGCT
The DNA here is from genome assembly GCA_947086415.1 of Pammene aurita. NCBI lineage: Eukaryota > Metazoa > Arthropoda > Insecta > Lepidoptera > Tortricidae > Pammene > Pammene aurita. The sequence continues at coordinate 36,781,652 of OX352293.1, forward strand.
GGAAGAGGAGGCCGACATGTATGAGGCGTTCCCGCCGCATGTCGACCCCACCGGAATAACTATACTCACTGATAGCCCTCCAGGTGAGTTTTTTAATAATGTTGGCAGTTAAATAATGCCTAGGGTCAAATAAAAAAAAAAAAAAATGTCTGATAGAGTATTTGCAAGCAAATGCATCTATGTAGAAATACTCTAACAATAATCCGTTATACTGAAATGCAACTTTTTTCTAGCATAATATGCAAACTAGTTCCTTTTTATTTATATTTATAGTATTTCGACATACTTGCATTGGCCCCACCGTTACAATCACTTTATCTGACCTTATACCTAATTTAGTGTCTTCTCAGTAATTCTTAAATTTGGACGTAGTTATGCAAAAACGTTCCAACCCACAACTGCCCAGTTGTGGGTTGGAACGTTTTTGCATAACTACATCCATTTGGTAATACTTAAAGGCCTTAAAGCCCATATTACATGCTCTGGAAGTTTGTTCCAAGCTGTTGCTAAGGAAGTTTATAGGTCTATAGAAAATTATAATTTTATTTACTTTACCTACTAATATAGTCATGGCATGTAATATCTATTCATTAAATCCTCCTTTGTGCTTTGTTTAAATACATCTGGCATTTGTTAGTTTGTACATCTGTCTTTAGACATAAAATGTTTATTGGGAATAGTGAATCAAGCATATAGGTAGCAAAAGATGTAAAGAATTGCACCACCATACAACATAAATTATTTTCATGGTCCAAATATATTGATTACATTCAATTTGTATGTATGGAACAATGGAGATTAACATTTTGTAATAACTTTTAATAGTATTATCGATTACAAAGTTATTGTATTATTTATTTTATGAACACAATACTCAGTTAAAATATATTTCTGAAGTTGTTAGAAAAGTGATTAAATAAGAATACAGAAAAATTATAAAACTGAATAATTTCCCTGTCGAGGTTTAACCAGCAGGCTACAGTATGAGGTTCTTCAAAAAAGGAGTGTATAGGTTCTTAAAGGGTAAGCAACGCGCATGTGAATCATCTGGGGTTGCAGGCGACAATAGGCTGCGGTAACTGCTTACCATCAGGCGGGCCGTATACTTGTTTGCCACCATCGTGGTATAACAAAAAAAATATTTGATTTGCCCAAAAAAGGTAATCTTTATATGTGCAACAATACTCAAATAAACAAAAGGCCATTAGATATAAATAACACGGTCACAATCACAACTGTCACAAGTTAATGTTATGTTAATGTTCCATGACCTATGTATTGCCACTATTAAATGACATAATAATTAATTCATATGCATAACAATCTTAAAATAAGGCCAAGGATGCATAATACTCTTCTGTATATTTCTAAGATAATATTGTTTAAGTACCTAGTAATTTTTTGCTTGTAGTTTTCGTTATCAGTAGAGATATGAGTGTGATTGAAACTTAATCACATTATCGGTTTATGATTGCAAGACGTACAATAAAATTATCTTATTAATGGAATAGTTTGGGAAAACTATCTAATCTACACAAAAACATGGAAATTTTGCAAACTGTATGTTTGACATAATTTGTGATAGGTGATTTAAAAAAAAAACGTTTTTCTTCAATTAGGAATTTTCAGATATTAGGTGGAACGCAAGTACCTAGTGATGGGAATATTCCTATTTCCACCTGGACAGGGGGGGTGTCACTACGCAGTTTAGGTACATTTGGCCGGCGTGCCTCCCGGGCAGGCGTATGACCGTGGGCTGCCGCTCGGCTCGCACGATAGTCGTGTCACGTGGCGCTCAAGCAAAATTGAAAATACACAATGGCTTCGAAACCTAAATCTCGATCTAATCCGTATAAAATATATTGTTCTGTTTACGGATGTCTGAATAAACGGAAGAACAAGGAAGCAGAATTCTTTTTTTAAATTCCGGATGATATTGAAAGGTCCTGAAGTCCTTACTTAGTAGGTAATAGTTAAAATAAACATCCTTAATTTATTGAATATTGGTTGCCCAGAAACAATATTAGGAACTGACCGACATATCTTCAAAAGAATACGGCTGTGGCATACCTACTTCCGTGAGAATCAGACATACTATCTTCGGATAAAAATTTCAAGTTTACAGAATCAACGTTTGTAATTCCTACATATTTATCTTAAAAATAATAAATCAGTAGGTATTTTAGGTACAAAAACTTGTCAAGTCACAACCCTCAGCTCGGTCATAAAACTGCGGTGCGCAAAGAAGATTCACGGTTCGTGCGCGGTTATAAGTTTCAATTTTGCTTGCAAGCGGCGAGTATAGGTATAATTTTATACCTAAATCTGCCTTTTGTGAAGGAGTGAATTTTCTGTACGGTAGTACTATTAGTTATTCTGTGACCTGGGTAATATTTCCGGGAAAATGTTCACCTTGAGGAAATATTGAGGAATTTTGAAATTGCTGTATGTATCCATATTTTACTTTCAAGGAATCGGGGAAAACGTACGCTATAAAACTTTTATGGAACATCAATCACAACAATTGTTCCGCAATAGTACGAGACCTAAATTTCTTTTTAAAAATTTGGTTAAAAGCAGCAAGCATTATTTATAAAAAAAATCCAAGAAATCAATCATGACTCAAGAACCCACCATTTTTTCCACACGTGATAATCGACGTTGGCAACGGAACTGGCCGCTCCATAGAATTGGTTTGAGGAAGCTGTCAATAAAGGCGCATTAAATAATACCGAAACGACCGTATGACCGTGTAACGGTAATGGTTCTATACTACCTACAGACAGACTACAGCGAATCATATGTAGTCGCATTTTTGTCACTTTCCTTCATCATCATCATCAATTATTTAAGAGCTGGGCTCTTGTCGGTGGAGCAATTTCCATGTATTCTTTTGCCTTCTCCTTGACAGCCTGATACGACTCGACGTTTATTTTTTCTTTGACTTGATCCATGTATGCCCTTCTTGGCTTCCCTGGTTTCCTCTTTGCTTCAACTCTCCCCTTCTAGAATGATCTTAATAAATTCGTCATGTCGTAGCAGGTGTCCAAGCATCCTTCCTCTCCTATTTTCTATGGTTCTCAACAAACTTCTCTTTTCTTTTATTCTACATAGAAGAAAGGAGAAGAAAACCAATGAAGATGTTCATTGGTTTTCTTCTCCTTCCATCTTCTCCATACGACGCCAGCACCACATCTCAAACGCCACCAGCCTCTATCACGTTGCTTCATTGTCCACGTTTTATTGTGGCATATTACTGAGATTTAACTTTATCAATTTACCTGTCTACAGGTGTAGTGCATAATAGTTTTCCATCGTATTTTCCCGGAAAAGTTCGTTTTTATCGTGCTCTCTAAATTAGCTTCAGTACCCATCTACTGAAGCTGTAAAATTATAATGCACTACATCTGTACGTAATCTGAAATTGTTGGGCACTAATCTTGACAGAATGATCTATTTATAGCTTCGAATCGTTTTTAGGAGGTGTAGGTACCTAATATACTTTCGTGAGATCCGTGCCAGTTTTGTCATTTTTATAAAAATGAGGAAATTCAGAAAATTTCTTCTAGCTTCGGAAATAAATAACGGAAAGTAAGCATTCGGGGCTTGAAAACCAACATTTGTAATTGAACTATAATAGAAAAAAAAACATCTGATAAATATCGCGATAAATACCAGAGATCATAATGATCTTGATATTCTTGATAATTTCGAACCCGCAAGAATATTTGAGACGCTCTTATGGCCTTACAAATAAAGATTGTGTCAGGTATTTTCGCGGTCTTCGTTGAGGAAGGAGGTGTCTGTACGTACAGTCACCGGCAATAATATCTGCCTACATGAAGGCCGCAAATATATATGACACGCTCTTATTTGTAGGGCCATAAGAACGTGTCACATATTTTTGCAGCCTTCGCTTAGGAAGATTCTATTGCCGGTGACTGTACCACTACCTATCACTAGTCTAGGGCGTCTTGTTAGCTGTTCAAATGTATACACATCTTCCTAACCACACCACTATACGAGGCCAACTCGATAGTCATTAAGATAATTCGTCTATAGCTGTAATCGCACGGCACACCTATGTAATTATTGAAGCACGGAGTAAATAATGTACCATCTGATTAAACACTGGCTGCTAATTTAAATGCTAATGGTATAAATATTATGGATTTCACACGTATCTTTATACATATAACAAAAATCCCTTATGCATAATAAGCATAATAAATAAAAAATAATCATAATACAGTTTTTTTGTGATTATTTACAATAAGCAGATTATAGATAAATCTACATCAACTTTCGTCTTAGTGCTTAAAAAAAAACGGATTTTTAAGTTAAATATGTTGGGATTGGGAAACCTTGCTCTAATCTTATAGAAACTGCAGACGTAGACCCTTATGCCAGTTTTAAAGACAAAGAGAAGAAATGTTTCTGAAGAAAGTCGGCAACATAAGTAGGTACATCACCTTCTTAGGGTTTACCCACATCAATCGACGCGGAATCGGCAAAATCCGGTGGAAAAAAGCATTATGTCCACGCAATAAGAGCTAACAAGGCCCGGTTCGGCTCGGATCGGCTCGGCCGACGGCTGCCGACGCGTCGACGTCTTTTCCGCTCGTATTGCGTAGACATAAAGCTTTTTTCTATCGGCTATTGCCGATTCCGCGTCGATAGGTGTGGGGAAACCCTTATTCACCTTAGCCTTTTTCTAGTTACTTAAAACGAAACTCTGTTTCCCTAGAGTAGAACTAGTTTTTATGAAACTATCTTACTCTGGATTATTGTCACCAGCTAGCCTATCATTTGTTAAGAAAAAACCTTGGTATTTCTAAACTGAAATGTCCTTTTGGCGTAACTGCGTTAATTTGAGAAGCACGGACCATTGTGTACAATATTTGTTCTGGAAATTTACCTAGGCATTGTTTTGTTTCTAATTCTAACTAAATAACATGTAACATACAGCTTCTATAAGTAGTACAATACAGGGCGATGCTAATGCTATATAAACAAACCGTGAAACTATTTTAATTATTAATTTCATTAGTAAATGGACGGTGACCGATTATGTGACTTATGTGTGAACAAATATATTCAAAGACTATGAAAACAGGTCACCTTAATTTAAATTACCATCAGGCGGGCCGTATGCTTGTCTGCCACCGTCGTGATATAAAAAAAAATCTAATCAAAGAAAGCATGTTCAATTATCCTTTAAGATTAAGTTGAAGTTACAGAACAGTTACATAAAGGTAAAATGAATTTGAATTAAGAATATGTGACTTGATAATATAATAAAATATATTATTGCCAGTAGAGATAGGTAGGAGTGAGTACATACTGAGTATTTATTTACTCAGTATTTATCCAAAGCACCCAGTTAAGCACGAGCTAAGCTGAGTATTTACTCCTGACTTTTTACTCACTACCCATCTCTAATTGCCAGTGTTGTTAATTCATAAACCGGCCAGTTTTTTATTAAATTAAGGTTTTTTTCAATTAGATGCTATTCTAATTAGTCGGGTTTACTGTTTAATATGCAATATCCGCCCATAATGCTGGTATGCAATAATATCCATCAATTCCAATATTAACAATAGCAATATTAGCAGGGATACTGGATTGGTATGCAATTTGCCGTCCTTTGACAAGGCGAACAATGTACCAAGAGGCGTTTGATAGGAGATAGGTCAAGAAACTTGGTGTAATAACTTGTGGAGATTGGTTCTGAGAACTGAGAACACACGTAAGCGTAGGTATAGTGTATTCCTTATGGATTTGAAAATTATGTTAACACAAAATCAATAACGTGACACTATTTATAAATTGGTCAATGAGGTACATCACAATTTATTATGTTACTAGCTTTTGCCCGCGGCTTCGCTCGCGTTATATCGGGGTAACACGGTTCCCCTTTCCTGATTTAAAACACAGAACGAACAAGAGAACTCGGAACAGAATATTATTTTAATACGCTACTGTAGACGATATTATTTGTCTTTATAGCTTATGCACGATTTTTTTGTTAGTCACAAATAGTCCGCATACCAATTTTTAGCTTTCTACCTTGAAAATTGCGGAATGCTCCATACTAACTTCCACCCCCCATTTTAGGGAAGTGGGGGGTTAGAAAGAGACAAAAAGTAGCCTATGTCACTCTCCATCCCTTCAACTATCTCCACTTAAAAAATCACTTCAATTCGTCGCCCCGTTTTGCCGTGAAAGACGGACAAACAAACAAACACACACATACACTTTCCCATTTATAATATTAGTATGGATTAGAAGAACGTCTAAGTTACGTACTTTTCAACCTACTTCAAGATTTCAGAGGCGGAGGTTCTCAATTCGTCGGGATCTTTATTTTTGCATTTTTTTTTGTATTTTCACCAATTATTCGAAGACGGCTGGAACAATTTCGGAAATTATTTTTTTGTTTGAAAGAGTATACTTCACAGTTGGTCCCATTGTAACCAGGTCAGGATCAGATGATGGGATTCCGGAGAAATCGAGGGAACTCTTCAACTATTATAGGTACACTTATGTGCCTAGTGATTTGAGTGTTTTTTACAGCAGCTCGAGCATTTGCTGTTGGAAAGGTGGATGCTAAGTGAAGTCGGTTCTTTTTTGTTTAAAATTATTTATCTACATTCATATTGTAAGTCCTCTAAAATGCGTTCAAAAACCGTAGGCAATGACAGCATTACAACAAACGATTTCACTATGATACGTTTCTTATCTGTGGCAGTAATGTAATTTTAACTTTACATGCTCAAATATTGTTAGTTATGAGTTTCAAATTTGGAACAGCTGTCAAAACCAACACAATTTCAATGGGTTTATATTCTAGTATCCATAGATTTTAAAATGTTGTCGATACGAAACGTCAGTGCGATATATTTTTTGACATAAACCGCACGACATTTTGATCTCGGATGACATGAGAATAAGGACTTCGTTCGTTGGCTAATATTAAAAAAAAACTCGCGACAGAAGTTTGTACATATATATATTTCTCTATGGTTTGTACGGCCGCCATTTCTGTAATCAACTTGTCAGTTATTGTTTGTCGAAACATTTTTAATTGCGAAAATGTAAATGTTTACTATTAACTATATTATAATAAATAAATATACTTTCCTTATCAGTTCCAATTTATTTATTTTTATTAAGCTTACACCTGTGGGTATGTTTCAGCACTTGTATCTATCTACCTAGTAATGCAGGTCAATTGCCTTCGGCTTCTGAACCCATCTTTGAGTACTTGCAATATGTGTGTAGATAAAGTAATGTATGCAACTGTACATAATTAGGCCTTAAAACACTCGTCTGATCCCATAATGAAACTCGCTGCGCTCGTTTCATTAAACCCCACTCGTGTTTTAAGGCCCCTCATTATGTATCAGTTGCATAAACTACTATTGCTTACATTATTTCGTGATCCATATTAGACTAGCGGTTAGTCGGATGGCCTATTCTTGCCTTTTCTTGTATGGCCTCGGACTTTAATTGTTGATCCTGTTAGAGTTCACTTTACGTTGGACATTTCATAGAGTAAGTATTAAGGAAAAAAAATAGCTTGAACCGTAAATGGCTCAATAATTAAAGGCCGTTACTGTACTTGAAAGGTATGTTTTTCTCGGTGGAGTAATCGCCAATCCTCTTGTTTGAGTCAGTTTTTCATTTTCTCATACGACGCGTATATACTTAACATGTATAATTGTTATCAAATATATCGGAGCGGCCAAGGTAGTCAAAAATATCTGAACATGCACTTTATCGCTTTGTCAATAGAAGCGTTGTTTTTTACCACGACCACCTAGGCCGCTCCGATATATCTGATGGCGACTGTACATGCAATATCGAAAGAGTTTTTCATCAATGCGCTTAGGACTTTTGTTTCCATCTTCAGGAGTTACATAGTTAATGTTTGCAAAAGTTATGCTTTTGAATATCAGAATAATTCCTATCGGAAACAGAAAAATCTAGATGTTTCCTGCGCGAGCTAACGCAGATATTTCCCCGTAAGCATTGTTTGTGAAACATGCCCGTGTTGTGCATCGGTTGTCCAAACACCGGCCACAATAGCATTACCACTGTTACCAGTGCTGCTTCCTCCTAGCGTTTGTCCCAACTTTTTGCTCAAACTCCTGCGTTTCCTCGTAATGTCTTAAATTAAAGGCTTAACCATTTTTTTGATACTGGAGTGTTAATTTTAATAATACATTCTTTTTTAATATTCCAAACCTTACGATTGGTATCAGAATGAAGGCTTTTAAAAACGGATAAAGTTACTCATTGATCCCATTTGAAAATTACAACTGAGTGGGCTAAGAAACTACGGAAAATCTTCGTAAACGATCAACTATATATTGTTACACATCTTTGTAAACAACTAACTACTTATATATTGTTACCAAACTGCAGCAAACTTTGTACAAGGGACAGAAACGGTTTAGCTCCTAACTTTGACCGAATTAGCTCTCTGCAGTTACAGTGATTGACTTATGTATTCCCAGTGCTCTCTGCTCAGAACAGTCGAACGTAATTCTTGAGAGACCTCGAGATTGCCCTATAAAAGTTTGCTATACTTTTTGTATCGGTTTCTGGGCAATAGTCGCCTCCTTGCAACTTTGATCTACTTAGGTTATTAGTCATTGTTCCATTCTGCATTCCCAATGGTTCCTCAGCGCTAGAAATACGTAGGGGTGAGTAAATACTGAGTATTTACTCAGTATTTATCCAAAGCACCCAGTTTAGCAAGAGCTAAGCTGAGTATTTACTCGGTATTTACTCCTGACTTTTAACTCACTACCCATCTCTACTCAGCGCAGAAAAGTCTGGTAAGGTGCAAGAAAGTATTAAATTGAATGTAACACGGAAATCCTTCTTATTTAGACTCTCTAATTAAAGTTTAGGTTCTGATTTGCCTATAAGCGTACGATTCACCTGCATTTAATTGGTGATTGGAACATCACTCCTATTCAGCAGTGCCAAGGTTCAAAATTATCAATAGATCTCCTGGGGGGCGATTTTTGATATACGAGCGCTCGAATCTGCCATTTAAAACTCTGAATGAAACGAAGAAATGATGTTTTAAGAATAACAGTGACAGTAATTTCATATTATAATTATTTATAGTATTAATTTCATGCGTAAATAATGGCGACAAACTTGTGTGCGACAAAATATTCATTCAAGGTTAAATTCTTTGAATTCGAAGCGCTCGAAAGTCCTAAATCGCCGCCCTAGACTTGAAAGGATAGTTAAAATAAATTATTGTATAACTCTTCAAGGAAAACTCCATAGTTATTCAACTTTTCTTTTCCTAGCTGTTATTGCCCTCAATAACAGCCTCGACATTCGTTCTATCGCGTCAATAACCGCGTCCATCATATGCCCGCTGGCTGAAAACTGTAGCACTTGTATTAGTTTTAGACGTCGTGATTATTAAGTAGGAGTACAGTCAAGTGCAAAAATACGTATCGAAAAAATCGTTTCATAAATATGGTACTACGCACTTATTACAACGGAATAAGATACTATGGGACATATTTTTGAGTAAGATGAGTACACCCATATTTTTACACTTGACTGTACAATGTAGCTGTTATCGACTTATAAAACCAATAATTTTTGGGTTCCGTACCCAAAGGGTAAAAACGGAACTAAGACTCTGATGTCGGTCTGTCACCAGGCTGTATCTCATGAATCGTGATAGTTAGACACTTGAAATTTTCACAGATGACGTATTTCTTTTGCCGCTATAACAACAGATACTAAAAAACAGAATATAATAAATATTTAAGGGGCTCCCATACAACAGACATGATTTTTTTGCCGTGTTTATCTGTCACCAGGCTGTATCTCATGAACCGTACCGTGATATTTAGACACTTGCAATTTTCACAGATGATGTATTTATTTTGCCGCTATAAGAACAAATACTAAAAATAGAATAAAATAAAAATTTAAGGGGCTCCCATACAGCAGACATGATTTGTTTGCCGTTTTTATAGATAATGGTACGGAACCCTTCGTGCGCGAGTCCGACTTGCACTTGACCGGTTTTTCCAGATATAATTCACGATATATTTATATATTTAAATTATAATACCTTAGTTAAGTTCCATATTAGCGCTGCCTGAGATTAGATTAGTAGATAATAAGCAAAATTTGCATGCTTATTTAGTAAAATGTACACACTTAACCTGTACCTTCCAACTGTATTTATCACTACATTTGCAAATAAATATTTGATTGGTTTGATTGATTGATTGATTTGATTAAAATATTTCAAAGAAAGTTTAGCAAATATAAAATAAAATAATCAGCTCTAATCACATTTAATTACTTCTTATCTCTATTTTAGTAGTATGGTATTATATACAACAATCTAAAACATATCAGCACGTAGCTACTATTATACTCACATTATAAAAATCAAAAACTTATTCATTTCTAATCGGTTTATACATCGAATATTGTCTACGGTTATTTGAACCAAAAATAGATGGGAAAACTTATAATTTTACGAGTTTACGACTTTACCTACTTCTGATATAAAACTCTATTCATGGAACCTTGGGTCTATTTTCCCTCTGCTATTAGTAGTATTTGCAGAAAAATCATATCCGTCATATCCGTCTATAAAAACCTATTTCAAAAATCGATTACACGCATTTCGTTCATTGTTTTCATTGAGTAAATCTCCGTGAAAATGCCTTTATGTCTTGTTTTTAGGTGTAAAAAATGTTCTATTACGTATAGTTTACAAAAAGATGGAATATAATTTCACTTGTAAGTATAGTTTTACGTAGTTTATTTATCATTACTTTTACGATTAAAGATTTAATCCAAATCGAAAATCGAGCTTCTTTTACAGAATCGATTAAAAAACAATCATTTTTTCTGGCGGGCAGTAACTATTTTGACGTTGGGCACTTCGCACTTAAGGATTGCTGTCTTCTATATTTTGTTTGAAAATACAAGTAAGAATGTCAAACAAAAAAGCGAACTGAAAGGACTGCATCCGATAATGAACCATATTTTAACATTTGATAGTGGACAAATGTATTACTCCATTTAATGTTATGAACTTATGAAGTATAAACAGAATATGTGTGATATTTTCGAGTCAAAGGTACGACGTTGTCAATAAGGCGTTGCTGACACAAAAAATCATTTAGAAATAAACTTTATTCACAACCGATAATGATGTGTAGGTACCTTCGACTTGAAAACGCCACATGTGTGCTACCTCGTCCCCCTCAGATTTCGGCAGACTTTTTTATTTGGAAAGATGAGGCGAAGCGTCCTCCATGTATAGTAAGTTATGACAGCACATAAAATACTATAACACCAACTATCTTTTATTGCATACTAGCCTTTTCCCGCGGCTTCGCTCGCGTACTATAGGTACTCAAAAAGGATACGATACCCATGTTGATTTTCAGACTTCGTGACCACATTTGCCCCTTTTAGGGGTTGAATTTTCAAAAAACCTGAAATACGTGTTTACTCATTTATCGTTAGGAATACTCCTGTGAAGCTTCGAATAAAATAGTCTAACAAATCTTGATTCGCCATACAAACTTTGGACCCCCATTTTACCCCCTCAGGGGGTGAATTTTGAAAAATCCTTTCTTAGTGCATCCCTAGACCTTATCAGGAACCTATGTGCCAAATTTGGAATCTCTAGAACCAGCGGTTTGGGCTGTGCGTTGATATGTCAGTCGGTCAGTCAGTCAGTCAGTCAGTCAGTCAGTCAGTCAGTCAGTCAGTCAGTCAGTCAGTCAGTCAGTCAGTCAGTCAGTCAGTCAGTCAGTCAGTCAGTCAGTCAGTCAGTCAGTCAGTCAGTCAGTCAGTCAGTCAGTCAGTCAGTCAGTCAGTCAGTCAGTCAGTCAGTCAGTCAGTCAGTCAGTCAGTCAGTCAGTCAGTCAGTCAGTCAGTCAGTCAGTCAGTCAGTCAGTCAGTCAGTCAGTCAGTCAGTCAGTCAGTCAGTCAGTCAGTCAGTCAGTCAGTCAGTCAGTCAGTCAGTCAGTCAGTCAGTCAGTCAGTCAGTCAGTCAGTCAGTCAGTCAGTCAGTCAGTCAGTCAGTCAGTCAGTCAGTCAGTCAGTCAGTCAGTCAGTCAGTCAGTCAGTCAGTCAGTCAGTCAGTCAGTCAGTCAGTCAGTCAGTCAGTCAGTCAGTCAGTCAGTCAGTCAGTCAGTCAGTCAGTCAGTCAGTCAGTCAGTCAGTCAGTCAGTCAGTCAGTCAGTCAGTCAGTCAGTCAGTCAGTCAGTCAGTCAGTCAGTCAGTCAGTCAGTCAGTCAGTCAGTCAGTCAGTCAGTCAGTCAGTCAGTCAGTCAGTCAGTCAGTCAGTCAGTCAGTCAGTCAGTCAGTCAGTCAGTCAGTCAGTCAGTCAGTCAGTCAGTCAGTCAGTCAGTCAGTCAGTCAGTCAGTCAGTCAGTCAGTCAGTCAGTCAGTCAGTCAGTCAGTCAGTCAGTCAGTCAGTCAGTCAGTCAGTCAGTCAGTCAGTCAGTCAGTCAGTCAGTCAGTCAGTCAGTCAGTCAGTCAGTCAGTCAGTCAGTCAGTCAGTCAGTCAGTCAGTCAGTCAGTCAGTCAGTCAGTCAGTCAGTCAGTCAGTCAGTCAGTCAGTCAGTCAGTCAGTCAGTCAGTCAGTCAGTCAGTCAGTCAGTCAGTCAGTCAGTCAGTCAGTCAGTCAGTCAGTCAGTCAGTCAGTCAGTCAGTCAGTCAGTCAGTCAGTCAGTCAGTCAGTCAGTCAGTCAGTCAGTCAGTCAGTCAGTCAGTCAGTCAGTCAGTCAGTCAGTCAGTCAGTCAGTCAGTCAGTCAGTCAGTCAGTCAGTCAGTCAGTCAGTCAGTCAGTCAGTCAGTCAGTCAGTCAGTCAGTCAGTCAGTCAGTCAGTCAGTCAGTCAGTCAGTCAGTCAGTCAGTCAGTCAGTCAGTCAGTCAGTCAGTCAGTCAGTCAGTCAGTCAGTCAGTCAGTCAGTCAGTCAGTCAGTCAGTCAGTCAGTCAGTCAGTCAGTCAGTCAGTCAGTCAGTCAGTCAGTCAGTCAGTCAGTCAGTCAGTCAGTCAGTCAGTCAGTCAGTCAGTCAGTCAGTCAGTCAGTCAGTCAGTCAGTCAGTCAGTCAGTCAGTCAGTCAGTCAGTCAGTCAGTCAGTCAGTCAGTCAGTCAGTCAGTCAGTCAGTCAGTCAGTCAGTCAGTCAGTCAGTCAGTCAGTCAGTCAGTCAGTCAGTCAGTCAGTCAGTCAGTCAGTCAGTCAGTCAGTCAGTCAGTCAGTCAGTCAGTCAGTCAGTCAGTCAGTCAGTCAGTCAGTCAGTCAGTCAGTCAGTCAGTCAGTCAGTCAGTCAGTCAGTCAGTCAGTCAGTCAGTCAGTCAGTCAGTCAGTCAGTCAGTCAGTCAGTCAGTCAGTCAGTCAGTCAGTCAGTCAGTCAGTCAGTCAGTCAGTCAGTCAGTCAGTCAGTCAGTCAGTCAGTCAGTCAGTCAGTCAGTCAGTCAGTCAGTCAGTCAGTCAGTCAGTCAGTCAGTCAGTCAGTCAGTCAGTCAGTCAGTCAGTCAGTCAGTCAGTCAGTCAGTCAGTCAGTCAGTCAGTCAGTCAGTCAGTCAGTCAGTCAGTCAGTCAGTCAGTCAGTCAGTCAGTCAGTCAGTCAGTCAGTCAGTCAGTCAGTCAGTCAGTCAGTCAGTCAGTCAGTCAGTCAGTCAGTCAGTCAGTCAGTCAGTCAGTCAGTCAGTCAGTCAGTCAGTCAGTCAGTCAGTCAGTCAGTCAGTCAGTCAGTCAGTCAGTCAGTCAGTCAGTCAGTCAGTCAGTCAGTCAGTCAGTCAGTCAGTCAGTCAGTCAGTCAGTCAGTCAGTCAGTCAGTCAGTCAGTCAGTCAGTCAGTCAGTCAGTCAGTCAGTCAGTCAGTCAGTCAGTCAGTCAGTCAGTCAGTCAGTCAGTCAGTCAGTCAGTCAGTCAGTCAGTCAGTCAGTCAGTCAGTCAGTCAGTCAGTCAGTCAGTCAGTCAGTCAGTCAGTCAGTCAGTCAGTCAGTCAGTCAGTCAGTCAGTCAGTCAGTCAGTCAGTCAGTCAGTCAGTCAGTCAGTCAGTCAGTCAGTCAGTCAGTCAGTCAGTCAGTCAGTCAGTCAGTCAGTCAGTCAGTCAGTCAGTCAGTCAGTCAGTCAGTCAGTCAGTCAGTCAGTCAGTCAGTCAGTCAGTCAGTCAGTCAGTCAGTCAGTCAGTCAGTCAGTCAGTCAGTCAGTCAGTCAGTCAGTCAGTCAGTCAGTCAGTCAGTCAGTCAGTCAGTCAGTCAGTCAGTCAGTCAGTCAGTCAGTCAGTCAGTCAGTCAGTCAGTCAGTCAGTCAGTCAGTCAGTCAGTCAGTCAGTCAGTCAGTCAGTCAGTCAGTCAGTCAGTCAGTCAGTCAGTCAGTCAGTCAGTCAGTCAGTCAGTCAGTCAGTCAGTCAGTCAGTCAGTCAGTCAGTCAGTCAGTCAGTCAGTCAGTCAGTCAGTCAGTCAGTCAGTCAGTCAGTCAGTCAGTCAGTCAGTCAGTCAGTCAGTCAGTCAGTCAGTCAGTCAGTCAGTCAGTCAGTCAGTCAGTCAGTCAGTCAGTCAGTCAGTCAGTCAGTCAGTCAGTCAGTCAGTCAGTCAGTCAGTCAGTCAGTCAGTCAGTCAGTCAGTTTCTTCTTTTATATATTTAGATATTCGCTAGTAAATAGGATTTCCACATATCCCTTCAACTCGGCGAATCTTCATACTCAACCAAAAGTCTCAAATACAAAGGTTTATCCTCAAACGCCAGACGAACTCGCGGACCAGATACAAGCTTTGAAAAGGTTCAAAAGCCTTAAAGATAAAAATAAATCGTTTCAGCCATGCCAACTTTATAATATCACTAAAATGCAACATGCAACAATGGTAGGTAATGGCAGACATGCATCACATCACATGCATGCGGTATGCTTGATGGTAAAAGTCACGGTCAATGGACACTTGGAACTCGAGTTGCAAATACTAAATATCAAGACTCTTGCTGAAAGCCCTGTTAGACTTTACTTTTTTTAGTGTCCCAACTAGGATCCTAAATTTACTTAGTAGTATATTATTTAACGGCCTCCTAGTCTAGTCGGTAGTGACTCTGCCTACAAAGCAGGAGGTCCCGGGTTCGAATCCTGGTCAGGGCATTTATTTGTGTGTTTATCACAGATATTTGTTCCTGAGTTATGGATGTTTCCTGTGTATTCAAATATTTATCCATATTTATCTATTATATATATCGTCGTCTAGTACCTATAACACAAGCCTTATTGAGCATACCGTGGGCCTAGGTCGATTTGTGTAAGATTGTCCTATAATATTTATTTATTTATATTTACTTGCTAAATGCGTTAATATATGACTAAATCATTGAAAAAACTGATTTAGCACGTGTAACAGGGCTTTTAGTACTCCTGTACTTTGAATCCTCATTTCACCTTCTTAGTGATTCCGGGATAGTAAGTAGCCTATGACCCCTTTCCAGGTTATATATAATCTGCAGTAACTAATCAGCAAACACGGTACGGTGGCACAGTGCAATTTTAACGGTTTTTTGGACGTGATTATTAAAACATAATCCCGCGACCCTGTCCGAAAAAACTATTCAATTGAAATTTGATAGACTGATCCTTTCTATATTAAAATAAAATAAAAAATCTATTCGGAGTCCCGCGGTGTGACAAATTACATTCAAATCCTTTCAATCGTTTTTCGAAACATCAAAATATCCAAACTTTCGTATTTGCAATGGTAGTAGGATATGTCCTCTGTAAGGTTGTTAAATATACTAAACCCGTAGTATCTGTGCAGCTATGATATCTCACAATCTTATTTGTACAGCTACAAAACGTTCCACATAATGTTTTCCGCCTTCAGGTGACTGTACTGTAAAGAACCCAAAACATGACACAGAGTGCGGGGTATTCCCTATATCAAGAGTATCGAGCTAACAAAGACGATTCACTTTCATACGCTGCCTCAGTTCTCAAAGAAGCATCACATTATGCTAAGCCGCGTGATAAGGTATCTCCCGAGATTTCCACCTGATAAGGCTTATTAGCTGGGATTGTTTGTCTTCTGATAACGCGGGTTGATCTACATGGCATAGCTCTTTGATAATTAAACCAACCGGATGCGAGACGCGCACTAATTTCTATCAGAAAAAGTCTGCCAATTTCGACGCGGGGGACGAGGAAACGCACACAAATACTGTTAACACTAATGCATTTTCCATTGATGTCGCTACACACGCACACGATAAAATTATCAAACACTAGCATAAAATATACACACACAAGTATAAACACAGACACAGACAACCTGTCCGTGAACGAGATAATGTCATCTTTAAGTAAACTTACACAGTGCGAGAAACGCGTCGATAATAATATACTTAAGTACAAATATCGATATTTGTGACGTTTTCAAGTCAAAGGTACATCATTGTAGGTTGTTAATAGAGTTAATTTCTAAATGATTTTTTTATGGTAACTCCTTATTGACAACCGATAATGATGTACCTTTGACGTGAAAATGTCACATTTTATCGTGGATTTATTTATCGTATGCCTACATCTCACAGGATATAGATAGGCATTTCTTCCCTAGGGTAGTGGGAAAGCAGATGATGAAGAAAATCCAGTGAGTGCTGCGAGGTCCAGGTAGGACAGTAGAGCTGCCAAGTTTGTAACTCTTTTAGCACCACCCAGGGAAATTACGTGTAGGGTTATCTAAGGTGTTTCCTACGGACGCAGAGAAACATTGATCGTAGGTTAGTTATATATTTTTGTTTCTTTACCAAGTATAAGGTTTAGCTATTGATAAAATTATAATGTTAAGTTGTGATTAAATATCAAGTTTTTCTACCAGCATAATACTTACAATGTTAGTATTTTACGTAAGTTAGTTTGTCTATTTGTTCAGGATAAATCTTGCAAGCTGATTAAGAATAACTTTTATATTATCAATTTAATATTTTGATGTGTATTTGCTTTTAAATTTAGTGGAAAATACTACAAATTGGAAACAAATAACTATTACAATGAAACATTGAACTGCAAAGAACTCTGGAACATTACGGGATTCGAACCCACGTGTTTAGATTACCGTTCGAATGTGCTTCCAATTACAGTAGACGTTCCTCTATCCACCTCAGTGAATTTTTCACTGTAATGAACAATGATGAATCAGTCACTAGCGACAACGTGATGTTCCAGAAACCTTCGCAGTTGATATTTTGATTGTAATGGGCATCTGTTTCCAATTTTTGTTTCTATTTCTATCATCTCTTCTTCATTTTCTATTATAAATAAAAAGAATAACATACTGCTAATGTTAATATCCACATTTATTTTTGTGCTATCCCATCACTAAAACTTACCTGTTAGGTACAGTGATACCAGAGTCAGAAATTAAAAGTGCCTATTTAAGGGGATAAGTGTGTATACCGTACCTTATAATAAATAAAGTATAATCCATACAAAATTAAAATGCTACATAAAATGTATGGTGAAAATAAAGGAACGAATTAATTTCTAAACAGGAATATCGTTATTTCACGCATCTACAAGTATATTTCACTTAAGGGGCGCCACACATTAGAGCGGAATTCAACACACTAGCTGAAATTTGTCTATTCAAACGGAAATTTGTTTATGGTAGCTGTATTTTTGAGACCATAGACAAATTTCAGCTATTGTGCCGTACTACAAGCACACATACGCTGAGTTTCTTACGCTGGTTCTTCTCAGTTGGGACTCCTTTCCGAACCAGTAGTAGTTTATTGCCCTTCCCATAATACGGTTTTAAAAAGATTTGATTTCAATACAGTTGTTAAACCAGTGTTTATGTTTTATTTCAATACCGTGCGTCCGTGCGTAATGTGCTATAGGCTAGTTTATCCTGATAGTGTCAGTTTTTTTCAGTTCCAAACCACCTTACAGCCCTGCCCTCGGCGGTCCTCGACGACATACAGGGTGTTTGGTAACCGGATGCAAAGCCGAAAGTAGGAGATAGTCTAGGTCATGTAGAACATTTTTAGCCATACTTGTCTTAGACAAATGTTATTAGTTTTTTTTTAATTTAAATTTTAAGATTTGTCGGAGAAAACTGCAAAACTTCAGACTAAATCGATAATTAGAACTTTTTTTACTGCAGGTAGATTTTTTTTTGTTTTATTTCGTATTGTGCAATGTCTATCAAACACTAGAAAAGTGATTTCAAACATCTGTGTCTAAAGAAAACAAGTTGACAGCGATTTAAAATTTTAGTTACATGAAAATGTAAACGATTTAAGTGATTTCAAAGTACGATAAAAAAAAACTAAAATAGCCACGAATTTTCAAACCATTTTAAAAACATGCTTGGCTTTTACCCTTTTATTTAAGCTATCAAACACGACTGTAGCTACTGTATCCTTGAAAATAAGCCACCTAAACCAACTGGGTAGCTAAAATGTTTCACTCTACTTGTGATACTTGTGGTAGTTGTGGTGACGAATCTCATTATGATTTTACAATAAAACATTGGTTCTGAATACTAAGTTGGCATTGACTTGACATTTGACTTGTTTTAAAAGGGTTAAGTGTACTGGACAAAACTACCACATGCAATTTTAACAAACAAAGGCTTGCGGCGGTGAGAGACAAAAGAGACTGATAGCGGCAGGCGGTGAGCGGCGTTAAACAAAGATGATCGGTTTTGTGCTTTATTGACAAAGATAAACTGATTAGCTACATGAGTATTTGTGCAAAAACTAGTAATTTAGTCTAGTTACAACTTCAGTTGCGATTAGACGTTCATTGTGGTTTAATTTCCCGCTCTCATCTCAATTTACCGTGTCAAGTTGTAGCTGCCGTAGGCGCTCCTTCACGTGTAATTACGACTTCTTCATTGTAAACATGGAGTTTACGAACGAAGAATACGCCGACATTATCTACATGTACTGCAAAGCTGACAGTAATGGAGCGATGGCCCGACGGATGTACCAAGAGCGTTTTCCAAACCGGAGATTGCCTAATGTGAGAGTGTTTTACAATTCATTCCGAAGGCTACGTGAGAATGGTATTGCTGTGCAACATGGAGGGAATCCAGGACGTAATCGCCCTGAAGTGGAGGAAGACGTTCTACAGGCATTTGCAGAGGATCCGAATACGAGCATCAGAGTGGTAGCTCGTAATCTGAACTTGTCCACATGGAAAGTATGGGCCACAATGAATCGTGAGGGAAAATATCCTTTTCGCGGCATCGGAGTTCAAGGTTTGGACGAAGGAGATCCTGCACGCCGAGTGGACTTCTGCCGATTTTTACTCAATGCGGATATCGAAGACCGACGTTTTTTGCGAAGCATTCTTTGGACCGATGAATCGAAATTTTCCCGGGAGGGGATCACAAATTTCCATAACCTACACCAATGGGCTGACAAAAACAACAATCCACATTGGAAAAAGCAAGTGTCCTTCCAAAGAAAGTTTTCCGTCAATGTGTGGGCTGGAATCATCGGCAGAGTCCTTATTGGGCCACATTTTTTGCCAAATAATTTAAATGGGGCAAATTATTTGGAATTTTTACAAAACGATTTGCCCAGGCTTATTGACGAAGACCAGCTGCCCGGTGCAGTGACATTTCAACACGACGGTTGTCCCGCCCATTACTCTCTGGCTGTAAGGGAGCATCTGGATAACTGTTTCCCGGACGGTTGGATCGGCAGAGGCGGACGAATCCCTTGGCCCGCTCGGTCACCTGATTTGACACCATTGGATTTTTTCGTTTGGGGCCGAGCTAAGGAGCTAGTCTACACACAAGAGGTCATTAATACCGTAGAAGAGCTGAGGGAGAGGATAGAAGCGGCGTTCGAAAGGATGAGGGAAGAAATGATATTCGGAACAACCACCACAGAAGTAAGAAGACGGGCTCGTGCTTGTATTCGAAACGGCGGGTCACATTTTGAAAACGAGCGATGATGTGTAATTTTAATGTGTTGATCGTAAAAATAAATAACTTATCTTTTATGCTTTTGTTTTAATTTACCCTAAACATTCCCTCTTATTAGTACAGGTAGCCTATTTTCAAAGATAAAATGGCTTGAGACATGATTGTCTTATCGCCCGCCGCCTGCCGCTATCAGTCCCTTTTGTCTCTCACCGCCGCAAGCCTTTGTTTGTTAAAATTGCATGTGGTAGTTTTGTCCAGTACACTTAACCCTTTTAAAACAAGTCAAATGTCAAGTCAACGCCAACTTAGTATTCAGAACCAATGTTTTATTGTAAAATCATAATGAGATTCGTCACCACAACTACCACAAGTATCACAAGTAGAGTGAAACATTTTAGCTACCCAGTTGGTTTAGGTGGCTTATTTTCAAGGATACAGTAGCTACAGTCGTGTTTGATAGCTTAAATAAAAGGGTAAAAGCCAAGCATGTTTTTAAAATGGTTTGAAAATTCGTGGCTATTTTAGTTTTTTTTTTGTATCGTATTTTGAAATCACTTAAATCGTTTACATTTTCATGTAACTAAAATTTTAAATCGCTGTCAACTTGTTTTCTTTAGACACAGATGTTTGAAATCACTTTTCTAGTGTTTGATAGACATTGCACAATACGAAATAAAACAAAAAAAAATCTACCTGCAGTAAAAAAAGTACTAATTATCGATTTAGTCTGAAGTTTTGCAGTTTTCTCCGACAAATCTTAAAATTTAAATTAAAAAAAAACTAATAACATTTGTCTAAGACAAGTATGGCTAAAAATGTTCTACATGACCTAGACTATCTCCTACTTTCGGCTTTGCATCCGGTTACCAAACACCCTGTATATAATTTAAAAAGCTATGCGTGTAAATGAGTTTACCTTTGAAGTACTGACGTTAATCTTTTCATTTTTGTTAATGATTAAAAATAATATGTAATTTGAATAATTTAAAAGTCGATTAAAATATGTTTAGAAACAGTTTAATAACAACACACACACACAGACACACTGCTTTTTTAACAGAGCAATGCTTTACAATTATGGCTGTATGCCGAATGGGTCTCTGTCTCTGCCTAACCCACGGAGTATCTTTTAAGTGTATTGACTAACCTGTCATAGCAATGACAATGAATGACATAATGGCGTACGTATTTCTGCTGCACTTACCTCCCTCGATGTAATCGTGTTCATAATTGCATACCCAATTTATGAATGAATTCATTGATGGGTATGCAATTATGAACTCGATGGTACAATGTACTATGAAGAGTCAAGTTTAAAAGTTACCCTAAAGCAGATGTAGTACCATTAAGTGGCAACACTTTTTGATTGACAATATTTTTTAGTTTTTTTGCTAATTTCGTGCACTATTTGATGATATTTAGACGTAATTATACTTACAGATGAATAGAAACGTTATCCTTATGTAAACTAGATAATTCAGATCTTTTCTTACATGAAAACACGCAGCAATTCGGCATTTTTACCTCAGATCGTTCCGGGCCGAGACTGACATTCATTGAATGGCGTTTGACGCGCCACAACTAGTTTTATACATATAACCGCTACGACCAGTGGTCTTGTACTTTTGGCAGAGGGGGACGCCTGACAATTACCACTCCACTGGTTTATTTCTCTGAGGCATAGCTAGATGTGTACAGTCACTTGCAATAGGGATGATGACACATGTTGAATTATGCAATAAAATTTACTTGATGGGACGCAAAATGATCAACATATCCAAATAAAGTAAAGATTTTAAAAATATATTGAAGCGGTTCAAAGGTAAAGGTTCAAAATTTTACGATTTTTTAAATTACGAAATTTAATTTTTTTTTCGATTTTTAACATTTTACTGTAGAATATTGTATGGCAGCCATATACATAAACGCAACATTTCACTGAAAAGCAATTTCATAATTTTTCCATACTTTAAACAGGGCGACTATTCGATCGTGACGTCACTTTTGATCCAAAATATATTAGTTCTTTACGTATGTAGGACTAATGAATTCGAAGATACTCTTGACATTTAATATGGATTTATAATGAATATATACACGGTAAACACATTCAATATGGATTTCTAGTAAATATATACAAGGTAAACATACCCCGGTTTGACGGCAACGAAAATGCACTTCTGCTAGTGATCAAGTAAGTGTCGACATCCTTATGAAGCAATATAAATTTTGAATGATTGTAAAATAGTAGTTTATGCAACAGTTGTATAAGAGGGGTCAAAAAGGGTGAGTGGCGTGGGTAACAATTTGAGCCGTAGGCGAAAATTGTTAAGAAAAACGCCACGAACATTTTTTTACCTACTTATACGACGTTGCATACAATACTTTTTCTACGAATACACTTACTTTTACATAGAATGCGAAATTGAAAACTTCATGGATATCGCAGTTATTTTGTCAACATAATCAACAATCATTTAAGTTTTACCTTTTAAAACACTATTTTTCAATAATACTAACATTACTAACACAAATACACACCGTCGTTATTTGATCAATTATTAAAGAGCTACAGAGATTAGTAAAAATACCTAAATTACTTTCAAAGTTTGCAATTCGCCCCAACAAACGAACGGGAAACGTAAAAAACTACGAAGTAGGTCTGTGGTTCTTATAATTTTTTCTTTTTTAAAGTTTTTTTTTTCTAAAAACGCTACGTTTATTTAGGTTTCTTAGGTTGGCAGTAATTTATTTTATATTAATAGCCGTGTTTGCACGCGATTCCGCGATACTATTTTGGCGCTTTTATAGAACAAGTGTTATTTTGGGGAATAGACTAGATAGACTTTTCATCGAGTGTATTATCTATGTTCTTATAAAGGTGTTAACGAATGTATAAATGACAGATAAAAGTACAGGAGTAGAAAAAATATAAAATAAGAGTGTTCATTCTTTGGTACATGGCCTTTCTCATTACTTGCAAACCAGCATTATGATAACAGCATTATCGCAGTTAGAAATGTATTATTATGAATTATAGTTTAAAATTCAAAATGTAGAACAAATTGGGTAGTAACGTAAGTATTTAAGAATTTCTACCGTATTTCTTGTAAGTATACCTATTTGTATATTTTTGAATAATATAACGGTGATACAATACGTGACCTCGCACTATTGAAACGTCAGTACAAAATTGCTCATGCCAAACCGGGCCTTGTTTATTAACTATGTTAGGAAAAACCAGCGATATATAAGGAAACTATAATGTTATCTATTTTTTTTTGACCAAGTTGGTAAAGCCCCTTAGGTTGGTTCATTGAAAACCTAATCCTCCTATCTATGAGTTGGTTAGATATAGTGATTATTTGGTTAATAAATTTAATAATGCATTATCTTATAGCGAATCCCCTTTCGGCTACTGTTCAGATAACCACTAAGATCTCTCCGTAGACACATTTGTGGTTCAGTCCCGCCAAACATTGCTACATTTGTCACATCTGCCAGACAGATCTATATACTCGTAAGGATGTATACAACTAGTCGCTAAAGTAGTATTTTTTAATTCAAGATAGTACTCTGACAGATCCTGTTATACACTACAAACCACTTTGTATGGCAAGACCTGTCATAATACTGTCTAGAATTAAAAATACTACTTTGGTACTTTCATTTCTTTTTCTACGTCCACTGATCTAATACAATGTGTAAAGTAAGAGTTAGCAAATTACTGCAAACGCAAACTACGCCATGCGTAATCAATTAGAAAGACCTCTTACACAAGCTTACTCGTATAACATGCTCTGATAGCCCTAGCGAAAATCCGATTTTCCGTCTGCTTCTACTGCAACGAGGAAGCAAGATGGGTGAGCGTGAGAACTGTAACATTCACTACACATCGCTTGTATCTCATTTGCAGAAATGTGATCTTTAGCAAGTTGACATTGGTGCGTAGCCAACGTGCTAATCGTTAACGCTCCTTAGCTTAGCGTATCGTAGTTACCTCTCTCTATCACACTTCCATGTTAGTGCGACAGTGACAGTTGCGTTTCGTTCGATACGGAGCGTTAACGAATTGGCACGTTAGCTACGCACCATTGTGTACTTATTCAAATTAGAATCTCGAAACGCGACCACTTTGAACAAAAGACTTGAATCCTTTGTAATAATTTTTTTTATTCTTTTAAAATATAAATATTCAAATAACCATTTGTGCTATAAGCTGTGATAAAAGATCAATGCTTATATTGGTTTTTGGGTGACATGCGGCGTAGTGCTTTGTTATTGCCAAGGGCGTATTTTGGAATTAACCAGTATAAAACTATATCTATCACGCGTAGTTATTACTTAACCCGGTATTAGACACAAAGCAAGTCGTAGACTTGTGAATTAACAGACAGTGAAAAGTGGGGGGAATCATGTGGTAACGCGCGTGGTGGGATTGGTGGGGAGGTCACGCCACTTGGGGTGATATTCCAAATGGCTTAATGGTTAGAGTCGAGCAAAAGTTAGAACCAATACAATTACAACAAAAACAAGCGCAATAATATAACAATTACAAGCGCGATTTGTAAATTACTTAATGCACAATATGCACATACATAACGGTAACAGCAATTATATAATCTGTGGTAACAGCCTCTTAGCCCAGTCGGTACTGACACTAGTGACCCTGCCTACGAAGGAGGAGGTCCCGGTTTCGAATCCTGGTCAGGGCATTTATTTGTGTGTTTATCACAGATAAATTGTCCCTGAGTTATGGATGTTTTCTATGTCTTTAAGTATTTATCCATATTTATCTATTATATCGTCGTCTAGTACCCATAACACAAGCCTTATGGAGCTTACTGTGGGCCTCGATCGATTTGTGTACGATTGTCCTATAATATTTATTTATTTATTACATACTCGTAGTGTCGTGTCAACCTGGTTCGCGTAATGGCGTCCTTTTTGAGGTTCACAAATCCTCTATAAGGGGTTGCGGAAGCTAGCTCGCAAAGGCTTCGTCACAAAGAAGAAAAAACAATACAGGTTACAACAGTTCGGCGGCAAAGTAATAAAGTAGGCGACAGCGATTTTTTTTTCATGCCAATGGGGTCATCGAAATCTGTGATACTAAGGGTCTCACGTCACGCGTCTTGAAAATGGTTGATAACACTTAAATGGAAGTTTGGTATGTTTAGTAATTGGACTTTGCAAGGAATTGGAACACGTGGCGAAAGGCACGATATTGGATCAGTTTGCATTTGATTATTACTGTAATTATGGAATTCAGGCTAGAGTGGTAAAATCCGTAAAATGACTATGTTGATAGGCGTTGGCCTCGTTTTTTAAATTAAACCTAATCATAGATTGTGTAAATGTTATTAGTTATTACATAGTAGACAAATGTTGTATTTAGTCGAGACAATGCAATTACATAGTAACAAAAGTGATATTAGTAACAAAGTAAAATAAAACCGGCCAAGTGCGTGTCGGACCACGCATAATGGAGGGTTCCGTACCATCAATGGAATAAGAACCAAACTAATACCAAAAGGTCGTTCGTATCTGATGCCTATGCAAGAAGTTTTTTGAAGATAACTCAGAAATGGCTGAACCGATAATGATCAAAATAATTTTCGTAGAAAGTATGTCATAAGGCGCATCTTCTCAATTTTTTTCATGTTTTTTGGACTTACGGTTCAAAAGTTACAGGGGGGGGGGGGGGAGGGACACAATTTTTGTGACTATCAGAGCGATTATTTCTGAAAATATTTACTTAATCACAAAATGTTCAAAGAAACCTCGATGTTATTTTTAAATACCTATCGATTGATTTGCAACATGTTGATATTTGGTGAAAAAATTAAGTTACATGTATGGAGCGGCCCACCTAAAAATATTTTTTTATAATGGCTGTGACATACGGACGGACGGACGAACGGACGGACAGACGGACATGACGAAACTATAAGAGTTCCGGTTTTGCCATTTTGGCTGCGGAACCCTAAAAACGTTTTCAATGTTTATTATCTGAATGAAATTCTATTCCGCGGCAAAAGTGGAACTAGAAGCGTTGTCAGAAAAAATCAGGTTTTTGATTTCTCTACTGATCCTTCTCATTCTTCATAATACAGGATGATGAGGGCAGCTACCAGATCCCGTGGGGTACGCAAAGATGGTCTTAGAAGACCTTCCCTCGATTTCAAATTAATAAAAATGGGCGTTTACAGATTTTGGAAAAAACATACAGGTTGCGAGAAAACGATGCGGTCATTTTTGACGTTTTTTTTAAGCCAATCGAGTCCATTCTTATCCAGAATAAAAGCTTGTATGGGACTAAAAAAAATTTCTGGCTAGAAAAGTCACAATTAAGGAAAACTTTTCCCATACAATTTGTATGAAAATGAAAACTTTTATTTTTCACATGCTCTTTTTTTATGCCAATCGATTCCATTCCTATCCAGTATCAATAGTTTCCTATAGGTCAACTTACGATAATGTACTGAAAATCCCCAAATTGAAGAAAACTTTCATTTCATTATTCATTAATTTGAAATTGAGGGAAGGTCTTCTAAGACCATTTTCGCGTAGCAGCACGGGATCTGGTTGCTGCCCTCACTGACCCAAAAATAAATTCCATCCTGTATTTACATTTAAAGGATGGGTACAAAAATAATGACATTATTACTGATAGTGTCTGAACCGCAAATATTCTATTGTGCTATTGTGATATTCTACGATTGTGGTAAATAGCGTGAACTATGCAGTATTTAGCTATTATAAAAACGATTGATTTATATTTATAGTCGGCTTGCATTTGTTCGATAATAGACAGTTTTTAAATGACATTTTGTTTACATCCTGTACAATAAGATGAATGAGTAATAAAATAACGTTAATAGGTAGCTTGTTAGTACAAAACGTGATCAATATAATTTATATAATATACTAACTACATATGTATGTATTTTGTATTGTCTTGGTAGCCAAACATGGCATGGTATAAGGTAGGTTATGGTGAGAAGTGAAAAGGTGGACGGAGAAGGTGTGTGTGTCTTGTTCTCTTTCATTAATGTCAGCTTTATAACGGGGGATCAACTTTCTCAGTATGCTTGAAACATTGAGCTGAACTATGACTATGACATACGGACGGACAGACGGACATGACGAAACAATACCTAAGGATTCCTTTTGGCTACGGGACCCTAAAAAGACATACTTCCAATAAATATGGCACAATAAGAGTCACAAAACAACGATTCGCTCTTATTTCGCTCTCGATCCGCTCAAGTTTCGCGGCCTCGCGGCGTACACGCCGCGGTGTAGATTCCGCTGCGGTGATGTGCAGAAGGCGTTAACTAAAATGAATCGTTCCACTTTCCGTCCAATACTGTAAAATAACAACAAAATACTTTATCTTATTTGTTAACACGCGACAAACGCCCGGCTTTAAGACAACTAATTGTTTGAGGCGACAAAAATTTAATTGAATACGTCGTAAAATGGCTGTAAAAAGATGATTAATGGACTTATTGGCGAGTTGCGGTAGTAAAGCCAGGTACTTTGTGATCTAAACGACTTCCATGTCGCGCGAGTTTTTGCAATAAATTACCTCTTTATGCCACTTTAACAATTTAGCGTTTCCAAGCTACATTGATGTATGATGTAAGTCACCGCGAACGATATTTAGTACGAAAAAAGCCGGCCAAGTGCGAGTCGGACTCGCGCACCGAGGGTTCCGTACAAACCTTTACAACTTAAAGGTATTATAGACCTGAGTATTTGATATGAATTTCAATTTAATACCTCTACGCGTTTAGGAGGAAAAAGGTAGTAAGTTTAAAATTTTAAAAAATATTTTTTGTATGATTTTACTAAAAAATGAATTTTACTTTTCGTCATTTTTCCTTTGTCTGTGCTATATGAAGTTTCTTCGTGCCAAGTTTTAAGTTTCTGAGTTTACGGGAAGTACCCTTTAGGTTTTGAGTTTCTTGCGAGTACTCAGTTTTAAAATATGCGACTTAAATTGCTATTTCTTTTGATTGCGTTGATATAAAAGTTTGGTTTTGCTACATCTGAAAGGTCCTATAGCCCTGAGTATTTGACATGAATGTCAATTTAATACATCCACGCGTTTACGAGGAAAAAGGTAATAGCTTTAAAATTTATAAAAATATGATTTTACTGAAAATGTCTACTTTTTGTAATTTTTCCATTGTCTATGCTATATGACGTTGCGTCGTGCCAAATTTCAATTTTCTGAGATCACGGGAAGTACCCCGTAGGTTTTGCGAGTGCCGAAACTCTAAAATTTGCAGCATAAACGACTGTATCTTTTGATTGCGTTGGCTTTTAAGTTTGATTTTTGTACAGCTCCAAGGGACAATATGCCTGAGTATTTGATATAAATTTCAGCTTGATACCTCCACGCGTTCCTGAGAAAAATGGTCTTGACAGACAGACAGACAGACAGACGGACAACAAAGTGATCCTATAAGGGTTTCGTTTTTTCCTTTCGAGGTACGGAACCCTAAAAAGAGTTAAACTACTATAATTTTAAACAAAAAAGAACCGACTTCACTTAGCATCCACCTTTCAAAAAGCAAATGCTTGAGCTGCTGTAAAAAATACTCAAATCACTATAGGTGTGCCTATAATATTTGAAGAGTTCCCTCGATTTCTCCAGGATCCCATCATCAGATCCTGACCTGGTTACAATGGGACCAACTGTGAAGTGATACACTATCAAATAAAAAAAGAATTCCATTCCATTCCAAATCGGTTCAGTCGTCATCGAATAAACGGTATACTTACATAAAAAAAAATTCCAAAAACAAAGATCCCGACGAATTGATAACCTCCTCCTTCGAAATCTTTAAGTCGGTTGAAAACAATAACAATTTAATGTACGGTTTTATATACATATATGTTCGTATTAGTTGCTTCGCTTTAAAGATTGCGTTGAGCGTGATTTGATCTCATTTAACATCAGGCATGGGTGATTGGGAGAAGCTTGCGGATAACAGGCACCAGCGTCGTATATCACCAAGGAATAAGGAAGGCCAGGTACTGCATGATGGGATCTGGTTGGACAAACTAGCTGATAGAGGGCGAGGCGGCAGGGTTGTAACACCAGCACATCAGTTGCAACATATAGCTGTGCAAAATGTGGGCGCGCTGCCAGTCCCGTATTGGTTTATACTGCCACCAAGGGATCTAATCATATGCCATACACATTACAGGCCAATGATGATTAGTTACATATTATATTATTAAAATGACATATAAGTGTAGAGTCCTTTTATAAAAAAAGTAATGTTTTTTGGCGATAACTCGGAAAAACGGGGAAAACAAAAATGGTCAAAGTAATTTTCGTTAAATAAGTTTTTTTTTTTTAATACCACGACGGGGGCAAGCAAGCATACGGCCCGCCTGATGGTAAGCAGCTACCGTAGCCTATGGACCCCTGCAACTGCAGAGGAATCACATGCGCGTTGCCGACCCTTTACTGGGAGGATTCACTGTGTTGACGGCTAAAGGAACAAGAGGGTCCCTCATCGTCAACACACTGGGTCGTCATTGAGCCCTAGCTTAGTTTTATGATATTGATTTTTTGGAATCAGTTATTCTTTTTGAAAATGAGATGGGCTGTGTGTAGCATCGGGTCAATACTCAACCTTAAAAGGTTCGTTGAATTTAGTTGTTACGGTAAAATGTGGTGAAATATCGTGATGTACTGATATCGTGTTAGCGCCTTGGTCAGACTATTGCGCTCGAGTAGTAACAACACATTTAAAAAATCCTTCAAACGAAGGTTATGATGTTTTTGCTAAATACAGAAAACAGTTTTCCCTAGCGTAGGTAAATTAAAATTGAATTGACAAACAATTAATTTTCGGACTTACCCCGTAGACTAGACGTAGAGACGTATTAAAAGATGGAAAAATATTTATTCTTCAAGTTACTCACATTACAATGCACTTATGAACGTCACAGATAAACTATTTCATCCTTTAGAATTCTAGGCTGTATTTACGCTGAGGCGGAGATTCCCGCATGTGTTCTCATCTCCAGTCATCTCCGCCTCAATGGAAAGGAAGCCTTATCTCTTTTATCATATTAAAAATATACGTTACATTAGGTAAAACAGTCCGAACACAATTAGAATTACTCTAGTACTCTTATTCATAGGAGCGGACAGATTTACCTATTTGTCAGTAAATAAGGTCTACTGGAGAAATTGCGTCTCTTGAGGTAAATGCGCTTTTTCTGGGATTATAAGAAGCTTGGATGAGGTTAGACGTAATTTTACTGAGGGGGGAAATCTTCGTACCGTCACATTTACCATATTTTTGAAGTGAAAACTTCTTTAGCGGCGCTCTGTGCACTCTTTGTGATGGAGAAAAAATGTTAAACTCGCGACAGGTCACGTGACCGAAAGATTCGTCAGATTGAAAATTCGTAAGACGGACACGTGACCTGATCGAATAAATAATTGTAATAGTTCTAAAGTGTTAAATTTTTTATGTAATATAAATTTTCATGTTTGTGTACGATAGCGCAATAAATGAATATTGTATTTTACTTTACCACTTAAATGATAGTACTTTTATTCTGATAATTAAAGCAATTCGTGCAAAATTATTCCCTAACCATTCCGAAATATCAAAAATGCACAACGTTAATATTCAAGTTTTCACTTCTGCCGGCACTCCCGGAGTGCACCCCGTTGTTTTTACACCACAACGATGACAAACAAGCATACGGCCAGCCTGAAGGTAAGTAGTCTATGGGCGCCTGCAACTCCAGCAAATCACTTGCGCGTTGTAGGATTCGCTGCTGTGTTGACAGCTAACGGGACCCTATTGTCAACACACCGCGTCCTCTTTGAGCTCTCTGGCAACCTTAGTCACCGGCAGGAACACAACACTATGAGTAGGATCTAGAGCTATTTGGCTGTGGTTTCTGTAACTTCCTGAGTCGGAATCAGCTCCAGGTTTGACCGACCTGTGCCCTTACACTTAAAATAATAAGTAAATAAATATTATAGGACAATCTTACACAAATCGAACTAGGCCCACAGTAAGCCCAATAAGGCTTGTGTTATGGGTACTAGACGATGTATATAATAGATCAATATGGATAAATACTTAAATACATAGACACCATCCATAACTCAGAAACAAATATCGGTGATAAACAAACAAATAAATGCCCTTACCAGGATTCGAACCCGGGACCTCCTGCATCGTAGGCAGGGTCACTACTGACTGGGCTAGGAGACCGTTAAACTTTACTTAGCAAGATGATATTCGCAGTGCCCATACCTCTCTTGACTCTTCTTATATTATAAATATTATATTATAATCGAAGAAAAGATGCGTTTAGGTACTTTTTCCGGTTGACCTTATATTAATATTATAGCAAACTATTCCTGGGATCGATAAAAGTCGACCTAGCTATCATCCATTATTAATTTTACTAAGTGCTTGATGACTTGCAAACACTTATTTTCCTAATCGCTCTTCATCACAATTACTCGGCCCACCCTATTAATTTCATACGAAATTTAATGTTTTCAAATAAATTAGTGTTCTGTTTTCAAAATACTATTTATACAATCATCATCATCCTCCTAGCGTTTGTCCCGGCTTGGGGTCCGCTTGACAACCTAATCCCATGAATTGGCGTAGGCACTAGTTTTTACGAATGCGACTGCCATCTGATCTTCCAACCCAGAGGAAAAGCTAGGCCGGTCGGGATTTTCATACACCGAAACGCGACTGGTAAATATCAAAGGATATTCGGACATAAGATGCAAAATAACTCAGTGGACCGGGGTTTGAACCCGAGACCTCCGGATTGAAAGTCGAAAGTCGGATATATGTCTTAGTCTTACCACTAGGCTACCAGCGCACATACGTAGATATGACCGTTTTAGGCGGCCAAAAATATTTTTGTTTCTTATTTTGTTTAAATAGAGGTATATAGTAAAAATATGATATATATTCATGAAAACATTTATTATTATAAAAATCATCATCATCATCATCATCATCAAAAATAATACAATATAACAATATTTTCATAAAAATGCAAAAAAATATAATGATTTTATAAAAAAAAAACGTTTCTACATTACAAAAAAATACATAAATATATAAAAGCATACAATATAATATAATATTAATACACATTTTCGTATATGTGTCAAATACTGCCAGGCAGCAACAGTTCTTGCTTCTCTTGAAAACGCTTTATGTGACTTTTTAACCGACTTCAAGATTTGAAAAGAGGAGGTTCTCAATTCGGCGTGTATGTTTTTTTTTTTTTTTATTTTTTTTTTATTTTTTATGTTTGTTACTCCATAACTTCGTCATGTCTGAACCGATTTTGAAAATTCTTTTTTTGATTGTAAGTATATATATACAGATTGGTCCCGTTTTTTTCAAAACGCAGTTCTGATGATGGGATCCATGAGGAATCGAGGGAACTCCTCAAATCTTAAAGGCATACATATAGTGATTTTTGTATTTTTATCAACAAAACCATCATTTTCATTCAAAACAGTGACATTTGATGAAGTAGAACTGCTGATGATGATCAGAACGGAACTCTTCAACGACGCATAGTTCACGTTTGGCGATTCGTCCTCTTCGCTGTGTTTGTTTAGCAAGTTTAATTGTCAGAACAAATGTTCGTCAAGTTCAAGTTCTGATGATGGGATCCATGAAGAATCGAGGGAACTCCTCAAATCTTAAGGGCTTACACATAGTGATTTTTGTATTTTTATCAACAAATCAAGCATTTTCATTCAAAAGAGTGACATTTGATGAAGTGGAACTGCTGATGATGAACAGAACGGAACTCTTCAACGACGCATAGTTCATGTTTGGCGATTCTTCCTCTTCGCTATGTTTGTTAAGCAAGTTAGATTGTCAGGACCAATTTTCGTCAAGCTCAAGTTCTGATGATGAGTTCCACGAGGAATCGAGGGAATTCCTCAAATCTTAAAGGCATACATAAAGTGACTTTTGTATTTTTATCAACAAATCAAGCATTTTCATTCAAAAGAGTGACATTTGATGAAGTGGAACTGCTGATGATAATCAGAACGGAACTCTTCAACGACGCATAGTTCACGTTTGGCAATTTGTCCTCTCCGCTGCGTTTTTTAAGCAAGTTATTTCATTGTATGAAATCTAAGTGCACCATCTACAATAATCCTTCACCGGCTACCCCCATTGAAGTCGGTTTTTTTTTCTTAAAAATTATTTTATTAGTCCTCATGCTGCTCACAAGAGGATCCGAAGTAAGCAAGAGTCTGTTACATATGTCGAGATTGCACTCTACTCTCGAAAACTTTCTTGGGTAGTTAAGTCTATATGACCGGAAAAGCTTATTTCGGGCTTCTGCCGCCTCCTTAGACAGTTGTCCAATCGGCAATAATGCGTTTTCAATTATGGCTGCATCATGCAACAAAATCTTGTGCATTGTCGGAGTCATAGGGTGCCTACCATATTCCTCAACGTAGAGATTTGCTGTGTCTCGGGCATATGCATTGTATTTTGGAACATCAATATTGTGTCCACTTGAAATCACTTCCAAAATTACTTTGCAACTCTGAATTAATTCATGATTAATCCCTAAAATATCGGCAGCCAATTCGGTGATTTCAAAAAATCTTCTACTTGTATTCTCAATTCTCTCGAAGGTCAGCTTCTACAAACATCTTAAGGGCCTCAAAAGGGGTCAGTGGCGCTATTGTTTCACATTCCTTAGAACAGGATTTCCTGAATTTGGTGGCTTGCTCTGGACAGTTTGTTATTGCTCTGAGCACTTTTGATGCATTTCTTTTTCCTTCTGTTTGTAATATTACTTGTGCCGCATGAACTATGATTTCATCGTCTACCGTTGCACGAATCTCTTCCGTTTTCCTTCTTTTGGTTCGTTCACTCGAATCCTCGAATGATTTACATGGACGTCCTTGTCCTTGCCGATCGGATTTCTCAATTGGAATTTCAAATGTTCCTTCTAACCAAGTCTGATTATTTTTCAGGAACTTTTCTTCACTTCTTTGTGCTTTTGTCTATCTATCATTTGTGCTTTAATCTGTGAAAACTTATACTTGAGGCTTTTTTTACTCTCTTCGCTGTGCCCATAATACTCCACAAGGTAATTTTCTAAATTGTTAAGTTTTTCAATCAAATACAAACACTGAAAACATTGAAAAAATAATCAACCCAGCAGGATTTGAACCTCGCATCGATACGCCTAACCGGGACTCGATCGCTTTACCAATTTATGATTATTTTTTCAATGTTTTCAGTGTTTGTATTTGATTGAATAACATACTATTGTATGAGTGGAGTGCCCCACTTTAAAAAATATGTAAAATAATTATTGTTAAGTTTTTCACTAAAACTTGAGTAATTCTGGTCTTTCATCTTCTCATACAAATATATGCGAGTCACTACTTTAATACCAGAGGCATTGGAGGAATCTATAACAATAAAAAAAAAAAAAATTACTACAAATAAAAATATGTACAGTTTTCTTCTGATTATACCCGAACAACTTCGATTGACTCTAATTTTGAAAGGCGCACGTTAGAGCAGAGGCAATTAATGTTTATATAATGCTAAAGATGTGCCCAAACTATTGTCATATCTAGACACACGGCAGTGTGTCCGCCAAGTTCGAGCAAAAAAAAGCGACACCGGCCGTGGGTTATATTACACGAACCATTTCGGGCCAATTTCGACCACCCTATAACTCAAAACATATTTTATCTACGCATATGAAATTTCGAGTGTCTGTTGACATCCCCTTAATTGTCTAGAATACAAAATTTCATTATTCTACCTATAGCAGTTCTTGAGATATTGACGTCAGAAAATCGCTATTTTTACTATACACTCACTGACTCACTGACTCACTGACTCATCAAAAACCTAGACCACTTCCAATGGTCATACTGACTTGAAATTTGGCATGGAGATAGGTCTTAAGGTCAAAGTAAAGGGAAAAATCTGAAAACGGCCAAGTTTGAGTCAGTTTTAAAAATAGCGAAGGTGTAACATAGTTCTACTATGAAGTCATAATGAACTAAATGGGTCTATCTTCCAATGGTCGTACCGACCTGAAATTTGGCTCGAAGGTTTGTCTTTAGGTCGAAATAAAGTAAAAATCTGAAAACGGCCAAGTGTGAGTCAGTTTCGAAAACAACGAATGTGTAATTTTGTTCTACTATAAGTAGGTATGGAGTGGAAATGAGATAAGACTTATTTAAATTTAGATACATACCAATTTAAGACAATACATGTTTGTCTTAAAGACAAGAACAATAAAATTGTTCACCACTCTGTGTGTGTCTGTTGCGGGAACCGAACCCACGATTTACGAAGTGCAAAGCAGGTCACTAGGTACACTAGGTGCGCTAAATCAGTCAAACAAAAATGAAAAGACTATTTTTTCTCGCATAGTCTAAATAATTTCTAATTTTACAACTAATAAAATCGCAGACTCAAGAACATGGAAATCATATATACTCTAAGATAGAATTATATATACTACTGCCCATCTCACCCACCGATACGCCACGGGATGAGATGGGATGGTACACTTCTAGGGCTACATAATAGGCCACCAATTATAATACCTACTGGTAGGTAGGTATTACCAAGTTATTAATTATCTATGTAGGTAGCGTACTTACAAACAGAATAAAGTACGTTATTGATGTAT
Source organism: Pammene aurita (assembly GCA_947086415.1). Taxonomy (NCBI): domain Eukaryota; kingdom Metazoa; phylum Arthropoda; class Insecta; order Lepidoptera; family Tortricidae; genus Pammene; species Pammene aurita. The sequence goes on from OX352293.1 coordinate 36,817,329, forward strand.
GTAATTATATGTAAGTAGGTACATTTTATAGGTGTAGGGAGCCAGTTTATTTGTAAAAATCACCTATAAATAAATAGTAAAATAGAATTAGACGCTTAGTATAAAGGGTATAGTATAAAGTACATACCTAAGTGGAATGAGACATTTCCTAAAGCAAAAGTGATAAAAAAATAATAAAGAACCTACACCTAACAAAAATAAATGAAATCCCATCAAAAACATAAATGTGAAAGGCTGCCAAGTTCGATACTATGGGAATGCTTCGCCTATAAAAGAAGTGGGATCTGAATAAGTACCAAGTTCCATAAAAATACCTCAAATCATAAATAGTTATAGGAATGCACACTTGATTTCCAGCAGTTTTTAAGGTACATTTTGAATAAGTATCACGTGACATAGAAATACCTAAAATTATAAAAGTCAGAGAAACGCACACCGGTTTTTTTAGCAGTTTCCTGATAACATTTATTATTTTCAGTACTTTTTAATGATGTAACTTGGCAAGTTTTAATAGAAAATTATATACTTGACACATTGCAGTCCAAAGGTGTCGATTCATTGCATTGAAAAGGTGTGTGGTGTGTGAAAACTTGCCAAGTAACATCATTAAAAAGTACTGAAATAATAAATGTTATCAGGAAACTGCTAAAAAAACCGGTGTGCGTTTCTCTGACTATTATAATTTTAGGTATTTCTATGTAACGTGACACTTATTCAAAATGTACCTTAAAAACTGCTGGAAATCAAGTGTGCATTCCTATAACTATTTATGATTTGAGGTATTTTTATGGAACTTGGTACTTATTCAGATCTCGCTTCTTTTATAGGCGAAGCATTCCCATAGTATCGAACTTGGCAGCCTTTCACATTTATGTTTTTGATGGGATCCATATTTTCTTGGAAATGCTTGGAAATATTTCAAAATAGCTTTTTAAATTTTAAATGTAGGAAAAGTCGCATAAAAAAAGGTGTTCCGTTTTAATGCTAGTTAGATACAGTAAAGTAATACAAAATATCATACTTTCATATAAAATTATTAGATTCTTACCTGAATTATTGAAATCCATTTTTTCACTGCACTAGACCTAACCGTTTTTAGGGTTCCGTAGTCAACTAGGAACCCTTATAGTTTCGCCATGTCTGCCCGTCCGTCCGTCCGTCCGTCCGCGGATAATCTCAGTGACCGTTAGCACTAGAAAGCTGAAATTTGGTACTAATATGTATATCAATCACGCCGACAAAGTGGTAAAATAAAAAGTGGATTTTTTTTATTTATTAGGGTACCTCCCCTATACGTAAAGTGGGGAGTGATTTTTTTTTTCATTTCAACCCTAACGTGTGATATATTGTTGGATAGGTATTTAAAAATGAATAGGGGTTTACTAAAATCATTTTTCGATAATGTAAATATTTTCGGAAATAATCGCTCCAGAAGTAAAAAAATATGCGCCCCCCCCCCCTCTAACTTTTGAACCATAACTTTTAAAAATATGAAAAAAATCTCAAAAGTAGAACTTTATAAAAACTTTCTAGGAAAATTATTTTGAACTTGATAGGATGAATAGTTTTTGAAAAAAAATTACAAAATAATTTCTGAACTAAGTTTGTAATTTAACCGTATAAGCAGGTGTTTATTGTACCTGTAATTTCTACAAAATTACAATGAAATGACGTGCTTTCAAATAAAGTAAAAACGGTGAAAATCGGTTCACGCAATAAAGAATTATTCCATAAAAATCACCTTCCATACTTTAAGCTCGCGCGCAAAAGTTTACTTAATTTGCCGAGAGATGTCGCTGTACGTGGAACTCTCATATCATATCCTACATGGCGGTGTTATTAACTCTTAAGTGGGGACACTTACTGTGACGGACGGAAAACTACGGAACCCTACACTGAGCGTGGCCCGACACGCTCTTGGCCGGTTTTTTTTTTTGGTGGAATTTATAACACTGAGTAAATTGAAGGGATCGCGAACAGTTACGTACACTGCAAGTGACAACCTTATTTTGATGACCTGGTAATTAGCGCAAACCTTATCTAATGAGTCGAAAGTGGTGGGGATGGGTGCCCTGGAATGTCAGGAAGATAAGGAAGTCAGTTGTACATCCACGTGGTGTTTTTCAATATTTCGACTTATGGCCGCCTAAATCGGTCAAATCTACGTATGTGCAGCGCTTCAAAATACTATTTATACAATATTGTAAAAAAATACTTATGACCCTGCTCTATACGATATAAGTAGGGCAGATGCCCCGGTTGTTGGCACTGTGCCGGTTTTGGCCATTTTCAACTTTATTAAGGTATAGACAAATTTACAAGTCTATGGTTTATAGTTAATATAAGGATAATGGTAAATTATGGCAGCACAGATGGCATTGTCATCTGTCATGTATGTATTCATTCAGTTGTCAGGAGACATTGAAAAAAGTGGCCAAAACTGGCTCCTGGGCCCGTTTCTGACATTAAATTTAAGAAAAAAATTAGATTTAATGTCGCAGTGATTTAGTGTAATCTTACAGCGAAGATTCATATAAATTATAAATACGAGTATATTAATATATTATCAATGACTCAGTACATAAAGATTGTCATAATTCCTTATTGACACAAAATGACGGACGTCTGAATAGACAAACTCTCCTTAACACATTCATTGCCACCCAGCCAAACAAGACATCCGCGCCAGGCCACAAAAATTTCGTCATATAAAGCTGTAGTACCACGATCCCGACTATCGGGTCGTCCGGCCTGGGAACGAAATCATCAAATACCCGATAGTCGGGTTCTCGGCCCTGAATGTGTTAAAGTGGCCACAACCAGGGCATCTGCCCTACCAGGGCAGGTAAAGCTCCCCATCCCCACTTTAACTACTACATACACAATAAAGTCAATACGTAACAAATACTTACAAAGCTAATAGTCTCTTACTACCTTATTCTCCTAAGCTTTGCATTATTGATTTGCACCAGGGATTTCCCCGAGGAGAAATCCTGCAGCTAGTGTGGATTGACAACTACAATGGATACCATTGTAGATTGTTTAATGACTATTGATGAATCTTATATGAACCTTATTACAATAGTATAAGGTCTACAAAGGCTAAAAATCTTTAAGTGTTAACTTTAGACAGGTTTATTTGTGATGAATTGTGGTAATTAATATGGGGACCAAGGGAGTCCCCATGGGTTTTTGTATGGTCATACTGATACAGAAAGAGAAAAAATGTAGCCCCTTCTGATTCTGAAAGTTAAGGATAGGTACTGGAGTTTATTAAATACATACATAGAATAGTCACAGACCAAACATACTCGTAGGTAGCTAGGCAGATATTTAAACTGGTAACTGACGTTTTTAGGGTTCCCTAGTCAACTAGGAACCCTTATACTTTCGCCATGTCCGTCCGTCGGTTCTGTCCACGGCTGTAGCTCAATGATCGTTAATACTAGAAAGCTGAAATGTGGTATGAGTATGTGTATTAATATATATACGCCGACAAAGCGGTAAAATAAAAACTATTTTTTTGGGGTACCTTCCGTACACATTTTTTTCCCCTCCAACCCTCATCCCTATCGTGTGAGGTGTCATTGGATAGGTCTTTCAAAAAGAATAAGGGTATTTTAAAACAATTAGTATTGAGAAAAAAATGAGTTCGAATCCAAAAAAAGTGAGTTACCTGTTTGTGTAAGATAAGATTATATTCATTCATCTTTCATTCCATTTGGCTTTATAAGATACATTAGGTACCCAAAAAGACCTAAATACACATTTCTTTTTAATTTCTATAATTATAAATTGTACGTTGTTGTCATGGACATAGAAAATATAGGGACAAAACTGTGATTCTATCACAAGCTGATTTCCTCGTGTTTACGCGCGACACGCACACATATACATTTCGTGGACGAGCGGTGGGTGGTTTAAACTTCAAAGTCTTCAAACCTGACAAGTGTGTGTGTGTGCGTGTGCATGAGACCGCGGCTTATCATGTTATCACAGTTATCTACTCGGGATTATGTCCCTTTATTTTCTAGGTCCATGGTTTGTGTTAGAAAACGAGATTTTTTCGTTTACTTGAAGTTTTAATCTCGAAGCGATTAAAAATAAATAGGTTCACGTCCTCCAAACCATTGTGTGCAAGTCATTACGGATTCGTCCTCAAGACATCTCGACTTATACACAACGGACCCTTTAGGCTCGTCACGGTTAAAGTATCGTGAGAACTATAAGAAGTATCTAGTCAAGTAGTCATATACTAGCAGTGTCGTGAATAGGGTTTCCAAATAAATAAAAAAATACGTGAGTGTCGTGGAACACTCGGTTGGAACGAAGTTATGTTATTTAATTTTATACTTTTTTGTTTTTTGAAAATTTTTGTATTTTTTGTAATTTTTTATAATTGCCATTTTGACTTTTTTTTAACTTTTTTGCCTTTTTCGACTTATTCGCCTTGATTTTTTTGACTTTTTTGACTTCTTGACTTTTCACTTAGTCACTTTTCACTTCACTTCACTTTATTCTATTCTATTTTATTTTATTTTATTTCATTTCACATGTTTCTCAATCGCATGGCTTTGTGTCGCGTTTTCGTGACGGTCACGTGACTTTCTTTCGCCTAGCCCCCATCCGCGAACAGTCCGATAAGGAACTTCGTTCCAAAATGTTTTACACCGGTCTTGAAAATTATTGTATTGGATTGGGTCTGCTACGTGTATCCTAAAACGAAAACATAAATTTGACATTGACACTTCGATTTTTCATGTTAAAGAGCAGTGTACTAGGCTAAATTAGGACACGTTGATATTTTACTTCAAAGAACAGAGGGGCCTCTGTACTGTCCCTTCACTTCACGCACCCTCCCTATAAAGTCTAGATACTGTGGGTTTCATGTTTAACTGTGGTTAGGTAAATTAATTAGACAGGGAATGGGTGAAAGCATAATGAAGGGCTAAATTGCGAGCTTGATTAATATTGTTTAACATTAAGTGTGTGGGAAGCTTAGTTAATTAATCAAGCACTTTGCTGTTGAAGAGAATAGAATTAGGAAAGATTTTCTAGAAATCTTAAAATGTACTGCGGTCGACTCTCACCATTTAATTCACATAAGAATTCTGCAACGATTGATGAAATTTGAAGAGTTTCGCTCTCATTTCTTTCGTAGATCCTATCATCGGATGTGACTTCAGCCGAAAATATAAAAAATACGAATACCTTTTACCTTTTCCCACACCTTAAGTATGCACTCCCCCGTAGTATTGTTATTAGTGATGTCTGTAGTTAATAAGTTAAGTGTAGTAATACTTCTGTTGATATATGTCTCAGTGAGAGCTGTTAAAGGAATAAGTGAATGTTTTTATTGTGTACTAGAAACCTTATCTCTTACTCACTTATTTCTTTTTGCTTTCCAAATAAATAAAATCAAATATTAGTCGAATATAATAAGCTAGTTCTTTTAGCGTCTGTCTGCTGACAAAAGGTCGAGTAAAGGCGAATGTAGATACGTTTTGTATAAAACACGTTTTTGCAAAATATAATGTCGATACAATCGAAACAGTAACCTTCTAAATATACAATTACATACAAAAAAGCATTAGTTGTAAAATACGATACGTTGTGTGCCAAGTCAGTAATTGCACCCTGTAAAATGCGTTTTGGCAGTTTCACTCACCTACCTCAATATGTGCTATTATTAGGACATGCACTCCCGGTAATGTCTTCAATGACATTCTCAGGAAATTCCCGGGAATTCTCGTGACATAGCAAGTACCCCGACTGCCTTATATTAATAGAAATGGTGGGTAAATAGTGATCCTATGATCCTTTTCATTTATAAGATACTTTAAAAACAATGTTATTTTAGAATTATACTTGAATTCAAATATAGGGGAAAAGTAACCATCTCAGCGGGCCTACCGCGAAATTCGAAATTCGAACATTCGTTATCTCCGTCTCTATCGCTCTTGCTTATTCGAAAGAGACTGATGCAAATAGACGATCGAACGAAAGTGGTTCGCGGTTATAGGCCAGCTTTTTCTTTTGACTATAAAGCCCGTAACACACTATAGATTTTTTTTATACCACAACGGTGGCAAACAAGCATACGGCCTGATGGTAGGCAGGTATCGTAGCCTATGTTCGCCTGCAATTCCAGAGGTGTCATATGCGCGTTGCCGACCCTTTACAAAAAGGATTCACTGTGTTAACGGCTAAAGGAACAAAAGGGTCCTTCGTCGTCAACACACTGGGTCCTCTTTCAGCTCTTATGATATGTTATGCCTTTGGAACTTATGATACATTTCATACATTTTCCTTGCTAACTAGAAAACCCTATCGATCCCAATATTCCAATATACCTACATAGGCTACACATACAAATTAAAATTTGAGCTAAATTGTAGTACATCTATTTATATCCTGACCATGCCTTTTGCATGAAGAGTTGGATCGGCGTTCGGCGCGTGAGTCGCGAGTTGGAACCGTTTCAAAGCCAACACTTTTCCTTTATTGCTATGTGTGAAACGAAAAAAAAACCATTTAGTTATCAACTTTATTATTTGGCCATTAGATTCAAATTGAAATGTTTTTTTTTTAATATTGTTTTTGTTAAAAATCAACATGCATAAAACCACATAAAATGACTAACCTTAGGATGTAAACATTGCGCCTTTGAATTTATTTATGAAGAGTTGCAACCACAAATTGTTTTTCCTTGATGTAGAAAAAAATATTATTTTTCTATGTATTCATTGTGAGTCAGGTTTATTAAGAAAATTTTGGATTTCATTCGTCACAGTTTTACAGGAATTGTCTGTCTTTTGATCTTGATCAATATTGCTACAAACTCAAGGTTAATAATACCTATCTAAATAAATTGTGCTTGGGTGTATTTTAAGTCCCCAACCCGCTTTGGGCCAGCCTGCAATATTTAGCGGCGAAGAAAAAGTATCAATCAATCATTTATTTCTAAGAATATGGTACAAGGTTGGTTAGTAAAAAGTGTTAGGTCAACATAATCTGCCGGCATGCATCGGCGTAGAAATATTTACATGAGGAGTCAGCATAAAATTAACAATACATTATCATTTAAAAAAATCTGCTACAGAATAAAAACATTTTTCGAGTAACCAATTAAACATTTTTTTTTTCAAAAAGACATGTCGGTAGAGTTTTAATGTCGTCTGGCACTTTATTAAATATTGTTATATGGTATGAATTCTTCTTGGACATTTTCAGCCTTTGCCAAGGTTGATATAACTGAAGTGGATTCCTGCTAGGCCTTTCTTTATTTATCACTACATCGTGAAGTGGAAAAAGGTATGGGTGTTTTTTAACAAACTTGGTGATTTCTAATATGTATAGACAGGGTAGTGGTAGGATTTTCAGTTCTTTAAATATTGGTTTACAATGAGCGAGATATTCACTGCCATATACAGCTCTGACACATTGTTTTTGAGTCAAAAATGCTCTTAGACTGTCAGTGCTATTGCCCCAGAGGATAAGCCCATATCGTAAAACTGAACCGACCTAACCAAAGGCAAAGGCAGACATTGGAGCCTCTCTTGATACTACTGACAGGGGGGTGTCACTACGCAGTTTAGGTACATTTGACCGGCGCGCCTCCCGGGAAGGCGTATGGCAGTGGGCTGCCGCTCGGCTCGCACGATAGTCGTGACACGTGGCGCTCGCGCAAAATTGAAAACACACAATGGCTTCGAAACCTAAACCTCGATCTAATCCGTATAAAAGATATAATATTGGTTGCCCAGAAACAATATTAGGAACTGACCGATATAGGATTTTCAAAGGAATACGGCTGCGGCATACCTATTTCCGTGAGAATCAGACATACTATTTCCGGATAAAAAAATTATGTTTACAGAATCAACGTTTGTAATTCCTACATATTTATCTTAAAAATATTAAATCAGTAGGTATATGTAGGTACAGAAACTTATCAAGTGACAACCCGTGCCGACACTCGCAGCTCGGTCATCGCGGAAAGAAGATTCACGGTTCGTGCGCGGTTATAAGTATCAATTTTGCTTGCAGGCGGCAAGTATCGGTATAATTTTATACCTAAAGTTGACTTTTGTGAAGGAGTGAATTTTCTGTACGGTAGTACTATTAGTTATTCTGTGCTACTGATCTAAGTCGCCGCAACGCAAAAACAAATCTGTCTAATCTAGAACATACATTCTCAACATGTGCTCTCCAATCTAAATGTTCATCAAGAGTAATACCGAGGAACGTGGTTGAGGTAACAAGTTCCACATAGGAATCATCGTGGACTTGGACTGGACCTTAAGGCTAATCGTGGATGGATTACAAGTTTTAAAGCTAATCATTTTAGTTTTGGCTAAATTTAATTTAAGACAGTTTTCTTCCAACCATCTCGCTGTCCTTTGTAGTTCACTAACGGCTTCATTCTCTAAGTCATTACTATTACTAGATTTTATAATTAGAGTAACGTCATCTGCAAACATAATACATGTGTGTTTAAGTTTTATTGGCAAGTCATTAATATATGTCAAAAATAACAGAGGACCAAGAACGCTTCCCTGGGGGACACCACAATTATTAGTTTTTGACGAAGATTTGAAGGTTTTTTTTCTTTTTATTAACTATTTTAGTTATTTCTGTATATTGTTTTCGCTCAGAGAGGTAGCTTTTGAGCCAATCATTAGCCTTTCCCCTAATGCCGTACTTTTCTAATTTTGTCAGAAGAATATTGTGGCAGACGCTATCGAAGGCTTTACTCATATCTAGAAAAACTGCTAAGTTAAGTTGATAGTCATTAAGTGATTTTGTAATATGTCTAATCAAAGAAAAGCAAGCACTGGATGTAGAACTATTCTTCCTAAAGCCAGACTGATTTGGATGAATAACACTAGCTTTATCGAAGAAATTATTCATTTTATTGTACATAGCTTTTTCGAAGACCTTTGATAAAACAGGTATCAGTGCAATCGGGCGATAGTTACTTATCATACTCGGGGCTTCTTTTTTGAAAAGCGGTTTCACAATGGTCAATTTAAGACTGTCAGGGAAGCAGCCTTCTTCAAAAGATAAGTTAATTAAGAAGGTGAGGGGTGCCGCTATTTGGACTGCGCATTTTTTGAGTATTTTTGTTGGTATTTCGTCATAACCTGTAGAGTTAGTGTCATTTAAAGATTTAATTATTTTTACTACGTCATATTGATCTAAGGGCTAGAGAAAAATGGTGTTATCGACAGTTTTTAGAATGAATTATTATTATAATATTTTTTTATATATGAGTGATTAATGTAAAAGTCGTTAAATATCTCGCACATTTTCAAAGGGTCAACTACTACTTCGCCATTTATATTAATGTGTTTTATTTCTGATTTATTAATATTTAAGTTTACATTGTTTTTTATTACGTCCCATGTTGCTGTACTTTTGTTTTTTGATTTATTTATGTAAGATATATTGCTTAGTTGCTGTGCCTTGAGAATACATTTCTTTAGCAGCTTCGAATATTCTAAGTACCTGTGTTTGTTATACTTTTTGTTTGCATCTTCTTTATGGTATTTAAAATATAATTGTCTTTTTTTGATACATGATTGCTTTAGCCCTCTCGAAATCCATTTATTTTTTATGGGTTTGTTCTTAACTTTCACATGAATCATTGGAAAGCATAAGTTGAAAAACAAAATTATTAAATCATGAAACTCTTCGAATGCTGTATTCAAATCTGCTGCTTGAAAAACTTGGTTAAACAAAAGGCACGAAATGTGCTTACAAAATTTATCTACATTTTCTGGACTATAATCTCTCCTTTGTTCGGTATATTCTATACACTGTCTGGGTTTGAAGTGTTCAGTAATCGGGAAGGATATAGATTGCCCAGTATCATGATCAGATAGGGCTAGGTTGTGTATGTTACATAGTACATTTGACATGTCAAAGTTTGAGACTTTTAAATCAATACAAGGATAATCTTCTTTCGTGTTGGCGACTTTACATGAATGTTTAGTCCAAAATTTGCTAACAGAGATATTAGTTCATTTGTTTGCTTACATTTTTTTAGAATATCAATGTTCCAATCACCGCAAAATATCATTTTCTTATTTTTTTTGCGTTTAAGACTATTTAACAGTTGTTTAAATTTATGAATAAAGAGATCTATGTTATGACTAGGTATTCTATAGATGCATATTATAATTAAATCAAAATTGGTTAATTCAACACCACAACATTCAAAGTAGTATGGGGCACATAGTTTCGCAGTGATTTTTAGTGGAGTATATTCTAGACCGTGCTTCAGCAATATACACGAACCACCCCGCCGTTGGTGTTTCCTTGAAAAATATGATGCTAAATTATAGTTGGGTATTTTCAAGTTAGTTTCAGATCCAAACTTTATAAAAGTTTCAGTAAGGCAAATGCAATTTATTTCACCAATTTGTTTAGAGAGTTCTGACATAGTTATTTCGAATAATTCTTTTTTATTGAGTATACCTGCCACATTTTGATGAAATAGCTGCAGGTTAGAGGAATGTGTTATATCATTCTCGAAAAAACTCTTTATCCAGCATTTTATTGGGCCTCGGTGGTGCCGTTTCCGTATTTATCATATTTATATTACTTGAGGTATTTATTTTCTGTAGTATAAACTCATTCAGACTCGAAAATGCGGATCTCATGCCAAAATGGGTCAATTTGCCCGAGTTATACGAAAACATATCCAGTGTTAAGTCTCTATTGGTGTCAAATAAATATGCGTAATTATTGCTTTGCAGGTCCATTGCTTAAAGGTTTCCAAATAATTCTACCCTATAATTAATAAGAGATCCACATATGTATGTAGGCAGGCAAATTATTTTGTTAGTGTGTGTAATTTTCTTTAAGGTCTCCCGGAGAGAATTACCAAATTGAATACTATCTACATCTTCACTTAAGTCCTGCTCACCGATGTAAATCGCGCAACAGTCGTCCATAGTAAACTTATCTAATTTTTTTTCTAAGTTAGTTAACAACTCATTATGCTACCATTTGGGATGGTATAGTGACAATACCTAGCATTGCTTTCTAAGGCATATTCGACAGCTTTTATAATATTATTATTTTTTTGGTTACTGCATACACAATTGCATGTTTGCCTCGTTACATGCCGTGGTAGTAGGAGATAAAATGTATACATATCCATCTCGTTCATGAGAGGGTGTATTCTCATCTGTGGGCCGGAGACATGTGGTAAAAGTTTTTTCAGAATATCCCATATTATTCCCATTTAAAATTTGTCCCGTTGTTCGATGTCTACCCAGTTGGTTACTTAGTTCTGTTACTAGAGTTTCACTAAATAAATAGAAATAGGTAACAGTATTTTAATTGATAATTAATTATTGTTTAGTAATCAAAATATTTTATATTTAAAACCAAGTCATAACATATTTTAAACAATATATTTTAATTACTTATGTTTATAATTTTAAACCTTATTTAATAATCATTCAGAAAAAGGAAACAATATGGAAAGTAACGCCATCAACAGCTATACGTGTTTTTGAAAAATTGGCTACTGCTACCACCGCTAAAAGATTTTAATATATTATAAATTATAAATAACTCCTAAAAATAAACTCGATGATGTCGATGTTATTATAACGTTCAAAGCTAGTACAGGTCATGTTAAAAATATTATAAAACTGGTAATAAAGTTTATAAAGTTGACATAAACAGGAAACTGTTGATAAAAATAAAACTCATGTTTAGGATAATTCTGCAGAGTCGACGTATAGACCATACATACATCCATAATAAGTGCGATTACTGATCCGAATTTGGCGAGATAGGTATGTTGAAAATTTTATATTAATATATCTTGGAGTTAGAGAAACGTTTGTTTTTTGTGAATTCGCAAATAGCATGTAGGTACTGTGATCTTTTATTTAAATAGACACAACTACAAGATGTATTTGTATGCTCCTTACCGTTACCGTGCGGTAAGGTATATTCGTTTAGATCCCGTACGGTACTGTATGACGGTGACAAATGGAAATGATTTCTTCCCAGAAATCTAGTCCCATGCGGGCACAGATGGGAATAAATCTGCGATACCTAAGCACCAGTAGAATAATTTCACTTGTTTATCCTCGCACAGCGCAGCTTTAGGATTGGTTCTCAACAAACATTCCTCGCAACGCATCCTCGCTCATCTCTGGTGGAAACGCAGCCTTACCTTATTTCCCTTCTATTCAATACAGTACAGTGCGCATGCGTAAGAACTAAGAAACAATCAGGGGTGTGTCGACACGACACGCAATCACGGCCAGTACCGCTAACCATACGATGCACATTATCACGTCAACAATGCACAATGCATCCAAATCGCGCCTCCACTGCCATCTACCCGCCGCCATGCCAACTTCGACGTGCATCGATCGTACTAGATTTAATTGCGTTACTTATAATTCTCGATAGATGTCGATGTGTTCGCAGGGCTATTATTTACTGCGGCAAGTGTACTTGTTAATGCTTCAGGATAACCAGTATAAGGGGACATAGACATTCGTAAACCCGATACAAAGCTACCTAGATTAGCAACAACTAAATGAAAGAGTGAACTGTGTTTTACATATGTTACAAGCTGATACTGCGTCAACTGGTGTCGAATCGAATCTCACCTACAAGAGTTCAGGCTCTTTATTATGAATCTCAATTAGGCATTAAGTTTTTATATATTTAGGCTAGAATTCGCTAGAGATCTCAATAAACTGGTTCCATTGGGAACCATGCTCTTCGTAACTCATAAGCAATGAAAATAACCAAGTACGTGATTATCAACAAGTTTACAGCCTGACCTAGGACAATAAGGCTCGGCTAGGCTACCTAGAACTGTGCGGCCTTTGTTGTGGTTTATTGATGATAACAACTTAGTTTTACTGTGCGGTATTGCCTTTACGCCATGGCGGGAAATATAAATGTAGCTGTTACCAGGTTAACACAACGCATTGGGCTTTGCATGTTGTTATGTGCACACATTTTAGTTGGTCTTCAGGCTATAACACTACTTTTATATTGAGAAAGTCAATCGTTAAGTACTTATGATATCCCTATATATCTTTAGTCAAGATGTCCAGGATTTTCACTTTCATATAAGGGCTTTTCATCTGATGGCAACTTCAAATCAATCTCCTTTCGTTTGCCTCGGTTGCCGGGTTTACCGTGGTAAACGCAAATCAGCCGTTACAGTCCCTTATGGACACTAATGTACGCGAAAAGTTCATTACTGTTAAAACTGATGTTAAGTATGGAGCATTTATCCTTAGCCGCCGGACAAACTATACCTGACGATGTACAGTCAAGTGCAAAAATACGTATCGAAAAAATCGTCTCATAAATATGGTACTACGCACTTATTACAACGGAATAAGATACTATGGGACATATTTTTGAGTAAGATGAGTACACCTATATTTTTACACTTGACTGTACACTGGAGTGGATAGGCCATGGTTGCATAGGCATTTTGGTTATTATCAACATTACTATGGAACGTTGGATGTTGAATCGCATAGAGTAGTAATCGAAGAAGTAAAATATAAAGTGTGGCAGTTATGCCAGGTTGGGATCCAAATTTGAAATTACACTGTAACAATAATACCTATGTGGCGTTCCATACCTTAAAGGGCCCTTATTATGCTTATTTTTTAGTTTGGGGTATTGTGTTTTATTGTATTAGGTAGCGTATTTAACGTAGATTTAGGACCTGTGCTTAACTCCAAATCGAGCATAAGGGCCCTTTAAGTATGCAATGGAACGCCACATATGGCCCATAAATGAATAACATCACTATTAGTATTAATTCTTTTTCAAAAATGTTTATTTGTTTTTTGAGGTATAAATTCCACATTCCAAACCAAAGTTATATATACTCTGCACTGCGCCAAATTCCACTTGAGGGGCGATTTTTGAGATTCAAGCGCTCGAATATGACATTTAAAACTCTGAATGAAACGAAAAAATTACGTTTTAAAAATAACAGCGATAGTAATTTAAAATCATGATTATTTATACTATTAATTTCATGCGTAAATAATGGCGACAAACTTTTGTGTGCGATTATATTCGAGGTTAAATTCTTTGAATTCGAGAGCTCGATTGTCAAAAATCGACCCCCTGCTACCACTTTACATCCGGCGTAATATCTCTGACAAAATGTATATTATGAAAATTGCCTAGAATCATGTTGTCTGTCCTGGCCTTTTAACGAACTTGAGGTTGTCAGTCAATGCCTATCCTCTCGTAACAAATCAACGTTCCATATCCCCTTAGCTGATAATAATTATAGAAAAAAATCCTTTCTTCTAAGAGCTGCTCGGTGTTCTAATCAGTTCTGTAAACATCACAATCTTATCGATCTGTTCTGTGATAGCCTTATTTCAATACGTAAACTAATGACCCAAGACTTCTCCCTCTGATATCACTTGTATGTATTCATTATACCTTGTTCTTCCTCTTTTTTCTTCTTGTTCACTGTTAAATTTTATTCCTGCTGTTAAGAAATCATAATTATAAGCATAGTTATTAATTGATTTAGTACTTCGCACGCTATTTTTTTACACAGTTTCTATATACCTGTGGAAACTTTTAATTGGCTCACTGTTTCTACATTACTGCTTATCTTGTTACTCTAGCTGTAAGTTTTCATATGAAATAAAATAAAATAAATCTTCCAAGTAAACTTTAATCCAATTTACTGTTAATTACCTTTGCTTTGTCATGTCCATATTTTTTTTTATTCCACGACGGTGGCAAACAAGCGTACGGCCAGCCTGACGGTAAATAGCTACCGTAGCCTATAACTCCAGAGGATTCACATGCGCGTTGCCGACCCTTTACAAAAAGGAGGATTCACTGTGTTGACGGCTAAAGGAACAAGAGGGTCCCTCATCGTCAACACTGGGTCCTCTTTGAGCTCTTTGGCAACCTTACTCACCAGCAGGAACACAACACTTACACTTACATTTTATGTAATGCTATACGGCGCATGCATATGAGTAACGATCATGAATATGTAATTGGCTGACTCGAGCGATGCCAAGTTCCATGCGGATTGTGTTTTTGCTTTTGCTTTCAAGTTATTTCATATTTTTATGTTTCTATTAGGTATGTCGATACATTCAGTCAATCATAAAATGAATGAGAACCATACTATCGCAAGTGTTATCTTATTAGTGTATAGATTTTTTTCATACAAGAGTTTTAAATAGCAGAAAGAGTTTTTAATCTCGAATCGAATCAAAGGATAACTAGAGACGACTCACTCCCTAATTTTAGTTATTTAGTTCAGCATATACTTACAACACTTGAATAAAATTCGACGTTGTCACAAACTAGTTATATAATAATAATTCACATAGGCATTATTATTAACAATATTAACGTAAATTAGCAGCCATATAAAACTCAGATGTTTTCCGCAGTAGCTTACAGTTCTATTACTCCGAAACTAGTACAGTAATTTCGAAGCTAAACTTTATTTTTATGCGGTCGATAGCGACGGAGACTCGGCCGAGACTGCGGTTGTAGATAACCTCGCTTTATCACCGGCTAATGTTTAACTTAACCCGCCCGACGCGCGGCCTACGTCGGCTACATTTTATTGCTACTAAATATGGCTTATATAGGATTTTGTGCTGATTTGGCTTAGAAGACTTTGTTTCGACTATGTATTTAGCACTAAAAGCGGCAATATCAAGCAACTTGTAAGATTCTTCAATTCTCGTTTCTTAGAATTAATATAGGCCCTATTTTGTTTGCTTAACAATTTGTAATATTAATCATAGCGGAAATATTTCTAACAATACCCCATTGAGTTTGCGGAACTTTTCTGGTTGTTTTTGATAAAATTCGTAGTCTTTTTTACCTACAATTTTCTGTGAGGTACAGAGGGGCAATATCGACTGCGGGAAACTTTAACTAAATCCAAACATCTTCCGTGTTTTACATTGTATCATTGACTAAACTGGTGATGACGGAAAAGGGGTTTTTCTGCTATAGTTCATTACTTAAATTTTTTTTAATGACAATAATAAGTTTTAGAAAAAGTTAGTAATTTGTGCGAATATAATCATAATTTAAATCATGTCACATAAACGGCGACGTTTGATGTCCCATGCCTAATTTATGTAGCACTTGAAATTCAACAGGGACTTTGAAGTCCGCTGTGTAACTAATTAAGTAACGTGCGTGATTCAGATGACAGCAACGCGGAAACATAAAAAATAAGTAATTGGTTGCAAACTTAAAAGTTTTCATAGCGAAGACGAAAAAGGATGTGTACCTACTTAATTAAATATGTATTATTTATGTTATGTGCATTTAAAGATCCATTTGACAGCGAGTTATAGCGTTAAAACAGACAAGCTCGAGTCACTCGAGTGATCGAGTGGCAATAAAATTGTGAATTTTGTGACAGCAAGGTCATTTACGATTTAATTCTCAATTATGAACTTTGGTTGGAGAATCGGTTGCCGGATATTTTGCGTTCATTCGAACGCAGAACAATCAGAACGTACGAAAATTATTCAGCTATGTTCACGACTTTAATAATTTACGTTTAATGTTTAGCAATCGAGGAGTTGTGACAGCGGTTTACTACAGTAACAAGCGATGCTGCTTGAGCAGCGAATCTGTTATGGTCTCTTTTATCACGTAATAAAACATTCGTTAAACTGCTCTCTTGTGTAACTTTAGGGAATGTAATGATTGCATGACCTTCGAAAATCAAATTCCGACAAATGTTTACCGAAGTGCTCTACTTATCGATACTTGCCGTAAACTGGCAACCGGCCAAAGCTGCATTTTGCGGCGTTGTACCACGGGCTATTATCTCTGATACAATTGGACAAATTGTACTGCCTTTTTGTATAGACCTTTGTCTTTTGGGAATTTTGTTATGATTGCACGACCTTCAAAAATCTAGATCCCTCAGATGTTTACCGAAGTGCTCCACTTAACGGTACTTGCCGTATACCCTGGCAGCAGGCCAAAGCTGCATTTTTGAGGCGGTTTAGAGCGGGCTATTATTACATGCACTTCGTACGCAGCTTGTGACGTGCGTAGTAGATAACACGTAGGTACGTTCACGGCCGTGTTTGGCTTTATTTAGGTTTTAATTGCATTGAGATATTATTTAATATGGACGTTTAACGTTTAAGTTTTTTATAAATTAAATTAACGCTTGAGTTAAAACAACAAAAGTAACAATACGCCTCAGTTATTCTAAAAATAATATTCTGCATCTGATTGCATAACTTTTCTAAATTTTATGCAATAATAATATTCCCGTCATATATGTTTAAAATATTTTTATTTATTTATAACATTTTTTTTTTTATAATTTTAAAAACTATAAATGAGATTTTTAAAATGTTTACGTTTATACGGACTCTCTACTTTTTACATCTTATTAATTAGAATTTCATTTACTATTTTTGTAAGTAATAAAAAAACCTTAAAAATAATATCACAATAATAAATAACGTCGGCCTCTCGCGCCGTTACACGGTTAGATAAACAATCGAAGTGTGACAGGGCGCTATCGTATTTTCCGCGGAGGCTGCCAGTGCCGGCTGCGCGCGCGCCTCGAGAACATGTCCGTCGCGCCACCATGTACATAGAGCCCGCCGCGTTCCGCGCCCCCAGCGCCGAATCCCTCGCCTCCACCCCCCCAGTCTGGACACAGTGCTTACCCTCACCCTTATTCGCAGGGAAAAAAGCGCCGCTCAAAACCTTCGACGAAGTCCAACCACTGTTACAACAATCCAGAAAACGCGAACTCAAGCTCGTCATCAGAGAGAACTCCTGGCCTATAAACAGTCCGGTCCGGGCGTCGCTCTGGCCGGCGCTTTGCCGGCAGCACCAACATGGCAAGTCCATGCTCGACGGCTTCTACTGGGACATGGTCACGCAGGTCAGTGCTCTTTACTTTATCGTGCTCAAGGTCATGTGTATTTACTTTGATAACAAACCAACCTTGCTTCGTTTTCATTCAACGTCAATTATCTTGGTTAAAACAGCGTGTATGTGAGTAACGTTTTTATTAAAGACAGCTGTATATTCAAGTCACGTGATGCGCTTTATTTGTCCGAATTAAATAGTCCATTGACGCGCACGTGTTTCGCAAGTATTTAGTAACACAGACACAGAAAACTTGTAGCAATCTTAATTTATTGATTGATATCAACTGTGCCGGTGGATCTGATATTGCCTTCGCGGTGAAAAACGCTTGTAATATTGCAGATAAGGATGACTCGTGTATGTTTACGGTGAAATTCGTAGTCAATTATAAACATACTCTTATGCTTAGTGCCTTGGACTTTGCATCTTATGCCATTCTAATAAAACCATAGATTGTTATTTTTATTTGACGTAGACTCTATACCGAGTTGTTATTACTTGTTAGAGATTTTGGGGCATTCTTTTAAGGAACGTCGTTGTAACACACATTATGGTAATCAGTGTTTTTACAAGACAGCAAACAATAAAATTATGCCGATACGCTGACGAACAGCGTTGTACTCGCTCGTAGATTTTGTTGGTTTGGTTAATTACTATTCCGTCCTATCGTTTATTTGATGATTCATGCGGAAAACGGTCATTATACAACTTTTGTAACGGTTTGATTCTATTTATCCTTTATATTTTAGTAAGACGCACGCTTGAACTACCTATTAGTTTATTAATTATATTTGATATATAGTTTACACATCTGACGTTTATATCGTGCCGTTTTATAGAAAGAACGAATCCCCGCAAAAATATGTTAAAAAATTTACGTTTAATGTGGATTCCTGCTCTCTGAATGTCTATTTCATTATTAAGGAGTGGTCCGGAAAAAAAGTAGCCGTGCCTTTTTTGATTTATCTTTTTATTTTGTGCCGATTTAGAAGCAGTGTTTATATTTAAATAATCTCTAGATACAATCATACAAAACATAAATACAATCATACTTAAATAAAACAGCGTTTGGAAGTTTTCGCCTTTTGTATTCCATCATACACATAGTTTTTTAAACAGCGTCTTCTGACAGAATTTTTGAGGTGTTTCTCAAAAACATGTTTTTTCTTATAGTTTGATTTGATGAGCTATTTTATACCTTAATAAATTGTCTTTCTTCAATAGTAAACTTTTTTATCTGGCTTCATTTTAAATCTTTGTCAGAGGTTAGATTAGAGAGTCTTCCTGACTATCCTAGCTAAAATACAGTTAATTAATGTAGCTTCTTGGTAAGATGAAATTCTGAAAAGCATAAAACGGGTTGTGAAAATGGAAATACAATTGTGGCATTGTAGCGGATGTCGATTGAAGATTGTCAAATTATGTTGTTCAAAAGGTTACAAAGTATGTTGAATTAAAAACGCGAAAACTTAAATATGCTCACATATTCTATTATGATTGTATTTTTATTTATTAGTATTGTATCTACGGATTAATAAAATAAATATACTGCTTCAAAATTAGCACTAAATTAAAAAATACACAAGATTGTACACTGCTACTTTTTTTCCGGACCACTCCTTACTACTTTTTATAGCGATGGTAAAAAAATACTCGTAGAGCTCCAAGGTACAGTACAGCATCAATAGGGTCGGGGACAGATAGGAATACACCTTATATTTAAGGTTCTTGGTGGGACCCTAAGGATACTTATCCCCAACAAACATGACTCATGTTTGTTGGGGGCTTGTAGTCTGTGTAAAAATGTAAGCTTTACTATCAGATTTAACCTAACGGCCTTCGATTAAATGCTAATTACATCATGGTCGAGCTTTAAAATTGCCTAACCAAAATTTCCGTCGTATACTCATTAAAAATGGCCACTGCTTACGTCGCTCGTACGGAGGGCGGGGCTTGTCATTCATCGAGCCCCTGCCCTGCATGCGACATCAACGCGCAGTGTGCGCGTGCGCGCATTTTAGCGGAGATTAGACTTTAGTTCATAATTTTACACCTATTTTCGTATATAAATAATAAAACCCCACATTGTAGTACACTAATTTAGTAATGAACTAATGATGTAACGTAAAGTAGTTTAAAAAAAGAAAACCTTGTCATACCTTATTATATACCTTACAAGTGTTAATAGTGTTATATCATAATAAAAGTGTTGTTAACATAACGCGTTATCCTTCAGTATATGCATGTTTAGTGTTTACATTAAACCTGTAATTTATACTTTCTTAACTTATGCAATAAATTTGTAACAAATAGCCGCAAGAACGAGAAAAATACCCGTTATTTGTCAATATTTCAGCTCATGTCATGACACATGATATGACATGAGATCATACTAATGTATCAATACAAACATTGAATGTTAATAGTTTTTTCTTTTAATTGATTTTTAGGGTTCCGTACCTCGAAAGGAAAAAACGGAACATATTAGGATCACTTTGTTGTCCGTCTGTCTGTCTGTCTGTCAAGACCATTTTTCTCCGGAACGCGTGGAGGTATCAAACTGAAATTTATATCAAATACTCAGGTCTATTGTCCCTTGGAGCTGTGAAAAAATCAAACTTAAAAGCCAACGCAATCAAAAGATACAGTCGTTTATGCTGCAAATTTTAGAGTTTTTCGGCACTCGCAAAACCTACGGGGTACTTCCCGTGAACTCAGAAACTTGAAATTTGGCACGAAGCAACGTCTTATAGCACAGATAAAGGAAAAATTGCGAAAACCGTAAATTGTTTGTTACATCATATAATAAAAATATTTTTAATAAGTTTACGGAACGGAAAGTTGTACGGAACCCTCGGTGCGCGAGTCCGACTCGCACTTGGCCGGATTTTTTTTTCTAAACTTAGGAAAACATTTTGTATAGTAAAACGGGTAGTTTATCTCGTGTCTCTAAATAAATGCATAATAAAAGTTACACTGCCAATAACAAAAGGATTAATAATTAATCCTTTACTTCGAATGTACACATTTTAAGCTGTCACTTCACTTATAACGTTTTCGTTTCGTTCTAAAGGTTTTCCAGATGATGTATAGGTTGTCTTTAGTAAGCCGCTAACCCACAATCTCTCGTCGGTATCAGCATTAGGTATTAGTAATTAGGCAGCCATTGTTGGCTGCTAATTGAGATGGCTATTGTCCGAGCGCGAGGATAGAGGACTGACATAGCTACTAATATCACTGAATAACGTGTCGTTTATTACGGTCTATAACTATTCAAAACTTACTAAAACCCCCGAAACGGCTGAAGCGATTTTGATAAAAAAATGCAAAGCTGAATTTAAATCGCTCATTCGCTTTAGCGCTATGGGTGCCACAGACAGATAGATACACAGCGGGCAAAATTATAACACCCCTCTTTTTGCGTAGGGGGTTAAAAAGAGGAATATCCGTAATCCCTTAAAGGGATAAGTTCGCCTTTGTACGTATATGTTGTCTTATATGTCTCTCGTTGTGTTTTCTTGTACAATAAAGTGTTTTACTACTACTACTACTACGAGTACTACTATAACTTCTACCATTTTCTACTGTTTTTTTATTGAGCTACTTCAGATCTACATGATGTTATCGGCAATTTTACGAAACATATGTTGCCTGTACCTTAATAAATTCCGGGCTAAGTGGGGCAAAGGAGGATATTTTGATCATGGACTTTGATCGCAGAAAATTCATTTTGTACACATACATTTTTCTCTAAATGTTTTACTTTGCAATTACCATTTTCAAACGTATTAACTTTTGGTTTCAGAAATAAATATAATTCTATAAAACGAAACATAATCGAAAGTATTAAAACTTTCTTAAACAAAATGAAAATCCGTAAGCCCGTTTTTCAAAGAACAGCAAATTGTCCCATCAAATCGTTATTTATTATTGGTAAATAGGCCAAGCTGTGATAACAGCAATACGCTTAACAGATCATTGGAAGAAGTTACCTCTTAAGACGATTGTCGCCGGAGTGTCCTTGAGCGTTTGGGCGCTCTCTACCCGCGCCACCCGCGTACCCTTCTCATTGAGATCGTGCGTAAATCCGCCGCGATGCACCGCAATAATGTTCAAAGAATATGACTTTACTCAGAGGCGCGCGGGCAGATTTATAATAATCATACCTAATCCTTTTGTGGATGTTTTGTGATTTGAATACTGTGATTAAGTACTGTACTACGGTGACATTTTTTAGGAATGCTACTAAATAAGATAAGTATTAAGGATCTCGATTAGTGGATTTTTATGTAAAAAAATGAAAACCTAGATTTTGAATTTGAAGTACAGTGAGCGGCAAAATATTTATGAATTTACGAAATATGGTTAAAAATATTCCGCATATCAGAAAAAAATTAAAAAATACTGACTAGTACAGCAAAAAAAACTGAATGCACATCAAAGCGGTGTTTTCATGTGAATTTGGATTTTTTTTGCTGTGTAAGTGAGCTTAATAGATGGTTATTTTTTTGTTGCGATTTTAAATATTAACCGTAAAAATTCACTTAATTACGATAAATTAACAAAACTAAGCCTGTTGCGAGTTGCGAATAGTAAAAATGCACATGTAAGGAGCGGTATTTGTGCACGAAATCGTCATACAAATGAGAGCTGTAAGCCCATTAAATTTAGATCTTTAAAATATAACACAGCACAAACACTTCTTAGGGTTCCATAGCCAAAATGGTAAAAACGGAACCCTTAAAAGTTTTTTGAAACGTGTCTGTCTGTCCGTCCGTATGTCACAGCCATTTTTATTATAAAACATATATTACTGAAATTTTATCTAGAGGTGTGTTTCATGTGCCGCTACTTAGTTTTCTGGCTAAATTGCTAAAAAAATCTTTTAGGTGAACCACTCCATAAATACATGATGCCAAACTAAATGTCAAAAATATTTTTTTTGTAAATATGAACATGTTGTACGATACGGCTTTAAAAATATCTTATATATATATATATATATATATATATATATATATATATATATATAGAGTATTTTTAAAACTTTTTTATTAAGTCAATATTTTCAGAAATAATTGCTTCGAAAGTCTAAATATAATAGCCCCCATCTAACTTTTAATCCGTAAGTCTAATAAATATGAAAAAATACCAAGAAGGCTTAGTACTTAATTTTCTACGAAAATTATTTCACATATTATCGGTTCATCCGTTTTTGAGTTATCTCCAAGAAACTACTTTCTACGGAACCCTACATTATACATGGTCCGATACAAACTTGGCCGGTCTTTTAAAGATATTTGATAGGTAGTATTAACCCTTAGTAGTAATTTATTTATTCACTTGTGTTGATAATTAATATAAAATTTGTATTTATTTGCATTTCACCGACATAGAAAAGTTTTTTTTAGGGTAGTCAACGCGCATGTGAATCTTCTGGGGTTGCAGGCGTCCATAGGCTTTATAACTGCTTTCAATCAGGCGGGTCGTATGCTTGTTTGCCAGCGTTGTGGTATAAAAAAAAGCTTTTTTTCCTTTATTCTTACATACATTGAACTCTTAAATAGCAGCAATTTTTTATTAGATTCTCAATCAGGCTTTGCTCAGTGATATTTAGTAGACTGAAATTTGGTATGAGTAATTATGTGTTTTAATTACGCCTACAAAGTGGTAAAACAATGAGTATCTGAAACCCATTGTTGGATAGGTCTTTCAAGGAGAATATGCCTTAAACAACTTTTGGATAAAACGAATACTCTCGTAAATAATAGCTTCGAAAGTTAAAATGCTCTTTGCTCTTTGATTTTTGAACCGTGGGTCCAAAAAATTGGGAAAATTCCTGGAAGTCAGGCCATTGAAATACTTATCGCGTATTTTCAATAAAAACTATATGGAATAAAATCGGTTTAGCCGTTTTTGAGTTATGCCTATAGTAAAATAACGTAAGTGCCACAAATTTTTTCTTTATAGACTACCTTTTGAATGGATGTATTGTAACAGGCCGGCAACTACGGATCCCTACACTGAGCATAGCCCGATATTCTCTTGGCCGGTTTATCTGCAATCCTTTACAGTTTACTTCGCAATTTCTAGATTTGATAAATTAGTATAAAGTATAACATTAAAGATTGTGTTTAATCTTAAAATAAAACGCATATTACATTCGTTTAGAACACGGTATTCTTAAATAAATATGTTTAAATAAATTCGGTTCTTTGGAGCTTTTTATTAAATTAATTATTAGTCTAATGTATTGCAGTACTAGCAGATTTCCGCAACTCGACGACTAATGCCTATTTTGCGTGATGCATGCGTCTACTAAAACATAATAATTTTAGCTTAATTACATGACCAAATTTGTTTTCAGAGCAATGTGAGATTCATGGTTTTTGTTTTTTCTCCATTTTTATTTCATTTGTTTTTTACTTGTATTATAATCTAAATAAAATACACTTTTTATACGAACGTACATAAACATGCATTATCTTAAAAGATAAAACGTCTATTCTATACATGATTGATCCCGGAAGACACGTTATATCCGCACCGCATGAACCCTCTGCAGTTATTTAGTCTTTAGGCACAGTAAGTCCGATATTATTGCTCACGGGCCAAGCACAAGTATATGTACAAGGGAAGCACGGAGCGACGAGTGACACAGCCTCCTCGTCTCAAAGCTAGCTCACGACTGCCAGCAACGCCGTTTTCGAGCTAATAACGCACGAAATGTGGAATTATGATCAAGTTGTTTAAGAAAATTTAATCAATTTAAATATCCTACGTTGAGTTTGTAGTGTTCTGTAGTATATATTTTTTAGTTCAACAATATTTTAAATCGAATGAGCCGTTCAGTAGATATAAGCAAAATTAACCGTAAAACGACATTTCGTTACATTTACATTACGGAGAAACTATACGTTACACGATTTCTTCAAACGTTGACAATGTTGTACATAAAATGGTAAATAACATATATTTTTTTCAAAATTTTAGAATGACCCGTTATTGAGATATATCCCTTAGAAAGTAACAGTTTTCGGCTACAATCAGCGCCTAGCGCCTTAAAATACAGTTGAGAATGACCAACACAGTATATTGACCATGTCTCACGTTTGACGTCACGTCAACGTCACAAACGTATTCTGCTCAAAAATTCAGAAGCGCATGGAATTATTCAAAGCTTTTGGCATTCCTATTGGTATATAATTGCTTACAATAATTTATTTAACGTACTCGTAAATGTAAACAAAGTAATAAAGTGTTAACGTCTATGTTACTGCGTAACTTTGCGAAACAATAGGTAATAGGATTGACTGGTTGAAATGTATCCTGTAAAACGGAATTCGACATTTCGGTCGAGTTCACTATGTTATTCATCAGAGTGAATATTTAAATTAAATACTGTTGTTTTGTCTTAAATCACGTGGTAAAGTATTCCTTAGTTCTCGCAAAACAAGTTATCCAACAAATGGTCGTGGATGATTTGACTAAAATCATATTTAAATCGAATCGACCGGACCATTCGGATGTGATCGGTCGGATCGGGCTGTTTTAAGTTCCAAAGTCAAATATCGCAGGCTTCGTCAAAAAGCCGTTCGTTTCACCTAAATTTTGATATTGAATATAACATACATACCTAAAATAAAATGTAACTATACATACCAATCAAATATGATAATGCGTGGGAAGTTTAACGGTTACCGATTGTATATACGTGTTTTGCAGAAGCTGGTCTGCATTATTGTACCAATCTATTTCCGGTGTGGTTTGGCCTTAAATTAGCTCTTTCATTCTAGATCTAGTTGAGTCGCTCTAGATTAGGTTTAGACATTTTGGTTTTTTACAGTGTAATTAAATGTTTACTCGACACTTGGGCAAATTTCAAATCTATTACGCACTAGCGAGTGCAGTTTTAACGTGTAGCGCATTATGTATGCCATCAACTAAACGACTCGCATTGATTTTACGACATTTTTATGAATGGAAATACTGTAATGTTTTGGTTTGCTATGCGGCTAGATATAAATACGATTCGTGCAGAGCGTTTGAGTCGCATCGCATCCTACACCATTTTATACTACAACAGCTTTTGTTCACCCCTAAAACTGTATGTTTATAAATATCTCTCATTTACACGAGTAAGCGCATCCTCTGCTCCTGCGGACCACTAATGCATAAAAGAAGTACCCACCTAGGGCGACATGTATTGCAACCCGATGAGGTACAACACATTACAGCTCAAAGAATCTGGAAGTTTCTAGATGCAACGGGAATCAGTAATGAATTATAAAGGGCTGCCACAATCACAATATTTAGATCAAATCTGGTCGACGCGGCACATTGATAGCCCAATTAAGAATAATAATAAATAAATAAGCACAGGTCACAAAATGTGGGCACAACTGAAATAAATGGTTGCGTTCGGACGTACCTACCCAAGGGTACGAAATTAGTCAAAGCGCCTATGTTTGATGACCGCGAGTGGTCTAATAAGATCCGTCTTATAGTTGAGTTGATGTCAACGTGATGAACTGATGATCATCTGAGACTTCTAAGAAGCATCCGTTCTCACCCTCTTCCTCTATGTTCGGAGATCGTCCGCAGACTATACCTACCTAATATACACGTACATAAAATAAAGATAAAGTGGTCCATAGTACATTTCCCACTTCTTTTATCTTGTTTACTAACCGAGGATTCACTGCCCCGTATATTTGTTTACAACTATTTACTCCGATTGTTTGACCTGAGTTGACGCCATCAAGAGTATATCTGGATTGATATAATGTCTCCAGAAAAAGCTTGCTCGCCTAATCTTGTAATTAATTGAATCGAATGGATATGGACACGATGGACAGCCAAAGTGTCAAAGATCTCAAACTTAGAGTACCCCTTTATTTACCTTAGGATCTCCCTATTTTTCTCCTATATTGTATCCCACATATAGTGCACAGTGCACTATATTATTTCGGCATGCGTATTGGCACAGAATCAACTGGGGCCTTGCTCACCTTGGCGCGAGCTAGCGACAATATGACTTTATTTGTGTAACTAGTGCACCTATGATTACTTTTATGCAGTCCGTAATAGGTCCAAGTAGGCTTAACTGACTAATCACACTCTAGCGTCTGGAAGCTTGTTCTTGACAGGAATTTGCTATAGTTAATATATATACATATTGACAGATTTATAAAGAAATTGTAACAAAAACGCAAACACTGCAAACATATACGTGTAAGTCGTTTGGCATAAGAGGTCCTCCCGAAGAAAGTAGGCCACTGAATTTATTAAGATATTTCTTGGGTCATACCCAAAAATTGTACCCAAACTCCACAGGCAATTTTCTTTTCCGCCATATCTTTGATGACTCAATCACGCTTTAAATTTAAATAGAAATTTCTCTTGCTTACGAATTTTCTCAGGAATGTTTCCCATTTTCCTTAACGCGCATTCATCCGGATATCCTGGTGACTCGAGCGGGCCGAATTCCTGTTCACCTTGATTCTGATTCACAGGTCTCTGAGAATATCGCTTGTCACTAACCAGAAGAGTATGAGCTCCCATTATGTATAGTAGTTACGGACATTCAGCTCAGATTTATACTAGTTCGCACTTGGAAAACTGGGAGCAATAGCTTAATGAAATAGGTTCTTATTGGAACCGAGATGACATTGGGGATGCCATACTCGTACAGAAATAAACGGTCCATCAAAGAGTGATTTCTGTTTATTCGTTGTGCTCATTAAGCAATGCGTTCTTGTATTTTGACAGGCCTGTGCAGTTTTGAAAGATCTTTTATCATTGCTTAGTCGTTTCTTCATATCGTATTAGTCATCTTTCTAAATAGAATAACTAGCCACCGATGGTGCCTGTTCGTGACTGACTGTATACTCATAAATTTGTAGTTCTCTTACTTGACCTGATCAGTCTACCGCGTGGGCGTCACATAGTTGGTCATTGAGTAGGTATCTTAAGATGTACGGTGCCTGTAAGGTGTTTTTAACCAGAGTGTGTTGCCTGTGTTGACATTTGACATTAACTGCACTGATGGTGATGACATATGGCTTGGCGGCGTAGTGGCTTAAGATATAAGATAGTCACTCGAAAGGCAATGAGTTTCTAAGCAAGATGTAGAGCAAACCTATGAGAAGGATCTACTAGTAGTTGTACTCTACTTGCATGCTTCTAAGCAATGCTAGTAAATCTTGATGTGTGCTCTCATTGTAGCGCCTCTCTCCAATATATTAGAATTTTTTAACGAATGCTATTAGATTGCGATCAATCTATTTATTTTTCAACCGACTTCAAGATTTCGAAGGAGGAGGTTATCAATTCGTCGGGATCTTTGTTATTGCTATTTTTTTTTTTTTTTTTATGTATGTTCACCGATTATTCGAAGACGGCTGGACCGATTTGGAAAATTCTTTTTTTGTTTGAAAGCCTATACTTCACAGTTGGTCCCATTGTAACCATGTTAGGATCTGATGATGGGATCCTGGAGAAATCGAGGGAACTCTTCAACTATTATAGGCACACCTATGGTGATTTGAGTATTTTTTACAGCAGCTCGAGCATTTGCTGTTGGAAAGCTGGATGCTAAGTGAAGTCGGTTCTTTTTTGTTTAAAATTATAGAAGTAAACCTATGCATGTTTTTCCGCACCGTGAGAACGCACCGGAGTCACATGTCTGTCACCAGCTGCGCGCCCATGGTGTAGTGCCAACGACTCATGCGCCTTGACCCCGCGCACGGCTTTCCATACACCGTTCTATGTTCAAAACGACGTAACTCGATAGTTGGGTCAATTTCTAACACGTGTAAAATTATTTATTGGGTGGTTTTAGTGTGACCTAAACGACCCGAATGTATATTTTGGTATCACTTTTTTAATGTCTAATAAAACCCGTAGAGTTCGCCGGCTCTTCCAGAAATATTGTAGAACTTTCATCCACTTTCGGACTTTTCCCCAAAAGCAGGTAGTTAGGTTTTATCGAATTAGAATAATTTTAGACGGTGACATACTTAACAAAACGATACATAATTTTTATTATAAATGACTAAGGTAAATTCTCCTTTATTTGACATACCTCCCTCATCAATAGATGTACATCTCATCTCATAGGTACCATAAACCCTTCTTAAAGAGAATTTACCTCTTCAAGTATGTGCTTTCTAAAGGACTGACGAGGATTGACGGCAAAAGAGAAATTTCTTGAAATGTGCTCAATTGGCGACGTTGACAATATTTATTTTAGTCACCTACGACCCTTGAATTGCTCGATTCAACTGACAATTTGATATAAGGCTATTTGTTTCTTGTTTACAGATAAAATCTGGCTACTAAAAGCAAATAACCTCTGCCCATAACTTCCTCTGCGTATAAGTCGTTATTTTTCTTAACCCCGATTTCACCCCTTCCCAGATGAATTTAAAAAAAATGTGGATCTTCACGATATATCTTGCGGATAACAATTTTAATCAGATTCGTGTCAATAACGGAAGTTACTTAGGGTATTTATTAAAATCCTTTGCGAAGTCTTATCGCAGACATTTTTTTTAAATTTCTTTTACTCCATATGTTGGAATAATCTCTACTTTTGGTCACTCGAGATTTACTTATAATATATATTCGTCAGCCATAGTATAAGATGAATATTATACTTTAGCGTTAATGTAGATTCGAACCATATCACATATCATTCTCTATAATATAAACAACGTTGAGTAAGGTCGACACTGTCGACAGGCATTCCTACATTTAATTATCACTAACATTTAACAGTGTCTTATTAATACCATTAACGGTTAAAATAAATACTGGTTCTCTGTTTAAATCGGTGTTTTTCATTAAAGTTGTTTATGGTGTCGTATTACCTAAATATATCTCACTACGTCTGTAGCCCTGATTTTACGGCCGCCAGTTTGAACTACACATGAACAGAACCTCCAGTCTGGTTAAGTTCCAATAGATTGATGTGATGGATACCTACCTCATCTCATTCATAAAAATCAGCCAGGGGTAAATATGAATTGTTTGGCTAAAAAGGGATCTTATTTACCGCGATCACTCGCTCCTTTTGAGAATTCCCACAGATAATCTTAACTCAACTGACAGTGACAAGCTCTTATTTATCTGTCTGTGGCGCTACAAATGAAACACTGTAGAACGTCACCATAATCTCATTAAACGAAATCCGATTACGGCGTCGGCGTCCTTTATTAGAAACATTGTGCCCGTTTAATCTGCGGGGACTTTGATACGGTATTATGCTGATGGACAAAATAACAAGCGAACGTTGAAATCTTAGACCTCTAACTTTAATAATGGGATTACATTTTGACCTCTAACTTTAATGATGGGATTAAATTTTTTCGGACGATCCTATGTCATTCATATCCGTAATATCATCATCAACTTAAGAGTTATTCTCTTGTCGGTGGAGTGTCTTGCAGCTATTATGTTCTGCGCCAGCTTTTTTGACATTTTGTTACAAAACGATCTCCACTCTTTCTTCCACTTGGTCTGGTCCATGTATCTGCGCCTGGGTTTGGCTCCACCTCTCCCGAGTTCTATCCTCCAATCAAAAATAGTTTTAAAAATTGGTCGTGTCTTATCAAATTCATAGTCATTTTTCTGCGTCTATCTTTAATAGTTTCGAGGGTAGCTCTTTTCTTGTCACCCGACTTCAAGATTTCGAAGGAGGAGGGTTCAATTCGTCGGGATGTTTGTATTTTTTTGCTTTTTTTATGAATGTTCACCGATTATTCGAAGACGGCTGGACCGATTTGAAAAAAATCTTTTTTTTATTGGAAGAGTATACTTCACAGTTGGTCCCATTGTAACCAGGTCAGGATCTGATCATGGGATCCTGGAGAAATCGAGGGCACTCTCCAACTATTTTAAGATTCTATATCTGGTCCTCTCTCTCTATTCCATCTAGACCTCGCAGCACTCACTGGATTTTCTTCATCATCTGCTTTCCCACTACTACTACTCCAGGGCCCATTGAAGAAATGCCTATCTATAGGTAGTGACATGTAGCCATACGATAAATAAATAAACTATTTTAGCTCGCTAATTACAGCTCGAGCATTTGCTTTTGGAAAGGTGGAGGCTAAGTGAAGTCAGTTCTTTTTTGTTTAAAATTATTTACCTACTTATGTTTTATTACTTTATCAGCACGGGGATGACTCCGTATGTCATGTCTGCTGATTGAGTTTGACATATCATTATATCAGACAACGTCAGAAATCCTTCCCTTAGGGTGTCGTGGCGGTAAAGCCGGGACAGCACTAGGAAAATAATTACCACTTGCATACATAAGTTCTCTGTTTATATTTGCGGCACATTTATAATGATAATTCTATTATAGTAATACCTTCAGCTAGGTTATACAAACAAGCCATTACGTTACGCTAGTAGGTACAATAATTATCTCATCTTGGACAATTATTAGCGAATGCTGCTAAATAATATCCTACATAGCACCTTTTGTTTTCGGCTCCCATCCAATTCCATCTATTATTTCCCGTCATCTGGCAAAATACCAGCGGTACTTGAAGCTTGCGCGTAAATAGCATAAGTGTACGAAATTCGGAAGTATTGCGTAGCAAGTAGGTTCTCGATATTGAAGTATTTTACTAAGTATCGAAAGATCCAAGCTGAAAAGTCCCCTTAAAACATGTTGGGTTAACGATCTGAGTTCCTACCGGGGACTGCTATTAAAATCGAATTTTGTAATATGCATCTCTATCGCTCGAATAGGCATTAGACAAGTAGGTACTGCAAAAATGCATACCCACATTATAAATGAATTCATTCATAAATTGGGTATGCAGTTCTGCAGCTGATAGTACATGCAGTGCAGTCAGCAGCAGAAGTAGCTAATAAGCGGGTTAGATGATCAGAATGAGCTTGACACGACTATTGTTAAGTGGATAAGAGCCCAATTTCTCTTAAAAACGCCATATTTTATGTATTCAAATGTTATATACACACAACCTGTCGCCTAATGTGTATAATATTGAAGGCAGGAAAATGGTGTTGAAAGTTGTGTTGTCTGCATTTGCGGATATTAGTCAGTTTTATAGATAATTGAATTATCCGGTCTTAATCCATAGCACCTTCCATGCAATGTATTAGTATGGAGGTGTAAATACACTCGATGACAATGAAAACCGGCTATCTTGTATGTAAATTTCTATACGGGATTCTGCTGTCTTCCAATCTTCAGAGGATGCGATATGCGAAGCATCCATACAACTTTTTAGAACGTCAACGAAGAGTATGATACTAGTATGATACTTGAGGAGCTTTAGACTCTTTAGAGAAACATTGCTATTCAATTGCAGAACCCGCTTTTATTAATGATGGGGCTGAGATCGATTTGTCGATAGCTCTGATTTATCGGATGTTCCCAGTATTCTCCACCGACACACAGTCATAGTTGTTAGTGAACTCTATGCCACTTGCATAAGGTTTATCTGGGAATAACCTTCACCAATACGTGCAGAGGCAAAATGATTGATATCTCTAGTTCCAGATCAGGTCAGGTGGAATGTAATTGTGACGTGTCAACACTGTCGACATCGCACTATTAGCGTCGATGTCATCAACATCGGCTATTGATCTGTATTTGTAACAACCGTTATGGATAGGATTTTGTAGTGGCAATATATCAATAATACTCGTATTCGCAAGGAACCTAGAGTCAATTCGCCTTTATTTTCCTCCTTGAACTCCTTGAACTCCTTGAAATCAAATGTTTTATGGGAGACCATTAATTAAACATTTGCTTTCAAAGCTGCTGAGAAGCAAACCTGTGGAAATCAAGTAGGACGGAGTTCTCTCTTCACTGGCAGACCATCAAGTTGTATAACAATGTTGCTTTACTTCCGTAGATAAATTCACAGGAGCTGAATATCATTCTCGCGCCAGCTTTTTCATTAATCGACCTGTACGTAGGTACGGTATGATTGGGCCCAATTGAGCCAAAAACTTTGATACTGTATATATGTTTGTGACAGTGTTTGTACACAAAAACGGGAGGTAAATCGTAATGTGGCTCGGAATTTACAAACACCCCGCACGTGACGCGGCTGAAGGTGAGAAAAGCCGAGAGATGGACTATTTCGGGAGCTGGCGTGCGGCCATCGCGGCCACTTCTATGTACATGTACAGTCAAACAATAATACCGAACACAAGGTGCCGTGTTGTAGTCACATCAAATTAAAACTAAGTACTTGCTTAGACGAAGTGTAGGGATCCACCCTAGCTATATAGCTGCGCCCACGCACATGTCCCAACCCACGGTACACAGCCTCCCTCCTCCGTTCAAAAATGCATGGAACATGTGCTTGAACGTTAACTAAGTGGTACTTTTATTACACTAGTGTGCTAGACTTTCTTCTCTGGAAGAAAAAGGGACAACTTTTTGCCCTCTGCTTGAATTGAATTTAGCATAGGTATAGCATAACCAGCGTATTGTTTTCGATTTATTTGATCACACTGACATTACAATATTTGCATACAAAGTTATGTTTAGTCGAATGTATTAGTTATAATAATGTTACTATTCATTCGTACCGATGATGGCATTCTATACAATAATTTTATTTTGACTGACATTCTCACTTTAATAAACAATTATTTTAAAGATAAAAGAACCGACTTCACTTAGACTCCACTTTTCCAAAAATAAATTCCCGAGCCACTGTAAAACATATTAAAATCAGGTCAGGTCAGGTGCAGGTTAGGTGTGCCTATAATATTTGAAGAGTTCCTTCGATTTCTCCAGGATCCCATCATCTGATCCTGACATGATTAGAATGGGACCAACTATAAAGTATACTGTTTCAAACTAAGAAATAATTTTTCAAATCGGTCCAGCCGTCTTCGAATAAGCGGTGAACATACATTTAAAAAAAATGCTAAAACAAAAAGCCCGACGAATTGAGAGCTTCCTCCTTCGAAATCTTGAAGTCGGTTGAAAACAGTCAAACAACAAGTGTGAGACATCGACTTGCTTTAACTTTAACTCATTAGGTTTGTCTCATTATATTTATGCGGCGTGATGTAATATCAGTCATATGTCATATCATAGTAGACGCGTTTGTGGTTGAGACTAATCAATTGACACCTCATCGGTTTAACCACTAACCTAACCTATACATGTCTAATAAAGTAGTATTGTTAATGATGCCTCCACATCGGTAGACGTGAATTTTAATCCTAATAATATTATTTATTTATTTGGTAGCGTACACATTACAAAATTAATTCAATTAAAACTGAAACGATGAAACGTTTCTTCTGATACCTATTAAGTTCTGTTGATTACAAGGTGTCCTAATCCTAAAAACACGTTAAGAAGAATTATTTGGTGGAAAGAATATTTAGTTTGTATCAGTAGTGGAATAACTCTTTTTTTCTTGTTCGTAAGCTCCCAAGAATGACCAACTCTAATTTACTTAATGAAAATATTTTATCAACCGACTTCAAGATTCGAAGGAGGTTCTCAATTCGTCGGGATCTTTGTTTTTTGCAATTTTTTTCAATGTTTGTTCATCGATTATTCGAAGTCGGCTGGACCGATTTGGAAAATTCTTTTTTGTTTGAAAGAGTATACTTCACAGTTGGGCCCATTGTAACCAACCAGGTCAGGATCTGATGCTGAGATCCTGGAGAAATCGAGGTAACTCTTCAAATAGACACACCTATAGTGATTTGAATATTTTTTACAGTAGCTGAGGCATTTCCTTTTGGAAGGGTAGAGTCTAAGTGAAGTCGGTTCTTTTTCGTTTATAATTATATTTAGTCATTTACGATAACACATTTGAAGTTATATATTTAAATAGAACACAAAAAAACAATCTATTGGTTGTTGAATTTATTAGTGGCATTTCTTTTCAAGGAAGCAACCGTTTTGTACACAATTAGATTACGCAGCTTTCAGAACGATTTGACGCTCCAAAAGGCAAGTCCTTGACTTGTCAGGTGATCAGACCGGTTATGTTATGACTAACGATCTCAGCAGGAAGTTAAGGAACCATTTCCTGTCGGGTTTAACGCACATTCTCCTGACCTTGGTCGCAGTCAATATTTGTAGAGTAATGTTGGCTGTGCATTTGTTTGCTGTGTCGTGACCGCTGCGTTGTTAGTATGGGGTAATGCATTATTAAACAGTGTATGGTTGTCGTGTGGAACACGGGTAGCGCAAGCTGTTTTTTTCTTGGTTGTATCATAGTGCATAACTTTCAATGTGTATAGACAGTAATTTCAAGCGACATTCCAGAAATATTAATTAAATTTTACTTTTTTATATGGAAACTTATAAAACTATCGTTTGGTACTAAAATGGTCAATCAATGTGTGTAAGTATTGAAGTGTATGCAAACAAGAATTACATACTTATATTAACAAAACAGGTCCTATATTATTGAATAAAAGTTAATTTCATTTAGGTATTAAGATTTTTTTCAAACAGATTTTTTTGTTGTTGCTGCCTAGTCATTAAAGAGCCACCAGAAAGGCTAAAGTAGAATATGTAGAAATCAACCTTATTTATAAAATAATTTTAAACAAAAAAGAACCGACTTCACTTAGCCTCCACCTTCCCAAAAGCAAATGCTCGAGCTGCTGTAAAAAAATACTCAAATCACTATAGGTGTGCCTATAATAGTTGAAGAGTTCCCTCGATTTCTCCAGGATTCCATCATCAGATCCTGACTTGGTTACAATGGGACCAACTGTGAAGTATACTCTTTCGAACAAAAAAAAGAGTTTTCCAAATCGGCCCAGCCGTCAACATACATAAAAAAAAATAGCAAAAACAAAGATCCCGACGAATTGATAACCTCCTCCTTCGAAATCTTGAAGTCGGTTGATGACCAACTATGGCAACTGTGTGGGATAGTCGACGTCAAAGATATGTATACACTTTTGCACCTTATTACAAAGGCTTAAGGTAAAAAAGTGTAGACATATCTTTGACGTCGACTGTACCATTTTTCTGAAAATGTCACATATTATTATGTTGGTGCCAATTAGTGTTACATTACAACTACAAAGTGAGTAAAGCATTTTCATTTCAAAATGTTTTTGACATGAATATATATGGTTTAATTTTATCTTGCCTGGTTGAAAGAATAAGTATGAAACAGTATGAGTGCATTTAGCACAAAATGTTGTCTGTAAAATAAGTATGAAACGTGAATGGGTATTGAATTTGTAATTTTGCAATATACTAAATAAAGTAAATACATATAGGGAATCACTAGCTTAAAATGATACCTTCTAGTAAAAGTGCCGTTAAATGGTAACGTTCGATGAATATCCTCACTATTTATAAGCATCGATATAATTTATAATCGATAGATAAATGCATGTTGCAAAATCAAATCGTTCCATTGGGTCGCGCCTCGCCTTATAAATAAATGGAGGTATCTATTCGTTGGGAAAATCGCAAGCATGGTGATTGGCGATATAAATAAACATTTGTTTTAATGGTTTTTAAGCGTAATTAGTCTAATGAACAAAAACCATCTAATTATTACGCCGTAAAACATGGTAAAACCAACAAAATGTTCACATGTTCAATCAATACGTACATATTTAATTAGGTATCAATCCCAATCTTCGTATTGGTTTTGTTTAAGGTTATTCATTAATTTATACTTATTTTGCCTTAGATCTGCGTCATACCTAATATAAATAATAAAAAGTCACGCCTAAACGAAGATATTCGGGATTAATTTTGGTTTTTGGACCATATTTGGAGCTTTTGGACTATAGTTAGGTATTGTTACGGAAATAACTTTTATTATTTTCATTTGAGTAAGAAAGATGTATTATTGACTGGATTGGAGACTGGAGACAGGATGTAACAAAAATAGTGGTAATCCGTTTAGGGGATTATCGGTATCGTATCGTGTCTAAGAAAAAGTATAGGAGAAAAAAATTGTGGACGCGAAAAAAAATTTTTTTGTATGGGAATGGGAATATGTTTTTGTTTTTGAACAAATAAAACTTGTGTTTTTGGAAAGCTCATTAAATTTCCCGTATATTTTATACTAACATTGATCGCTGTCAAGTTATAATTTATTGAGTTATAAGTTATAAGCATGTTTTATCAGTAATTACGCCAACATGCACGGTCAAAATTCATATTTTTTCAAATATTTCGTAAACCACTAAAGTGATGACTAGGGTTATTTAAAAACATTTAAAGTAGGTTTCATAATCTTTCAAATGACAATGGAACGTCGACCCTCCATAAAAAATTTTTTTTTTTGGGGTAATTTTTTTTTTTAGTTTTCCATAATATAATACGATACCAATTATGTCCTAAAACGGATCACCAGCATTTTTCTTACACCCTGTATAAATCACAAACTGGAATTTATGTCACATTTGAAAGAAAAGCGTTGAAATATACCGAAAATAAGATGCTGCGCAATAGAATATACGCAATTTTGTCGAGGACCGCGTCCCTTGGGGTCCGTGACGCAAAAAGGGATCGAAGTTTTTGTTCTACGCCTAAAAATAAGTACACACTTGCGTGAAATTCATTTTCAGGGTCCTATAAATATTTCTTGTCCAATCGGGTGCCCTTGTCAGCCTAACAACATTGGAGAAATGTATTATTAAATACGTTATATGTATAAGCATTTTACTATTATGATTCAATAAAACCTTTCCTTTTCGCCATGAATGTTGTGAAACTTGCGAAGTCGTTTAGTCTGGCCGTTTAGTTTAGAGCCATAATATTCGCAGACACGCGAATGCTGATGACGTGGGTGCAATGAATTGTATTGTTTTCATCCTAACTAACACAAGTTAGCTCTTCTTTACAGATAAACTTGTACCAACGACTTTCTCGAAACCTACGTTTATAAATATAAGGAAATTGGTATTATAACCCGCTTGCGAAAAAGTTTAGAAATTAGTACGACATTGCCCTAAAACGCGTTTTTTTTTCCTGAAAACGTCACAGGTCATTACGTTTTCATTGGTCAATTACATAGCTTTGTTGTTTTTGACAAAAAATATTAAAACGTTTCTATCAAGAATTATAATCGCATGAAGGACGAACCAGTGATAAACAAACATGATGCTAGAGCCTGCGGTTTCGCTTATCGAGTTTACGCAATCTCTATCAATTAAACGGTGCACGAGTTCATTTGAAACGGTACACTCTGCGGCTCCACTCACATATAGCTATTTATTGCGGTTTGAGTTAGATTGCCGATTGTGACTATTAACACTACTGCTGCCAGGAACACGCTAGGTGTGTTCTTCTTGTAAAGGATTTAGGGAGCTGGGCACTGGCACTCAGTGTTAAAACAGGTTAGACGAGTAGACAGACACACATAAAACCTTTGTTAAGCTAGATAGGTTTTTAAAAGAGAAAAAATTATTACCTTTATTTACGATTTCTTGTGTTAAAATCTCCATATATATGAGCTTTGCCTAAATTTCTGATGAATTTTTCAACCGTATCCGCATAAACGTATCTATTTCTTTTATTTAAACCTGTTAATTTAATGAGCACAGGAGTGACATTTTATTTTAAAACCTGTTTATAACATTGGCCTGTTTTAAATGTTAAGTGTCAAAAACAACCGGGAAAGCGACAAGATAGATATATGTGTAGAAATATTCTATTTCGGCGTTTCTAGGGTTTGTACGACGGATCTGAAATGTATGCAAGTTCTGTCGGATCCGGATCTAGATCCGGATGATTCCATACATTTTGGACCCGGATTGCAATTAGATTAAGCTTGTCCTTAAGCGGGGCTGAAAGGCATTTTATTATTCTCGAGTGAAACAATTTAAAAACTATTCTGTATCTGTCCAGCTGTAATTCAGCCACATCGGGCAGCTACTGCTAATGTGGTAACGCCAACGTCATTCGATCATAGTTTAGAAGGAATGCATGTTTTTATTTTATTAGCTACATGATTGTTTTTGCACAAATTAAAAAAAAATGCAACGGTTACAGACAATTTCGCCGTGGGTGTACTTCCACCCGGGAATGTAAAAATCTTTAAAAAATCGGTTGAATCTTCGGGGTTCTTGGAATGTGTCATGATTT
The DNA here is from genome assembly GCA_947086415.1 of Pammene aurita. Lineage (NCBI taxonomy): Eukaryota > Metazoa > Arthropoda > Insecta > Lepidoptera > Tortricidae > Pammene > Pammene aurita. The sequence goes on from OX352293.1 coordinate 36,856,351, forward strand.
GATTTGATATTAATTTGACGTAGAAGGTAGTAACATTGCCTAGATCACCTCCCTTAATTAGCTCCACGTGAGGTTCACCCAACCATATAGCAACTAGGGACAATATAGCCCAAGGCAGACTTACAACCATGCACAAATCTACAGTATATTTACTCCGACTTTACCCATATGACCTAGATCTAAATCTCTAACATCCTTTGCATTTGAGATGTACATACGTCAGTGAACGATATTTGAACGTGCTACGGATGTTATGTTATATTCTAGCATAATATTGAAGATCCGAGATCTAGACTTATCAGACAGATCCCGAGACCTAATAGTGGTTCCACACTGATGTTTTATAACATTATAAAACACAGTGTAACAAGGATGCCGATATGACTTTGTAACGCCTCAAGTTCTAATATATGCTTCAGATTTTTCTACCTCACTTCGATAATTATTATTCTCCTATATTTTTAGACAATTAACGCGACATATTATCGTGAGAATTATCAAAACAAACTATATTGTACTACAGACAGTAGCCATGTTTTCACTTCGACCTAGCCCAATCGCATTCTTCTAAGCTAAGGCGTTAAATGCATTATCCGCGGTCACTTCTAGCTTATCGCCTCCCCAACGATATCTATCGCATACTAAAATATGTCTTTATCGCTAAATTGCACGATTTACTTTACGATGGGTGCTTCGAATTATCCCTGCGTTCTTAACCTGTGTGTTTTTAGAACATGTCTATTTTTAGTCGTACGTCATTTTTTTTAGTTGATTAGCATTTAAGAAAGATAAACTGCTTATTAAGATAACTTTATTTACCACCACCAATATATTTACCACTAAACTGTCGGCGAAAATAAAAATATCGCGTCAAATCACACAGGGATTTTAATTGAATACACAGTAGTACAGTGTTCTACTAAAGCCTGTAGTAATTAGACAGGCAAGTAGCTCTTGGGGTTCTTTCGAGACCTCCGATAAAGCGCTAAAACAAGAGGATTCCTAAACCATCCTCCACAGTGTAAACTGACTATCCTGACTTATTGGAAATACAATAAGGACTTCTGAATACTGCTGATGATCGGAATAGTGTTACTATTGCCATAACTTACTTTTCACAAAAGTAAACATTAGCTATGTGCTCCAGTTCATATATTAAAGTTTATCTTTTTCTAATTGAATTTTCTGTTGCTATCGCGTTACCGTCATAACATCCATTAACTGAAGCAATATTTGTTGTTATCAATGTTTTGCCGTAAACTGGTCGCTCAGCTAATTAAATCCCAGGGTCTTTGACCCCGTTGAGGTCACTGTTTTGATCGTTATCAGTTATGTTTGTCATCGACAAATTGGTCTGATCTGGAGGTTGTTACGTGATCTTAAACTATTGCTGTCTGTTGAAATTTATCGGGCCGGTATTCCTGAAGATTATATTGAGAAATTAGATTTGTAATAAAGAATTGGATAAACCTAGAGTTTAAACCAGGAGGTGAAGGAACTTTCATTGAGAAGAACAGACTAGAGAGATACTGCACCAGCAAGAGACTCTCTCAAAATTTTTTTTGAATAAAAGCGTACCGACATCCAAAACTCACGAAGTATTTAAAACAGATTTCGCATCACAGGAGTGTTGCATCACTTTTTTTGCGAAGCTTCTAATTGGCCCTATTTAGTGAGAGACTTTGGTTATGGTTGTCAACTGACATAGTTTTTTTAATAAAATTTTCTGTCTGTGCTTTTTGTGGTGTGATAAAAACGTCTTTAAAATAAGTAAAACAAGACGTTTTAACACCCAGTAATTATTATCAGCACAACTACACACAATATCATCTGCAAAACATGTAATTTTATGTGCACTTTTAACATTTTTATGCGGGTGAGCGTATTGCTCAGTTGAGATAATCATAATTAACACTGAAAAATACGTATGCAGTCTCGAAATACTAAAATAAACATCAGTCGTTTTGCAAACAAGTGATAGTGTTTTAAATACGGTTATTGGAGCTATTCGACATATATTTTTACTCTCTTCAATTTACTGCTTTGTTTACTTTGTATCAGTAGAGTATATGATTTTTTATCTTCTTCCATCAAGATGTAGGAAAAGAATACTTACCTTCTTTAACATTATATTTCTGTAAAACTAAAATGTTTACATTTATGGTGTCATGCCACCAAAGGGACGATCACAAAGGGCCTAAATAAATTCAATTTTAGAAATCCAGAGCAATGAGCTTACAAGAACACCAAATTTTTTTTGTTTCCATATCTTGTTCGAATATTTGAGACAACGACGCCGATGATGTATTCCCATTGTGCAATGATTCTAACAAACGCATCCGTGTGGTTACGCAAGCGTCTTAATTGGGCCCGTCTATTCCCGTACCTTATCTCTAGCCACTGCCAATATTTATAATGCCAATGCGAAGGCGATGCGTAAACAAGGTATGATGTCTTTTTTTAATTGATAGAGAACACTGGCATAATAAAAACGGGAAAAAACCAAATAGACCAACTTATAACAACAACAAAAATTCGCTTATCGACCGACGGAGCTCAGAATTATCGACGAACATACATAAAATAAAACATGCGCCCTAACAGATGTCCTCAATTGCTCTCCTTTTTTGAAGGCGATCAAAAAGTGGGAAAGAGAGAGAAGAATATAATGCCATGAATAGAAAAATCAAAACAGGAAGAAAAGGCGCTCACGCAATTGAATAGCCTGAGAATAGAAACTGGGAAAAATGATATTGCGTTAACCATTTGGAATTGTGATGTATAATTATACAATAAACAGGATAATAATTTATCATGTTTACGTTGCTTCTAATGTAATATAACTAACGTACTGTGGGTTACCGTGTCTTTTTGTTTCAACAGCGATTATAAGGAATTATATCTAATCCCGACATGTAAATAGACATGGTTTATTTATTATACCCAAAAATATTTTTAGACAAGCCACTAGACAGACGCGTAGACAACAATATTTACAAAGGCAACTAGATGTTTTTATACTTTAATATTGGTAAAGATGTATTTGATTTTCGAGAATCCACTAGACAGACGGTTAAACCTTTTGCATCAGTGTTTAGTGTATTCGTATCCAATAATCAAATCTATACATATAATAAAGCTGAAGGGGGTCGAAAGTCTGTACATGGAAGATAATTGAAAAAAAGTTGGCTGGGGATACTTAGAATCGATAACAGAACACGTTCCAACAATTTTTAGAATTTTTGTCTGTTTATCTGTTTGTCTGTTTATCTGTTTGTCTGTTTATTTGACCGCGCATCACGTGAAAACGGCTGAACGGATTTTGATGAAATTTTGTATAGAGATAGTTTGAGTCCCAAGAAAGGATAATATATCGTTTTAATCCCGAAAATCAACCCTGGTGGGGGTGAAAATGGGGTTGAAAGTTTGTATGGAGAAATTTTAACCGCTGAAACGATTTAGATAGAAATGAGTATGGAGATAATTTGAGTCTCGAAAAACGTCATAGGATAGTTTTCAAACCCTTGTGGGGGTGAAAAGGGGGTTGGAAGTTGGTATGAGGAATTTTTTACCGCTGAACTGATTTAGATGAAAATTGGTATAGAGATAGTATGGGTCTCGAGAAAGGACAAAGGATAGTTTAATCTTCAAAAAAGCCCCCCCCCCATCTTACTTTAGAACCGTAGGTCCAAAAATTTTAAGAAAAATAATGGAAGTGAAGCCTGAAAAGTACTTTCAATAAAAACTATCTATCTATACATATAATAAAGCTGAAGAGGGTCGAAAGTCTGTTCATGGAATATATTCGAAAAAAACTTGGCTGGGGATACTTAGAATCGATAACAGAACACGTTCCAACAATTTTTAGAATTTTTGTGTGTTTGTCTGTTTATCTTTTTATCTGTTTGTCTGTTTATTTGACCGCGCATCACGTGAAAACGGCTGAACGGATTTTGATGAAATTTTGTGTAGGGATAGTTTGAGTCCCGAGAAAGGACACAGAATAGTTTTTATCCCGAAAATCAACCCTGGATGGGGTGAAAAGGGGATTGAAAATTTGTATGGAGAATTTTTAATAGACATTAGTATGGATATAATTTGAGTCCCGAGAAACGACAGAATAGTTTTAATCCCAAAATAAACCCTTGTGGGGGTGAAAAGGGGTTGGAAGTTGGTATGAGGATTTTTTTTACCGCTGAACTGCTAAAGATGAAATTTGGTGTAGTATGGGTTTCAAGAAAGGACAAAGGATAGTTTTCACCCCGAAAATCTACCCTAAAGGGGTGAAAAGGGAGTTGAAAATTTGTATAGGGAATTATTAACCGCAGAATCGATTTAGATAAAATTTTTCATGGAGATAATTTGAGCTCTGGAAAAGGAAATAAAATAGTTTTATCTCGGAAATTATCCCTTAAGCGGATGCAAAAGGGGTGGAAGTTTACATGGGGAAGAAACAACCAATAACCGCTGTACGTATTTAGATGAAATTTGTAATTTTTTGGTCAACGTGTTCATATTTATAACATGTTACCCGTGGATGCTTTAAATTTACCTTTATCCGCTCTTAAGAAATATTTGAAAATGTCATGAATGTCAAAGGGTTATTGCAGGTTCGAGGACTATATATGACGGACAAAGATGCATGGCCCAAAATATCCAAAATTTCCAAAATTTCCAAAAATTCCAGAATTTCCAAAATTTCAAAAACTTCAAAAATTTCAATAATTTCAAAAACTTCAAAAATACAAAAAAAAATTACGAAAAAGTCAACAATTAAATAAAATTAAATAACATAACTTCGTTCCAACCGAGTGTTCCACGACACTCACGTATTTTATTGTCCTCTGACGTTTAATGCAATCATTGGGGAATCGTCTCCATACATTGCCTTACAAAAGGTGGAGTAGAAAATGTTTTAATGGTTATTGGTAGGCTATAGGGTGGTTATTAAAATACTAGATTTGAGACCTTGAGGGGGGGGGGGGGAGCGTTGGCCGCCATCTTGGTTTAAACGTGCCATAAGTCGGTTTTTGAACCTTGGTGCTTAAACGGTTATCAGCAGGGCCCGTAATTTTCATGCCGATGACATCAATTTGACGTCACGCTCCATATAGGATGATCCCAAATAGTTTTATTGTAAATTATTAATCATTAGTCGTCAATCATTTTAATCATGTACAAATGACTTCAAAAGTACTATATTTACAGGTGGAATAAATAATACCTACAGCCTTGGCCAGAAGTGTTGAGCACTCTTGCGATTTTCATACAAAACTCGAAAGTTTAGACCCTCGTTTCTATCTTTTTTGAAGTTATTCTGTCAATTAATTCAAACTGAACAGGCATGTTTTCTTGAAGTCAGTAGTAACTGCATAGAATATTTGCAATTTGTCGCACCGACTTACATTCGCATTGTTGAGACCTCCACTTTTCATGTTTTATAGGTACCTTAAAAGTGTTATTAAGTGAAGTTTTCTAGATATATCAATAAAATATACCATTTTACGTCATTGTACATTATTATGATAGGGAATTAATACTTAACATCAAAATTGTAAACAAAAAAGAGCTATGCTCAACACTTATGGCCAAGGCTGTACTTGATACATGAAACGTAAATATAACTATTTGATTTGTTTTTATACATACATTTTATTAAATGGTATTGCTAACAACACATTACAATTGTTACGTAGAAAACAGAATTCCTCTCTAACGTAAAGCACGCCTTGTTCTTGCATTAATTCCCATGCAAAGAAAATCTAAGTCATCTTCGCGTTCATACGTAATGCAATATTCATAAAATATTCATAAACGATTAAAAACGGATATCTGTAGCAAAACTGGTGTAAAGATGACATTGTGCCTATTTACATTTATCCAACAATACCTAACAAATATATTAACAATAATTAAAACACAACAATATGTATTATTTTAAGCTGACAGCTATATAAGTCAATTAGACATGGTACTGATTATGTCAAGTATCGATATCGGTTATCTGCAGAGGTTGTTAAATGATTAATTATAACGAATTTAATCGGAATCATACTCTATGCAGCGTGACGTCATTTTTGCGTCAACGGCATGAAAATTACGGGCCCTGGTTATCAGTATACCTAAAATGTCTATGGAACGTATGAAGAAGATAAATTTGTCTACAATATTTCCATACACAATACATCTGTAAGTCTTACAGATATAAAGATACAGGGGGTGAAAAAGTGTATAATTTGTTATATCATAAGAATTTTATTTATTAGCTTCAAAGTTGTGTGCTTCGAGATAAGGAAATGAAGTCTCTACCATAGTTTTGTCATCTTCTAACGATTCTTTTAAAATATATTCAAAAGTTGAATTCACCCCTAGAGCGCTTATAGAGGGGGTGAAAGTAGTAAGTCTCACACACAAAATCAATGTTCTATTACTCATCATAAAATACTACTAGGCGTTGTCAGGTATATCTATCGATCGATCAATTCGTGTATAATTCATTTAGATTTGACAAAAAACATACATGCTTTCATACAAAAAATTTGTTTTTCAAAGAAAGTGCTTAAAAATATTTTTATTTTTTTAAACTTTATATAGCTGTCAAGTTTTTATTAAAATATTGTATAGGCTTTAGCATTTTGTACATAATGCTTGAACAGTTGACTTTATGACAAAAATGTCTACGTACCTTTCATGCTTAGAGTGATTTGACGGGAGGACCGATTTGGATGATATTTGCCGTGGACATGAACGTATAAATACAAAAGTGGTCCTGTATCGTCCGATATACACCTAAGACTACATATGTCGTTTAAATCATGCCAAAAAAAATTAATAGGATAAAAAAGTATTCATTTTTGAGTGTAGTTTCATTAAGTGGTAATTGTAAAATATTTTATTGGGACTACTGTCCTCTAGCGTATCCATCTGTCAACTTTACTTCAAGTTCCACCTCCAGGGTAGCGGGAGAGAAATTAGGGGTGAATTAGCCGCTTACTGACACAGACCGAATTCCACGCGGGCGGAGCCGCGGGCACAGCTAGTCTTAAATAATCTACGACATCCAGATGTAAGTACAACCTAAACATAAAGCAAGTTAGAATGTTTTAGTTTAATAAATATAGGAGTATAAATATATCCGAAGAAGTAGTTGGACAGGACATGCTTTTACGTAGGTATCTTGGAGAGAGACACTAGACTTGAATCTAGGTCTATATATAAACATTGTCCTGGTGATAACCCGCGTCATATTCGCTAATATCACCAATCAAACTAGGCGTAAACAAGTATCGGCGAGGTTATCGACAGTTTACTACCTACTGCCTTCGGACTGGACATTCTGGCGCTTTCTGGTGATCCTTAGTCATTAGTCTTGTGCCGTAACGTAATGGTTCTGGTACCGTGTTGGTTCTTGTCAACATTTTTTTTCTTGCAACCAGTAGTTTTTGTGACCAGTTTTTATGGGTTCTAATCTTGTATTAGGCTTTTCTATTTATCAAGAGGTTCTTAGATAAGGAATCACTTCAAAAAAATGTTAAGTTATATAATGTAGTACTTTTTTTAATGTCAATTTTAAAAAGACAACCTAATTTTTTAAATGTAATTAACTTAAAAAATTGGGTTGTCTTTTTAGATCTTTTATTGTTATTTATATCGAAGATAAAATCAGACTTCTTGTGCAAAATTTTGGTCAAATAATTTTCTTAATTACTTTATTCTACAACTAGTTTGCATTCATGAGATTGTAGTTCAGTGTACTGTTTACATATTAGGTTTAAAGAAATGCCCTCCTTACGCCATATCTCTGTACTGTCATTATCAAACTGTCTATTGATTAGTGTCGCGTTGAAGCAGGACAAAGGAATTTGCTTTGTCTCATAAATCAATATATTGAATGATAGCTGTTATACTGTTTACGTAGCTTATGTTCTAAGTGAAGATTACAAAATGCACATAAATCAGAATGTGAAACATTGTCTGCCTGCAATACACGTTATATGATGATATGTAATAATGTAAATTATATTAAATGCTTATTTGTAATATAACAATATTTGTTAACATTTAATAAACTGTACTTACAACCAGATTGATACACTGTAGTTAATAAGAAACTGAACCTTCATGAGTTTCATGACGTTGCCGTCTGTTACTGATCCAGAAAATTGTTTTTTTTTTGTTGTTTTTCGGGCAAGGCATATAATTAAATTTCACAAGGGATTTGCATAAATATAATAAGCATTTGCAGCCTGTTTTGGGAATTTGTTTGATAACAACAGGTGTCCCTGTAGACCAGTTAACAGATATCTACAACGCATTCTAGAAATGTGTCTTTGGTACGAATATATATTATCATTGGTAATTACAATGTTGATAATATGTTCGAGTCTAAGTGTTCCAATGCCGTTCACTTTTAGCAGATGAAGATAACGCTAGAGTGTTTTCAACTATCGAGTTCGGACCGCGAAAGATTTACAGTCGTGTTCTTACACGAAGTTATTTCAGACAGAATCCGTCTTGTGGATTTGATCCGAAAATAGTATCTACAGTATTCGCGTGCGTAAATAACACCGCCAAAATTATTTATTTATCCAACCACATAGGTAAAGTTCTGTTCAGTTCATTTGCATATTTGTGTAAAAATGAATCACTGTTGTGATATAATTATTATCGCTGTTCTGATTTCGGGTCACGTGAGTCGGGATGCATGAATAACAATGAACGTGGGCGAAGGTTCTTAATTAGTGCAGGCACAACCCCGACGCGACCTCTCGCCACCGACAATCAACGGCTAATTGGATAAAGTGGTCCGACACGAGCTACCGCGAATTTGATGCGCGTCCCTAAAGACCTGATCATTCCTCAACTTTACTCCAGCGGAATAAGGCCTACCGACTACCAGTCAATTGTATTTTGCTGTTAGTACGGCTTGCTCGCTGCGACTTTGTTACCAGCACCGTGAATAGATTTATTGACGAAATTTAAAATAGAATCGAGCACGAAAGGAATGTCAAGTCTTTGCTTCATGCGGGTCATGTGCTCGTGTGGTTTATTGAGAGTATTTCCAGATCGACATTATGTTATTTTCCATTCATATGCCGTTTTAAAATCCAAGGCCGGAACGTTGTTGACTTCGTTTCTGGTGCTGTATTTTCATTACGATCCCAATCATTAGGAATTAAAATCTTAAAATTTTTCGATTAAATTCTTCACGCTGAGTTTTTATGTTATAAGGGTTACTGTTTTATATTGTCTTTTTTCCGGTGAAATGTTTTACCATTTAACCCGAATATAGTCAATTCCCAATTCATTCAAAATCTATTTCGTGTTCACAACAAAGTATATCCGCCATAAATGCCAGGTTTCTGTATTTTTATCGACCCACTAAACTAGCCGAGTAATATATATTTTCAGCCCGGTAGCGTAATGGGCAAGTGTTGAAAGCACTCGATACAGCGCATTATTCAAAGAGCGTCAAGGTTGATGCAAATGCACTTATAGTTAACCAGATTATTGTAATGGCCGTCCATTCAGCCCACAACAGGTAGAATGTTATTATTGCGTTAGTTATTATGACTACCGTTTGCTAATTCCTCTCTTCAAATATCAAACATATCTTGTTGAGAGTGAAAGGGCTCTTTCACTCTCAAAAATATATGTTTGATATTTGAAGATTTATCTTTGCGGATTTCGCTAGGTGTAGCATACAACTTTGTAATGTTTCGCTTTATTACCACCTTATCCATGCATGTTTTGATGCCAAGGGCTCTATGTTTCAATTTATTACCAAAATGTATTAGCTATTTAATTGTGTTGATTTTATTCAGCTCTTCAATGTTATTTCACCCAATCATCTGCCAAAATCCTGGTCAGCTATTTAAACCTAGAATTGAAGACTGCTCCAGAAAGATTTGCATCTCTGCCAAAACGTTATTGTTTTTGTTATTGACTCTTTGTGCACTGTCTTGTTTATCAATGTCATCGCAAATAGTCTCGCTATGACTAATAGTAACAGGTGTACCTGTCCCTTCCTGCACGATGTTGCCATAATCAGTTTTATCTGAAGTCTAGGTAATAACTTGTGTTCGTCGCTATTAAATATCGATAAATTTGCATCTGATCTGAGCAAGGACTATGAATATTGAAACTACTACTGAGCCTTATCTATGACGATTTAGCTACAAAAATTGAAATCATAATGAGCTCACAAAAGGCGTAAACTAAAACACATAACTAACAACAAAAAAAGTTATTTTGCCAAATATTGTTCGATGGGCAAAAAATATTAAAATACAGATCCGTAATTAATTAATTATAAACAACGGAGCCCGTTTTCAGAACGAGTTCGTTGTATACAAGTGAACGCAAAGAGTGTCTAGTAGACATTTTTTGAGCTTTCTTTAACTATTGAAATTTTTGCAAATCAGAAGCCATGATATTAATAAGAGACAGAAAACAATGGGGTAGTTCACGCGCAAATAAAAAGTGTAGCAGAGTAATTTAGCTAAAGACCGACAAGACCGTTCGATTCCTAAAAAGCTTACGCGAAAACAGGTCCAATATCATAAACAATGGAGCCTGTTTTCGGAACGGGTTTGTCGTTTGTTCGTGTGGGCGGCCTTGAGCCGCGAAGGACGCCCGGTGTGGTGCGCGCGCGCCGGGGGCGTGGCGCGCACGCGAGAGTCGCGCATCCGCGCAGTTTCTTACCGAGATTAATTTATACTAATTGCTTATGCTGTTTCCTTATGAATTAATTATTAGCTTTGCTAGTCTGACGACGTGGTTTCTGTTACAGTTTTGCAAATAACAATGAGAGTTCCGTGCGCGTAAAATGGATTGCATATATATATACGTACTTATATCCATTATGTTAAGTTTTTACACGTGTTATTTGTAATGAAGTTGCATTATGGATAATAGGTGAAAAACCTTATCCGATAAGTAGGTACATAATTATCTTTGACGGCAATAAGGCTATACAACAATAGGTTATGAAATATGACATAAATTTAAATCATTTTTCACATACTAAATTATACTTTTACAGTGAGTTTTAAGAATAGATTACCCATAAGCTATAAACTACATAATTCTTCGTTAGTCGCTTATGTGCAAATTATTGGCAAATTTGAGTCATCATCATCAGTATCACAAACCAGGAGTCAGGACTGTGCTAGCCAACTCAAGTACGAACAAAATACGTCTGTTCACAACCAAATTGGCAGGCAAAACAAATACACAATCCCAAGGCCAGCATTTAGAGCTAGCCTATTTGCGCGTAACAAGACACAAAAAGTGGACGCACGCCACGCTATTCATTATTCAAGGGGCCCGGACGCGACGCGATGGAAATAGTAAATAGATTGCAAACGCGACCAGACTCCGCTGGCTTCATTGCTTCGGCTGTTGATCTGTTACTGGCGTTTGGGGTCGTCGATCCACGAATTTAATTGGTTTTCCAATGTCCATTGCGTTTTTGCAAGGGAGTTCCCCAGGGTTGTGTACTTGGACCCAGTTTTATTAATACAAATGTTTTGGTTTTTCCTTTTTAAGAGATATATCTTGTTAGGTATTTTAAAGAAGTTTGAATTTACTATGATGTAATGTTTATATGGTGAGATCTGTTGAGAATTATGTTGTACAGTCTACGTCAAAATAAAAAGTATCTGATGCCTACCTGATGATACCTTTAATTTTTGAGTGTCAAAAGTCATTATACTATGTAATCTCTCTGTAAAATATAACAACCATTAAAATATTTGTGAACATCCATGGAGTGGAAATCTCTGATTATTCGTGATTGTCCGTTTACATCGCCATCCAATTAATATTTCGAGGCGTGTTCGTGACGTAAATGAGACTGGTTTTAAAGAATTCCAAGTTGAGATAAGCAAAGGCTTGCAGTGCTGCATATCTGCTTGAGTTTACGCCTTTTTTAGGATTGGTGCTCATAAATACTCATAATCTTTGTAGATTCTGCTTTTACGGCTGTGTTATCTATCACCGCGTTCTATTTTTTTGTTTGTGTATTTAATTTTCTGCGACTGCGAAAATTATTCATTGGTTCTATTTAGGACTCTAAATAAATATTAAAACCATTGTAGTATATTGTCAATTTGCTGAAGGCAGCTGTTATTTGCTCTTTTTTTTTCGTTGCATGATATGAGTTATATAAAAGATAAAATACACAACCAACTTATTATACTATAGCACTAGACCCTACTCATAGTGTTGTGTTCCTGCTGGTGAGTAAGGGTGCCAAAGAGCTCAAAGAGGACCCAGTGTGTAGATGATGAGGGACCCTCTTGTTCCTTTAGCCGTCAACACAGTGAATACTCCTTTTTGTAAAGGGTCGGCAACGCGCATGTGAAACCTCTGAGTTGCCGGCGTCCATAGGCTACGGTAGCTGCTTACCATCAGACGGGCCGTATGCTTGTTTGCCACCGTCGTGGTATAAAATGTACTTATACTGTACTATTTACGTGTATTATCTTATTTTAAAGCAAAATCATTTAGCATTTGTATGTCAACATACATAGTCTGAAGTATTTGATTCTCGGGAAAACTTTCTGTTTCAGCGAAAACACAAGTTTGTAATAGTATTTTATGCAACAGTTGAATAAGAGGGGTCAAAAAAGGTGAGTGGCGTGGGTAACAATTTGAGCCGTAGGCGCAGCCGGAGGTGAAAATTGTTAAGAAAAACGCCACGAACATTTTTTGACCTACTTATACGACGTTGCATACAATACTTTTTCTACGACTAGGTACACATAGTTTTACAAAAAGTGCGAAATTGAACACTTCATGGATATTGCAGTTATTTTGTCAACATAATCAACAATAATTTAGGTTTCACCTTTTAAAACACTGTATTTCAAGAATACTAACACAAACACACACCGTCGTTATTAAATCAATTATCAAAGAGCGACAGAGATTGATTAGTAATAATATATTATTTTCAAAGTTCCCAGTTTGCCACCACAAACGAATGGCAAACGTAAAAACTACAAAGTATGTCTGTGGTTCTTTTAATTTTTTCTTTTTTAAAGTTTTTTTATTTGAAAACGCTACGTTTATTTAGGTTTCTTAGGTTGGCAGTAATTTATTTTCTTCTAAAGTCGTGACTGCACGCGATTCTATTTTGGCGCTTTTATTTAAGTTGTTTTTTTGGGGAAAATACTAGATAGACTTGTCTTCGAGTATATTATCTATGTGTTTCATCGAGTATATAGATGATGACGAATGTATAAATGATAGATACACGGGAGTAGAAAAAAATAATATTTGTTGGGTTCACAGGGCACCTCTGTTATCAGTTGCATTATATCACATAATAACTCTAGGGTCTTTATGAAGAATAGACTAGATAGACTTTTTTGAAATTGCATAAGACATGCTTTTATATTCGATTTCGACTTTGGTGTTGTTGAACGTGTTTATTGAACAAAGTCAATTAAATATATTTCACGCATGTTCTCCATTATTAAAGTTTGATATCAAGATTGTTGAGCTAGATAAAAAAATCATCTTTGCTTTTGATATTAATTTCGCACATTATTAAAAGGACAACATTAGGGCAATCTTAGGGCACTGAAATAATATTTCATCTTATTTCCAAATAGCATAAGTTTATGTACAGTCTGGATTAACCTCAATTGCTTCTTAATCCGAGTTATCGCAAATTCACCAGCTGAATGCTAAAAAAAGAATCTGCCGGCCGCCAAGAATTGGGTTCGAAACTTCGGGCTGTTTCGGAGACAAACGACTATTAGGCTCGCATTCGAGTTTTGCCTTCGATGTCGATGCCGGCTGCCGGCATCGCCAGTCATTGACCCGCATTTGCGCAACGCATATCTTTAAACCGATCCTTCTTATCTCAACAGGCACGTGACTTCTTTCTAGAAACAACCAGAAATCTGCTGATCGAAGCTAGTTTTGGAAAGTGGAAGTTAATGAAAACATGTTATCTGCTCACGAAAATATTGATGTTAACGTTTGTTTGAATAGCAACGGCGACAGCGATAACAGCTGACGTGAGGAACCAGCCTCTAAAGATAAAGATAAACTTTTTGGTGTATTTGAATTAGGTATTTAAGGAAACCTACATGACGTGGTTGAGAAAGTTGAAATAAACAACAGGCAACTTTAATAGCAGTAGTTTATTACAATGTAATTACAGTGTGTTCTTTGAATTTAAACGCGCAAGATCTTTCTTTTTATATTGCAACGACAAATAGGTCAATTGCTTCTAAATTAGATATCGGAGAATCAGCAGTCTTATTCGTTCTATAAAAAGAACGAGTAAACAGTGAAATAAGCTGGAGAAATATAACATTCAAAAGTTAGCTGGAACCTTTTCTTGTCATTACACGGTACTAAAGAGAATTTGAATACGAAAAGGTTTGAAAACTTGTACAAAGGAATGGAAACATTACGCAGACAAAGCAGAGTTGGTTGGGCGGTGTAGCCAGGCAAAATGTTTGTATGTCTCAGCTCGGCCTTGCTCGCAAAGTGGATAATCACGGCTCAACTCGTGAATGTGTCGGCTCTAGATTGGATAACAAATTTATGTGTGTTTACGAATCAATTTGCATGTTCATACAAAAGATCCCTGATTTAAAAATATGTTTGCAGCGCGATCGTGACTCCACAGAGCGACGGCAGCTTTATACACGGCGGAAATTAAGGGATCAGCCTTAGCTTCCATTATTATATATCTCTCGGCAATTCTTCGGTTGTTATCCACGTTGTGTTCGCAAACACTCGTTCATGGAGTCTTCACTTTAATAAAATCAAATGAATGAGTCGATGTTTGACTCTTTTATATTTGATAGAAACTTGAGTTATCAAGATTCCTAGTACGATTTTTAAGACGCGTCGTTTCGGCGTAAAAGTCAAGACTTAGGTGTCTTGTCTACAACGGAACATAAATAAGAGCCAAGAGTGTCCCACTGCTGGGCAAAGAAGAAGAAGAAGAAGAAAGTTCAAATTTAGACTCACAAAACTGAATTTTCCACCGACAGCTCCATGAATAACCGCGCCGAATCCTTCCTCTGGGGAACGTCGTATCTATATAGGCACTTGTATCCTCCGATTCAAAAAGTAACTTTAGCCGCTGTTGCGAATTTCAATTGGCTTCTTAAAACCAGAATCAATTGAACATGTATCGGCGCGTACTGGTACATACAGACACACTAAAACAAGACGAGGCAATATCATGTTCGGTAATTGTAAAGCAAGCGTATTTAATTATAAAGTTTCTAACAACATATATTTGCCGGAAACCGGGTTACCGTGAGAAAGTATCATAAAGATATAGTCTATTTAGCTGCTCATTGTGGCAATATAAACTGAATCACTTTTTATTACTTGCCGGACGTGGTCAACATAATCTCGGTTATGGCCTTCGAAAAGTAGCCCTTTTCTCTTGTGGTAATATCATCTGAAACTAAAAGCATGTGTTCAGATTTAATAAACTACAGCGTATGTGATTCTGGTTCAATTAATAAAGGAGAACAAGAAATATTGAGTAAATAAAATAGTTGACAATAAATCATTTTAAAATGTAAATATTTATTTTACGTCACACCTGGCCATAATGTGAGTTTTATCGCACGCTACGCGTACGTTAAAACTCGCATTATGGCCAGGTGGAGACGTAAAATTGTGTACTCACCACGGGCAGTAAAAAAGAAAGCCCTCTATGGCATATTTACAACCCTCGCCTGCGGCTCGGGTTACAAATACCTGCGATTTCGGGCTTTCTTTCTTTTACAGTCCTTGGTAAGTAATGTACTATTATTGCATGGTCATGGCGTCATGGGTTTAAATTACAGTGGTTTTATTCATAAATAAATGTCTAATGTTTATGTTTTTAATTTCGTGTCTCACAAAGTTCTACAATTATTTTTTTGCATTCCATCATATTCTAGTGGTATGCTGCATCTATTGCCCCATAGAATCGGTCCAAAACCCAGATTTTATACTAAGTATATAACATGTTGTTGTTGTAGGCGAGTTTTCCTCATAAATAGTACCCCCTGCGCATATTTTCATCAATCATTATTAACTACCAATGCTATGATTTTCTTATTTAGTTAAGTAGCTATATTTTTCCCTTTGATAGACTTGATTATTTTTACAATATGATTCTTGTCCACAGGTGTTCGGAACGGTGGAGTTGCCGGACAAGCCGATCATGCTGCCGCCCTTCGTGGAGGCGACCCACTGCCTCGGCTACCACTTGACGCGGAAGGGCCGCGCGGTTGCCGACCGTGTCGTCTCGGTGCTGGGCTATGCCTGCCCCGACATCACCTACAGCCCTAGTCTTTATCCCATCACGGCTGCCCTGTTACACTTCATGCCTGGTAAGTTCCTAGTAACCTATGAGATCCTGGTACTTGAATTTGAAAGGCCGAAAACTGCTGATCAAAAAGCCCCGGTAACTACATAATTATTTATTCTCCACCAGAGATGAGCGAGGTTGCTTTCCGAGGAATGTGTTTGTTAAGAACCAACCCTAGAGCTGGGCTGTGCGAGGATAGGTAAATTAAGTAATTCTAGGTATATCCTCGCTCATCTGTGGTGGAAACGAAGCCTTTCTCTGTTGCAAGGCAGCAGTAGTTTCAGTTTTTATAAGAGCGAGAAATCTCACCTTCCAACCCTGAAAGGAAACTAGGTCTTGTTGTGAGGTAAGTTGGCGCCACAAGGATAATTTAATGCTTCCTGTTCCAGTAATACGTATGTCCATTAATTCCTATGTCAATATTTAGCACGAAATTGCACAATTCCGGAAAAATTGGCCAATGTGAAATGTTTATTTCTAAATTGGTTCACTGAATTTTCCATTAGTTTGCTCAGTCTAGTTAGCATCTGGTCAATTGAACAAGAATTTAAAAGCAAGAAGTGACCTAGAACAAATTTCGGCAGTAAAGCGAAATGAAACGAATTATTTGTACCAGAAGCACTTAATAATTCTCTCTGTATATAAACTTCTAGGCCGATTTTCGGAGGCCAGATATGAAATTTAAATTTATAACTTACGTTCGGTGTAATAAATCATAAGTCATGTTTCCTGTTTTATTGGGAAAATGAGAATAATTTATACATTGTTATCACAGGTTGCGACCTTTCCGATGACTTGTTATCATACGCGTTACGAATCGTGAGGAGATAAGTTATTTATAGCTAGAGCGTTGACGATGTGTTGCATGTTACAATCTTGATTCTCTCTAAATAATTAGTCATCGTCATCGCTTATCTTTACTTTACCACGATATTATTTAAAAAATCATATTAAGAGCCTATCCATATAGACTATCCATGGTAGAGTAGCGAATTATTTTCTATAATGTCATTTTATAATTGATGGAAAAGCAGAAAAATGTTCTATTATCTAAATTTACGATTCGAGTTATCTATTTCTGTCTAATTGACTATCACTACCGGAAATAATAAAATGATTATACGTCTAATACGTGATCTATGAATTACTATACGTATTATCACCCATTTTACTTTTTCTAATTCAATTTATTGTGATTAGTTTGTACAGCTACCAGTTTTAGAATTGTAAAAGTTTAACGCCGTCTGTTACTTTTATTTCGCCAAGAATTTAGTATCAACAGACGTAAACCGGTTACACGAATCGTCAATTCAGGAGCAGAGGCGTCACCGAGCTTTACGTCGCTGTCGGACTAATTCAGTAATGAGTGCGAGGGGCGATAATTGAACTCGGCAATAGGCAAATGGCCGGATAGTCTCCTGTCTGCAACTGCGTCACTGCCTTTCAAACTGCAAACAATATTCAACTCTGTTCCATCTGTCTATGAACAATAATCCATCAGGTAAATAATGTTAACATAGTATCTCCCGTCGATTTTATCAAGATCTAAATTGGACTCTCACGCTGCGTCTCAGAGTTCGGAATGCGTATTGCTTTTTGGCTTCCCACCGCAGGGACTCCATCAGGAACGTCGCAGATTTGCATTCCGTGCGTCGTGCTTGCCAATTTCGAGTCGCTTCCTACTCTCTCATGCAATTGTGCGAAATGCGAACACGCTTGTGATCGATATGTTGTTATTTTCGTATCCTATTTCGCTAAATTGAGCTTGATCGATGTTTATCAGAGTTTGAATTGGGATAAGAACGTGTGGCATCACACGTGAGGAGGCGGTCTGAGCTCGGGTTGCGCCGACGTATCAATTTGGTCACCGGATGGCTAGAAAAGTGACAATTTCCTCCATTGTCCTCCGCCACGTCGATTATGATACCCAAGCATACAAAATGCACTTCTAACTTTATCTAGAAGCATCTCTTCGTACAATATATTGTTATTTTGTACTTACTTGATGGATGACTCGTGTAAACAATACAAACATTAATCAACGCCACATAATGTAATATCATGGGAACCGGCGTGAAATAGTCCTGACAATGGACTCTGTGGAGTTTCATAGAGTTTTATTCATCAGAGAGTTACGTAATTAACATACGACGCACGGTTCGTGAATCTTTTCATCGGATATATTTTTGTGTACGCGGTTTTAATTAATGGCATGCAAGTTTAAGTAATTAACCAACATTTCTCGGGAGAATGTCGTTGAGAGCCGGGACAAACTTGTGTCTGAAGTTGAGACTTCCCTTAAAGAAGTTTCAGAATGGGGTCGACTAAATTTAGTCCATTTTAACCCTACCAAGACACAGGTTTGCGCGTTTACCGAAAAAAAGCTTGCGTTTGTCGCTTCACCTCGTTTTGAGAGCACTTCCTTAACTGCCACTGCCAGTGTCCGAATCCTTGGCGTCGACATTTCGAGTGAAGTCCAGTTCCGCGGCCATTTAGAGGGTAAGGCCAAGTTGGCTTCAAAAAAGCTCGGTGTGCTCAACAGATCGAGACAGTATTTCACTCCGGCCCACCGCCTCCAGCTTTACAAGGCACAGGTACGCCCACATATGGAATACTGTTCTCATCTGTGGGCGGGAGCGCCCCAGTACCAACTTCTCCCTCTGGACCGCATCCAACGGAGAGCGACTCGAATTGTCGGCTGCCGGGATTTTACGGATCGGCTTGACTCCTTGGCGCTGCGTAGAGATGTAGCCTCGCTCTGCATCTTCTATCGCCTCTATCACGGAGAGTGCTCCGAGGAATTGTTCGGATTAATCCCTGCCGCCTCTTTCCGCCATCGTCCTACGCGACAGCATTACCATCATCACCACTTAGATGGTTGGCAGTTCTCAACTGTGCGTTTCTCGAGAAACTTCCTGCCTCGCACAACAAAACTGTGGAATGAACTGTCGTCTGCGGTATTTCCGGACCGATACGACCTTCAAGAAAAGAGCGTATTCCCATCTTAAAGGCCGGTAACGCGCTTGTGACCCCTCTGGTGTTGCGGGCGTCCATGGGCGGCGTTAATTGCTTACCATCAGGCGATTCGTCTGCTCGTTTGCCTCCTATTTCATAAAAAAAAAAAAAATTTAAGTCGTCGAATAACACGTCGATTTTGGCTCGTGTTTCGCATGCGTCGAAAAACACCGGTCGAATGTTTTTATTATTGCCGCCGAGTCAAGGTCCCTAAATAATTATTTTTGAACGTTCCCCGGCCGTGACATTGGTGTTATCATGCAACGCGAGATACTGGGAGAGTTCAGACGGCGTCATCGTTTTCGCGCAAAAAATAACGCGGTCTCTAATAGCATCGCATAAAAGCGCTGGGTTTAGTGGCTGGCGTACGGCCAGGCTTGGCACCGCCCAGTCTTGGAACAAGTGCTACAGGATCCGTGTTTTCGTATCTTTGTACCGCTCGATGCTTACCGATGATTTAGATATAACCTCTTTGTACGCGTACCTCTGCACTTGTTATTTATTCACATCGTAAATTTTGACATAAATTCTTATGTATGCTTTGAAAATTCCGGAATAAGAATGTATGAAGCGAAAGCCAGATGCTCAGCGCATTTATTCATTCATTTAAAATAATCTTATTGAAACTCGATTCCGTGTGCGATTCTGTGACAAAGGTTGAAGGGTCGTACAAAAACGTTGAATAAAACACTCATTACATGCTGTTTGTCGTGAATCTGTCGGAGCGCGACGAGCCTTCCTCTTCCGGTAAAGTGCTTTAATTAATTTACCTTTGTACTTCGCTTATACGGACCTAAGATCTTTTTCATTAACTATCCCAAATTACACGTCCGACGTCGTCTTTTTTCAAGCTTTTGTTTGAGTCACAACATTTTAGGACAGGTGGTACTAAATTTTAATCATTCACTTATTTTGTTTATTTATACATACCTGGTTCCATTTATTTTCGACTCTTTTGTTTTGTTATTTGGAACTAAATAAAGCGTTAATATTTACGTGCTCGTATTTTCTTAAACTTTAACGGTTTGTAATAGTTTACCATGTTGGCTAAAATATTTAAGCATCCCGAACATTTATATTTCATTTATTTTTTTAAATATTCTACGTTTCTTTTGTTTGATTCCCTCTTTTAACCCCCTTGGTGGCGATAGTATCGTTTTGCGTGACCATGTCGCATGTTGCTCTCACTAAACGAAATAGTAAATACCTATTCCTTATCGGAGTCAACCCTAACGTAAACATAAGTTACGCGCACTGTTTTTCTTTTAAATTACATTTTTACACTGAGACGAAAGCTGATTAGAGATAAATTTCATTGTAACAGCCGGGTGCAAAAATATCTACGCAGCAATACGCTAAAAATATATTAATGCCGTTAACTAGGGTTGATGTCGTGACTGTTTTAACTAACGTATATGCTTTAGTTAGATATGATGTAGGTACCTAAAAAGGTGAAAATGGTGAATTATACGGGCTTTCAGTGCCGGGGTTTTTCGTACGGGATCCCGGTATTACACAAATAAAAATCTCGGGGATTGGAAGCCCTACTGGAATACCCCGCAGATAATTTGTGCACGCATAATTAAATTAAGCTATCATCTTCGGTTGAGAGTGTCAGAACGCTACGACTTCACATTTTATGAGAATATATGTTTAACCCTCTGTTTCGCTCTTGCATTGTTAGATAAAAATTGATCAGTTTCAAAAACCGCCGTTGACAAACCAAAATAGAAGAATTTCGATAATTAAAGTTCGCGATGAACATACCTATAACGCGCCATGCTTCCACTGTAAAGCAGAATTCATAATTCAGTGGAGTATTTTGACGGCACTCTCCATACATTTCACAACCGCTTTGTATGCCAGGAGCTTGCAAATTACTCCACTGAATTATGAATTCTACTCTAGTGTGTGTATCATGCATGTGCCTGCTTAGTATATAAGGACCCATGTATCCATGTATTCTTTAGTAATTATACCTACACATCTATGCGAGTCGGGTTATTTTCTTACTATCCACCGGCCGCCACCTTTATATGGCGACCCTGCCAGGATTAAAAAAGTATGACGTGGTGTAGTGAGTGTATCATACATAGGTCCTTATGTATACTAAGCAAGTACACGCATGATCCAGTACGCCACCTCGTTAATGTAGATTAGAATCCCATCAAAAACATAAATGTGAAAGGCTGCCAAGTTCGATACTATGGGAATGCTTCGCCTATAAAAGAAATGAGATCTGAATAAGTACCAAGTTCCATAAAAATACCTCAAATCATAAATAGTTATAGGAATGCACACTTGATTTCCAGCAGTTTTTAAGGTACATTTTGAATAAGTATCACGTTACATAGAAATACCTAAAATTATAATAGTCAGAGAAACGCACACCGGTTTTTTAGCAGTTTCCTGATAACATTTATTATTTTCAGTACTTTTTAATGATGTTACTTGGCAAGTTTTCACACACCACACACCTTTTCAATGCAATGAATCGACACCTTTGGACTGCAATGTGTCAAGTATATAATTTTCTATTAAAACTTGCCAAGTTACATCATTAAAAAGTACTGAAAATAATAAATGTTATCAGGAAACTGCTAAAAAAACCGGTGTGCGTTTCTCTGACTATTATAATTTTAGGTATTTCTATGTAACGTGATACTTATTCAAAATGTACCTTAAAAACTGCTAGAAATCAAGTGTGCATTCCTATAACTATTTATGATTTGAGGTATTTTTATGGAACTTGGTACTTATTCAGATCTCACTTCTTTTATAGGCGAAGCATTCCCATAGTATCGAACTTGGCAGCCTTTCACATTTATGTTTTTGATGGGATTTCATTTATTTTTGTTAGGTGTAGGTTCTTTATTATTTTTTTATCACTTTTGCTTTAGGAAATGTCTCATTCCACTTAGGTATGTACTTTATACTATACCCTTTATACTAAGCGTCTAATTCTATTTTACTATTTATTTATAGGTGATTTTTACAAATAAACTGGCTCCCTACACCTATAAAATGTACCTACTTACATATAATTACATACATCAATAACGTACTTTATTCTGTTTGTAAGTACGCTACCTACATAGATAATTAATAACTTGGTAATACCTACCTACCAGTAGGTATTATAATTGGTGGCCTATTATATAGCCCTAGAAGTGCACCATCCCATCTCATCCCGTGGCGTATCGGAGGGTGAGATGGGCAGTAGTATATATAATTCCATCTTAGAGTATATATGATTTCCATGTTCTTGAATCTGCGATTTTATTAGTTGTAAAATTAGAAATTATTTAGACTATGCGAGAAAAAATAGTCTTTTCATTTTTGTTTTACCTAGTGACCTGCTTTGTACTTCGTAAATCGTGGGTTCGGTTCCCGCAACAGACACACACAGAGTGGTGAACAATTTTATTGTTCTTGTCTTTAAGACAAACATGTATTGTCTTAAATTGGTATGTATCTAAATTTAAATAAGTCTTATCTCATTTCCACTGCATACCTACTTATAGTAGAACAAAATTACACATTCGTTGTTTTCGAAACTGACTCACACTTGGCCGTTTTCAGATTTTTACTTTATTTCGACCTAAAGACAAACCTTCGAGCCAAATTTCAGGTCGGTACGACCATTGGAAGATAGACCCACTTAGTTCATTATGACTTCATAGTAGAACAAAGTTACACCTTCGCTATTTTTAAAACTGACTCACACTTGGCCGTTTTCAGATTTTTCCCTTTACTTTGACCTTAAGACCTATCTCCATGCCAAATTTCAAGTCAGTACGACCATTGGAAGTGGTCTAGGTTTTTGATGAGTCAGTGAGTCAGTGAGTGTATAGTAAAAATAGCGATTTTCTGACGTCAATATCTCAAGAACTGCTATAGGTAGAATAATGAAATTTTGTATTCTAGACAACTAAGGGGGTGTCAACAGACACTCGAAATTTCATATGCGTAGATAAAATATGTTTTGAGTTATAGGGTGGTCGAAATTGGCCCGAAATGGTTCGTGTAATATAACCCACGGCCGGTGTGTCGCTTTTTTTTGCTCGAACTTGGCGGACACACTGGCGTGTGTCTAGATATCATTGTTAAGCACACTTCCTCCCCTCGCAAGGTTAGTACCGCCTCATAACCCAGTACACAGCCCATCTCGACAATAAACGAGTATATTATCCACTAGAGCCGCCCACGGCTGTCGGATGACATAATTCAGACCTAGGCTATGACACACCCGGCAATCTAAGTCGATTGGATGAATGGGGTGATTCTACTCGGTACTGTTAGGTAACAAGGTTTTCCGAACGGTACCGTTACTATAGAAAACGTTACCATTTTCTGCTTATGGTTCCTTTTTGGAAGGGTTTATTCCTTTAAAGCGAATAGCTAATAATAAAACTGTTTATACTAATGTTTAAATAATTCAGAAGATTTAACTAAAGTATATTCAGTGCCTTGTAAATTGACGCGCATCCAGCACTAGACATGTCTCTATTCTATATTAGATACACATACTTTCCCTAGACTCACCTAGTCACCAACCACTATTATCACTAACATATATAGTATAAAACAAAGTCTCTTTCCGCTGGCTGTCTGTCCCTATGTATGCTTAGGTCTTTACTACGCAACGGATTGTGATGCGGGTTTTTAAATAGATGATTCAAAAGAAAGGTTTATATGTATAATACATGTATATTATATTTAATATCAGCATTGCACCCGTGGCGGGTAGCTAGTAATCTACAAAAACCAAACATGGATATCTCGCTTCTATGATGAAAAATCTACGAAACATAATTTGGTTCCGGTACAAATGTCCTGATGTGACGTCAATTATTAACTTATCCATTTATCTACTAAATTGTTCGAAATATTACCGAGTCATGCACTGACACTATTCCATTGAAATGGTTTTTTATCATATTCATGACTGCGATTATTACTGTTATATGTACGATAGCTTAGCTAAATAACAATAAGGATTAGCTTAGATTAAATTACAATACTCTTTAATTAACACAGTCAACAATCAATGTACCTTATTTACGTATTATCAGCAAGCATCATTAGTTAGTTTGATATGACATATATACTTATATGAATTCTTTCCCCTTTTAAAATTGTCGCGGAAAAACCAAGTTCAAGTATAATACGAATATTTTCATCTTTCGCTAATAGTCTCTGGAAATCCGCGGGTCGGCCGTGAACGTCGAAAATAGAAATTTCGTTATCTCACTCTCTATCACTCTTGCATATTCGAAAGATAGTGATGCAAATAGCCGAATCGGTCGCTCTCACTTACAAAAATTGTTTATTACACGGATTTTTCCGACCTTCGCATGCAAGTTTGGCGACGTCATTGGGGTGGAAATGTGGATGTGTCGTGTGGTGAGTGAAAAGTTACGGGCGGTCGAAGTTTACACTCTGAATGGTTTCTTGTCACGTAAACTCGGCTTTGTGTTAGTCCCAGTCTGCAGGCCGCCCAAGGACAGTATAATGTCGATGTTTAAGTTATAATTATATTACTTTTGCACTTTAGTGCATTGTCGAAAAATGTATAGCTATTTTTATTTATTTCTTTACACATTTGGGAAACAAACATGCGGATACAATACAAATACTCAGTCAGATGATACATTCACAAGCCAGTTTCCACAAATAAATATTAACATTTCTGTTGTCATTTTTAATGTTTATTGTACGAGTATTTGCTTATATACCAATTAACCTAAAGAGTTCAATGTGGAAATACGATTTTGGGGCGAATAGGCGTAGCTCAATTTTACTTGAATAGTTTATTTTTTGATTTTTATGTTTGCTACGTTATTTTAGATTTTTTTAGTTTACTGAGTAATTTAGATTTTTGAGTTTGATGCGTTACGAATAACGAGAACTGTTTATTATGCCAGAAGTCAGTAAGAATTTACCAAAATTAGCGTAAGTATAAGAATTTACTTGTTATAATTCTTCTTTTGTTTCGTAAAATAATGGAATTTATCTTGTCCTATAAAATAAACGAGTAGTAACCAACTTAAAATCTCGGGTTCCATAGACGGATCAATGGAGTCGGGTTCAGAAATAGATGTACCACCAGCCGCACCGGCGTCTGTGAAATTTAACGCAATCCGAACAAACAACGCGTTGGAAGTTCAAACCGAAACTGTTTGTAATTAAACTGGTGAAAGAAGTGCTAAACGTAATACAATTTTATTATATAAGTTAACGCAGAAAAAAGTTGATGATAATGTTTAAAATCACATGTAAAAGAGTTCTTTGCATACGATTGATGATAATTTAGTAGACGATATAGGTCACAAGTTGATGATAAGATGAGAGATTTTTTTTTTAAATTTGATTATTACAAAAAAATATGACAAGCCTTGCAATTTGTAACTTTAATGCTCTAGCAGATCATCTGGTAGACACATCTAAGAGTAGGGAACCCTTTTAGCCATAAATCTGCCCATTATTTAGTACCTCTAAAAGCATCACATTTATAATTCAGCTTACAATGTGACATATGTAATCGTAATAGAACTCTTTAATATACAGATCGATGATATTCAATCTCGCACATTCCCGGCTCCAGGAAGTCACGTTATCCATTATCGAGCCGGATCAAAGTTGAGGATTAACAAATACGGTTTTTTCTCCAGCCGTCTTTTTATAATGAAATGAGAAAGTAATATCCGCTCTTTTCGCTTCTTGAATATTCATCAATTTCGTCGTCGTATATTTCTTACCTTCATTTATTTCTTATTTTATTACGTTTAATTACGCGTAGGTACTACAGATGTTATAGGCGTATGTTAAGAGTGGTAGTTCACCACATTTTCCACTTATCAAAATCTTTGTCCAATGTTTTCAATTATTTAATTTTTAAATTCGACTACATGTTTCTTCAAAACATAGATCAAACCTTGTTCTTTCATAACACAAATTGACCCTCGTCTCCATCAAAACCGTTGGGGAAACCTTGCTTTTCTATTTTGTGGTGTAAACATTTGACATAAAGTTTCTGAACAAATTCTGTAAGTTATAATGTAACACTCGCCACAAACGCTGTTTACTAAAAAATATCATTTACCATTCCATATTTAGCCTTACGCTAGACTTTGTAGTAAGATATCCAATATCTCGACTCGTTCGTTCATGTCACGTACGACGTACAGTCTGCAACTAGGTCCCTAACCTCTAAAGGACTAGCTATAAGGTCTGCGCGAAGCTGTGTCGTCGCCTGTACTTTATGTAGGTCAAGATATTGTGAAGCTTAGAATGGGCACTTGCGAATATCTCGCTCTCGGCTATTTGCAAAGGACTCTTTGGACTTGTATCTCCACTCAACACGGTTTCACTTTTATCCGTCATACCCATTTTATTCAAACATTTCTACGTTGTCGCGGATATGTTTCGGTCTCTTTTGTTTCTGCTAACGAGACATGAGTTATAACCAGACATCTCTAACACGAGGCACAATAAGATAGGTGAGTTATGCGACTCCTATTACGCGCGGTGAAGTTGGAAACTGTCTGATGGACGAATGAAACAATAAATCATTATAATTATTTAAAATGTGCTACAACTTGTATTGTGTGTGTGTAGCAAATATACATGAAATCGCTCGACTTCGCTTGACATTGTCTACATGCAACGTAAAAGCTTTTGGATCTTCATTTATCAATGTTCATGCACGTTTTGTTATTTATTTCCAAAAGTTTATTTTAACAGCGTTTAATAGCTATTTTTGCAAAATAAAAAAGTGAATCCGTGCGTAAAGGTCTTTCGTCCTCATTAATTACCTCTCGGGATGGTTTAAGCTTCTTTAAGAACTTCATTTTATATCCTAAGCAGTAGACCGCTATAATGAAAAGATAAACTAATATTTTTCTTTAAAAAAATCCTTTCCGGTACACCGACCTATAATCGTCGTCTTATCTTACCTTTTATCCTTGCATCTTGCTGAGTGCTTCGACCCGCGCATCGTTAAGGAATCTGGGTCGTGACCCCTCGGGGAACACTTCGCTATCTTAATTTTCTCCATGCTCTTGCGTTTTGTTCCCACTAGCTAGTTCCGAAGTCCGTGGCCATTTGAGAGCAACATTAGCATATTTCTTCCAATTTATTGCGTAGTCCTGGGATGTACGAGGTGCGGTCCAAAAGATTCTGGCTGGAGAAATTTGGCGGCTTAAAAAAAAAAATGTCATCGCGATTGTCATTTATTCTGCTTTTTCGTGTATGGTTTTGGGGTTTCTGTTGGTTGTTGTTTTGATTTCACGGCGTTTTAACGATAGTAAGTCGGAAAAATTTCGAAATGTTCAAATTGGAATATCGCTCCGTGAATTCCGTGATCAAATTCCTGACTAAGGAAGGGGTCAGCCCGACCGATATAAAAAAAGATTAGACGCCGTGTACGGGGATACTTCTCCGTCATTTTCCACGGTAAAAGAATGGAGTAAGCAGTTTCGTTTAGGGCGGGAGTCCATTGACGACGAACCTCGCTCCGGCCGGCCTGTGGAAGTACTCACCAAGGACTGTGTCAAATTAGTGGAAGAGGACATTCTGAGTGATCGAAGACTTAGACTAAAGAAATAGCGGCAAGAACCGGGCTTTCGAAAACTTCAGTACTTAGGATTCTTCATGAACATCTTCACATGAATAAAGTTAGTGCTAGGTGGGTACCCAAACTTCTTTCGAGCTTGCAGCGAACTGAGCGAAAAGCGTGTTCTCAAGAAGTTTTAGATGCGTATAGGCGTTACGGAAAAAGTTATTTGGAGTCGATTGTTACGGGAGATGAAACCATGGTTTTGTACTATGATCCTCTGTCGAAAAGGGAATCGATGGAGTTGCGTCGTCTTGGTGAAAAGCCACCTAGAAAGGTCAAGGTAACGCAATCCACCAAAAAGATAATGGCAACGGTATTCTGGGATTGTTACGGAATACTAATGATTGACATAAAAGAAAGGAATACCACGGTAAATGGCACCTACTACGCTACCCTTATTGAGCAATTACGAGAGGCGATCAAGCAGAAGCGACGTGGAAAACTCAGTAGAGGTGTTCGGCTTCTCCACGATAATGCTCCCGTTCACACCGCTGCAATTTCCAAAGCTGCTGTAGCAAAATGTGGCTTTGAGGAAATTCGCCACCCGCCTTATAGTCCCGACCTGGCCCCAAGCGACTACTATTGAGACTTAAGTTCTTCTACTATTGTTCTCGAGACTTAAGGCAGACTTAAGGGGAAGACGATTTTCTTCGGATGATGAAGTGGCTCAAGCTGTTTTCGCCCATTTTGAGGACAAAACTCCAGAGTCTTTTTTTAAGGGGATAGAAATGCTTATCACGAGATCTGCAAAGTGCGTTGAAATAGAGGGGGACTATATCGAAAAATAAAAAAGGTTTTGTAAATATATCTACTTGTTTTCTTTGTTAGGCCGGACACTTTTGGACCGCACCTCGTATCTAATTATAAGCTATAGAAAAGCTCTGAGTATATTCTATTATATATCATATTTTAGACTCCAGTAGAATTTTCTTGCTTTTGTGTTTATATAAGATTTTTAAAGAAGATATATAGGTAGTATATATACTAACATGAACGATGTACGGGTCTATACCCTACGGCTTAATCATATGAATCAAAATCACAACCAGTGTTATTGTTTAAAGTGCTTGCAATTTTCACTGAACACACATTTTCGTTAAATTTCAACGACGGCACTTTTACACGAAGCCTATCAATAAATTAGCAAGCGTGAATCAATTACTATTTAATGGACTAAGAGCTGGCTACGTCAGACATGACAATAATGAGAGCAATGAAACCTGTCTAGTTAGATTGCTTTACCATCCTTATTGCTAGATGCGGGCATCTGGCAGCTTTTAATGGGTGGAGGTCAGAGTGATAGACCAACAAAGTATTTCAGTTGGCAAAAAGTAATACCAAATAGGTAAAAACTGCCGAAGTGTTATTTATAGAGGACAGGGCCTATAATTGTAACAGAAAACAAAATGTATTGTTGCGGAAACAAAAACAGTAGGCGACTAACTATAAATTGCATCATCATTTGGCACTACTTTCCTTCTATGCAAATTACGTTTTCATCGCGCGTTAAATTGTTAATTATGTTTGTAAACATTGAATAATATAAGCTATAAACAAACTATTACGCAATTTACACATTATCTTAATATTTTGATTGACTTCGTCCGCGTAGTAGTCATTTAGCTGCTCCTCCGCGACCCTTAGTATTCTTGCACCAAACTATAACTCCAATCGCCTCATTCACTCGGGGGAAGAATCCCGAAATTAAATGGAAGTCTTTTTCTAGTTTATAAAATATCTGTGTGCCAACATTCATACAAATTTGGTAATCCGCTTTTGCGTGAAGAAGCATCGCATCCAATCCAAACAAAATGCTATCAATCACTATTACGTAGGTTTTATTTAATCTGTATCTGTAGATGTTTAAAATTTCGTTTCTAAACTAAAATATTCATGATTGCTCTCTATGTGAATTTCAGACATTTACAAACTTGTATCTATTAAAGTACTCCTATCATTTTCCCCTTTACATTTCCATGGAGGTTGTAGTACATCGCGTATCCATTACGGCATTATTACTCTCTTTGCTACTTCAAAGACGTTTACGATCTCTGGAACCGCATATTGCTGTCATGTTTACTGTCACGTGTGCTCGTTCCAGCTGAGATATTAAATCTTTATTAACGACATTGTAATCGATTTCTTTTATTAGAGAACACTTTAGTGCTCAGATTTTGATAACTAATCAATATAAAAAAATAGCTATATAATTGGTCAGTGGTAATAAACATATAAAGATTGACAAGAGCAGCTCTGTTATATTACTTATATTAAAGTAAATACCTATGCTTCAGTTAATGTTTTGTTATACATATGCGAGACATACTACATCTGAACATATGGGACAACATAACAGTTTCCTAAAAATATGTTTAGTTACATATATTTGTTTGTAAAAGATTTAACTTTTTGAAATCATAGTATTTAAGAGTAACGCAGGACATAAAATAGATAAACCAATTCACGCTGGAAACGTTTCGAAATCCGAAGTGAAAATATACATAGGCTGCTATTTATATATCCGGAAACCGGGATTACAATCTTCTTAAATAGCATATTTGACCTCCACTCCATGGTAAAATTTGAATTTTTTTAAGTACTGGCCGGTATATTTTTTCTTTCTTATTAACGCTCGTGTTTTGTTTTTGACGGGTTTTAAATGTCATCTCGCAGCAAGAATGGAACTCACTCGTGAAAATATTCGTGCTATGATTTATTATGATTTTCGGCGTGGTTTAACGCAACAACAGTGCATAGATCAACTAACTTCAACTTTTGGTGATGAAGCCCCATCTAAAACTACTGTGTATCACTGGTTTAGTGAGTTCAATCGTGGACGTAGTATGCTTACGGACGAAGTTAAGGCAGGTCGCCCGAAATCGGTCGTTGTACAACAAAATATCGAGGCTGTGCGAAAACTTATAATGGACGACCGACATGTTACGTACCGCGAGATAGAGGCGACTCTGAGTATTTCTATGACCAGCATTAATGGCATATTACATAATTATTTGGCTGTAAAAAAAATTTGTTCGCGTTGGATACCCCACAACTTAACAAAAGAGCAAAAAGATGCTCGCGTCGAATGGTGCAATAAAATGTTAAAAAAATATAACCGTGGTGACTCAAAAGCCGTTTATAACATCTATACAGGTGACGAATCCTGGATCTATGCATACGATCCCGAAACGAAGCAACAATCAACGGTATGGGTGTTTCAAAATGAGCCGAACCCTACGAAAGTTACTCGTGCAAAAAGTACATTGAAACAAATGGTGGCCTGCTTCTTCGGTATTAATGGCCATGTAGCTACAGTGCCACTAGAAAACCGTAGAACGGTTAATTCAGAGTGGTACACGACCATTTGCTTACGGGAAGTATTTGAACAAATTCGTAAAACTAACCAGCGACGAAGAATCATTCTTCATCATGACAATGCCAGCTGTCATACGTCACGCGAAACAACTCTATTTTTGGAGGGTCAAAATGTGGAATTAACGGGTCATCCGCCGTACAGCCCTGACTTGGCACCCAACGATTTTTATTTATTTCCAAATATAAAAAATAAATTACGCGGTCAACGATTTTCGACCGCTGAAGATGCTGTCGACGCATTCAAACAACACGTTATGGAGGTACCTCAGGCGGAGTGGCAGAAGTGCTTTAAAAATTGGTTCACGCGAATGCAAAAGTGCATAGATCATCAAGGGGAATACTTTGAAAAACAATAAAACCATTTTCAGCCGTGTACGTTTGTTTGTTTTTTTGTTTCCGGATATATAAGTAGCAACCCTCGTATGATATGTTGACGAAAAAGAGGCTCTTGTCTCTCAACAAATACACAGTTACTTAATCTCTTTAGTCACAAAAGCCCCTATGTGGACATCAAAGCTAGATATGTCGCTGCGACACCTGTTCGCGGAGCCTATTTGCCACCTTTGCGGACATTCACTGGCCCGTAACACCCAACATATGTTCTTGAAAGCTATAACAATGCTAGCATTGCTCCTACCATAATTCACATTTATCAACTCAAAAGACATCAAGTCTAATTTCAAATCTCTTCCAATTTCAATATTATCACGAGAAGCATAACGTTTAAAGTTCGAAACGATGGTTTGCGCTGATATAGTTTTGCTTATAGAGAGCACTGCTTGCCAATATGCATCTATAAATAGTTTTACAACATATGATGCATTAGAATATTGTAACATATACCTGTTATATAGGTGGTTGGCCTTTTAATACCAGAGACAGAGCAAGGATTATTGCAGTAAATAAATAAATTTCATCGCATACTAGATTGTTTATATTGACATTGCGTGCGAATGCTCCGTTTGATATTATCTCCACGGAACTTTTGGTTTCGCGCCACATCTTTTACTTTAAAATTGTTGAGTTTTATTTCCCGCATCTGCATGTTCTATTTTTGGATCATTGCGACAATTATTTACATAACCGTTTTTTATTGGCTGACAATGATTCCTTTTTTGCTTTCCATAAATGTGAGGTCGTTGGCTCTCAGGACTCGAATTGAAACATCGCACGTAGTTTTTTGTAGCGGCGATGCGCAAACAGATTTGTGTCAATAACAGACCGATGTTAACAAAGTGAAAAATGTTTTAAACTTCGTGTTTTTGGGAATGGGATATACGCAGGCTTAACATTGGATTTAGAATCTAAAGCATAAATCAAAAATAATGTATTTCAGCAATCCATGAAAGTAGTTTAACGTACGACGTAAACGCCTTCCGCCAAACAGTACCTTTTATGTGCTCTGTCACAAATATAAATTCGAGCAAAATATTATATTCTGTATCCGAAAGAATTAGTCAAGCGTATCGTGTACAAATTATCGACGCTTTCAACAAACACCTAAAATTAAAGTTCAAACGGGAACCAGGAAACTGCGAGACGGCAAATTCTCGCTTGTCATCAAAATTTACTGAGACGCGTTTTCGAAATAAATTATGAATGAACTTGTATTTGCTCTAATTAGTCTTTTTGTTAATTCGTCAATATTATTTACGAATATGAATCTCGTTTTACTTTTCTAATAAGTAAAATCTTCGTAGAGTAGATTTATGACAAAATTGTGTATTAATTACATTTCATTCGCTAATGGTTTCTTTATCACGTTACAATAGTAAACACTTGTAAGTACTAGAATTATCGCTTATCTACATACCTAGACGTAAACATAAGTAAATCATATTATTGATCTTCATTTCAATGTAGTTCCTATTGTTACTACCTAACTTTCTTATCTAAATTACATTGAATCCAAACCTCTGAGTAGCGTTTTCAATGAATAAATTAAATATTCCGCAAAATGCACTGAAAAAAGAAGATCATTCTTATTTAGCTCTTTCAATTATTTTAACATCAACAAATAGGCAGATTCATTGGAATCGTGATGTCACGTGATGAAAAGCGTTTCTCGTATTAACTTCATTAGTTGCCCTTTTATAACGAGTAGCTGATTTGAGTACTTAGATACCCTATTCAGATTGTCTATTTATTAATATTCAAGTTACTCTGCTAAGTTACAATGTCCCGTATATGGAAAGTTGTGGTGCTTGTTAGTTGTCAATGATTCTCCTTGAGTTGTAGTTTATAGCACATTGAACCCGTAGTAATCGTTATCTGCCTGCAATGGTATATTTATTTACATCACTATTTATAGTACCTATGCTATTAGCACATTTATTATTGTAACCTTTATTATGGTAACTGTGACAACGCTTTACTATTACACACACATTACAGTCTTTATGCGTATAAATATATGGGATGTCCATTAAAGTAGTGCAAAGCAGAACCGCAAAATTGACAGCCGAAATAAATGCTTGACACTGCGGTAAAGGCCTCCCTCTTAGATCTTCGCTAATCTAAACGAATAAATATTAAATAACAGTTTCTCTGTATGATTACTAAAATTAAACCTATAATCTTTAAATAATAATCATATTATCGAGTTAATTTTATAGACATTTAACTAATAGGCAAATTTTTTGGGGTATTGTAACCACTAAGATACCAAATAAGCACATGAAATCCCTTTCTTATATTTACCTATAACTTTATGTGATACATATGGTAAAATCAGAATGCAAAATATCCTGCTTCAGAACAGAAACAAAACAACAAAACAGACTTTTCTTTGAAAGAGTATCTTATGGAGAGAACTGTCTTAACTAAAAGGGATTTATTTACGAACTTTGATATTAGCTCAGCCTGAAAGCCCTTCCGTTCGAAGTTTGTCGTTTGAGTGCGTTTTCCTGTCCCTATTCGAATTTAATCTGGATTTGCAGTCTTTCGAGTTGAATCGAGAAATGTTGCGATTTTCAAATTGAACGAATAAACTTATTCGTATAAGGCCCTTTCAACTTACAAATCTACTAGAATAAAATACATCGACTTCTCAAGCAATGGACTTGTTGGGGATTGTGCTGTGTAAGATCCGATGCTATTGGGAGTATTCACGGAGAGCGATCCGTATCATCCGTACAGAACATCGATGTTAACGAACACGTGCTGTAAGGCTGTGTATGCAGTGATCTCAATCAAAATCACAGACTTAGGACCACAATTGAAGGAGTGATTTACTTTAATCACCTACTAACAGTAACTTCCCGTACAATAAAATTTTGCGGACGTTTTAACAGTGAGGGTTTGGTCCAACCGACCGCTAATGCAATCGTCCCGCCGACTAATATAGTTTACAAAATGACTTGTAATTTCAGTACCCTGAGTCGTTACCGTTAGGTACCGGTATGAGTCACGTAAGCACTATCACGTGTGTAGGCGGCCAATGTCCCATTTGTACCATCAATCACCTGGCCGTAATCAGCACGTTCAGGGACGGCTGAGTTTATGTTTCCTTCGTTTGCCTATTTTTAACCATGACGGAAAAAGAGGGCTGTTGTACATTTAACGCGTGTATCTGCGTGTCTGTCTGTGGAGTCCTGAATGGACATGAAAACTGAGCGAATTGTATGTACACATTGTGTTAAAAAATTGTAATTGTAAACTACTGTTCTGAAAAAATAAGTCTCGCCGAGTTTCTTGCCGGTCATAATACTTCTCGGGTCAGAGGTGTAGGGTTAGAACCGGTGGTAGTTTTTTTTTCTCTGACGTTCATAAGTGCATTGTAATGTGCCTAAATTGAAGAATAAATATCTTTTATCTTTATATCTTTTTAACGGCCTCCTAGCCCAGTCGGTAGTGAAGCTG
This sequence comes from Pammene aurita, assembly GCA_947086415.1. Taxonomy (NCBI): domain Eukaryota; kingdom Metazoa; phylum Arthropoda; class Insecta; order Lepidoptera; family Tortricidae; genus Pammene; species Pammene aurita. Next base: position 36,891,567 of record OX352293.1, read on the forward strand.
CCTATGAAGCAGGAGGTCCCGGGTTCGAATCCTGGTCAGGGCATTTATTTGTGTGTTAACCACAGATATTTGTTCCTGAGTTATGGATGTTTTCTATATATTTAAGTATTTATTATATGTATATATCTATTACATATATCGTCGCCTAGTACCCATAACACAAGCCTTATTGAGCTTACTGTGGGACTTAGTTGATTTGTGTAAGATTGTCCCATAATATTTATTTATTTTATTTATCTTTTTTTTAAAGGTTTTAAATCACGAAATCTGTTTTAACTTTTTAGGGCGTCTGAGGGTTTTCATTTCGTTAGGTTTGGGTGCAGGATTTATAAAAATATAGACTTCTAATATTCAAAGGATCACAATGACATGTTGTTAGTAAATTTCGGCACACCGGCTTGGTTTTACATTAGATAATATAATATCTCAATACTTTTTGAAGTAAGAGAATTGCTTTGCGAGATTGGCATTTTTGTATGTGTAATGTTTTTGATGGCATTATATATAATTGTAGAAACATGTTAATTCTTGTTATCATATAGCAGGATGCTTGGCATGGTAATACGAGATCCACGATAGATTGTGTGCATTTACTTAGATTTGTTATGCGATTCAACATATATGTAATTGTGCTAAGTTGAATTTGACTAAGAAAACATTTAAAATCTTTGATAAACTTGGATGAGCAACAGCCCATATGTATATAAACAGAGATGGAAAACCATACTGTGATGAACGGAATAATTATTTAATTATTTATTAAGTTTAAGGAGTAGCAACAAATAAAATTGACATTATAGTAGACTTGGGTAACAATACAAAGCCAATTATAGGAACTCACATATAGAAAAGGAAAAAATAATGTAACAAACTTTGCGCGCACTTTCACACTTATGCTATCCTAATTTAAATCAAATACAACTTAACTCAACTACTCTAGTATCAATAGGAGGATTTCATGTCGATCAATATGTCTAAAGAATCCATGTAAAAGGTGCAATTGCTGCCTTCGCAAAATTAGCAATTTCTATCGCTCATATCAAAAGTGTCGGTTCCTAACTTATGTAATGAAATTACTATGTATAATTTCCGTATTTATCGTCATCGTCATTATCTGGTTGTAAGGGTCGCCTTTCTTCAACTCTTTCCGTTTTGCGTTTCCACAGGCTATCAATTTTCCTTTAGGCCTTTTTGGTGACAACTTTCCATTACATGTGTAACCTACCTTTTCATTACATTTATCAAGTGTCAAGTAGTTTCAAAGCGGCTCTTAATTATTAATTTAATCTACCAAGTGCTTAATTGTCTTTCCAAATGGATCAACATAGCTAGAACTGGGTTAATCCGAATTTCTATATCAACGCTTCGCGAATTTTGAGTAATTGTCGTTTCATAGATTTACCGGGATTAGGGACGCTTAGGTAAAGTTCACGTTGGAATTTGAGGCGTGTAATATTGCCGCGGTTTAATTAAATGTCGTTTGTAAATAATGCCTTTTGGCTTTGCCTTAGACTAATAAAAAGTCTGATAGATGAGAAATGGTGATGAGTTGGTGAGTAAGAAGAGTAGAAGGAAGTAGAATTGTACAATTTATTCAAAGTTAAACAAATCTTTGATTTAAAGATTTGTAAAACTTTCATAATATGTACATCTGAAAAATTAACATCGAATCGCAAAATATGCTGAAATGTTGATTTTTCTAACAACTAAAGACTTCCTAAAGAGTAATTAAAACAGAAGGCATTTATTACAAAGACTTAGAAAGGAACAAGCGGGTAACGCAAAGTAATACAACGCTAAGTAATACAAACATATTCGTCGCTGTAAATTGAGACGTGTTTTTGTTCCATTATTCATCAGCCCTGACAACCTAAAATTAAATATGGAATTTTTAATATGCTTCCCTTTGGTAATTAAAGTTCCTTCTAGGCGCAATCAACCCTTCGTCCCTTTTATTTTTAAATCATTTAGTCCTCTAATTGGTCCCTTCATATTTGGCTGGGTATATATAATTCTTAGAACCCTTCAAGGTTATGGGTTAACCCACATTCACTAAAGACTTGTGTTGTTTACTATGCATACAACCAAGGTAGATTTAGATATATTATATTATCTAAATGTGTGTTCCAAAAATGAATGCTGCTATTACAGTTTTTGAAATGCGAGGAATTATGCAACGATCATAACTCATTTTGTGTAGGAATGTAGAATCTACTTAATTTTCCAGTTTCCATCTAGTAAATAATGATACCTGATGGTGACACTTTGGTAGCTCGGGCGTCCCATATAACCTATATTGTACATTTCAGTATATGCAACATCCTGTCAACAAAGCGTCCTTTGTATCCTTTTGTTTAAGCCTGATTCCGATCAGTCAGTTTACAAAAAATGATTTATTATGCTTTGTCATAAAGGAAAATGTTTAACACAGGTCAGACCACGGGTCTTATCTCTGTGGCACACCGAGCGCTGAGCAATAATAATAACTTACTGGCTTTCGGGACGTTTAGCAAATAAAACTTGCGCATTATTACGCTATACTACTATCTGCAAAACTAACTGGCGATTTCTTATTAGCCGTGTCCACACCAGGCGCACAGCCTCGCGAGGAAATTGCCGCGCGAGGCGGCTCGGCTAGTGTGGACGTGCCTCGGCCGCGGCCGATCGGCTCGGTGTCGGTATTTCGACACGCTCAAAGGAGCCTCAGTCGTTTGCCTCGCACAGGTCTGGACGTGTTAATTTGGTGCGCATGGTTATTTTGTTCCGTGCAAAACATTGAGCCACAGGAGATTAAAATAATCGAGCTGATTAGATGAACTTTTATTTGTTTACTTATTACCTTTACACAATCCTTTAGAGGTTATAAGATGGCATCACACTTCACTTCTGGTACAATTTTTGATATTGATTGTTTTGATATATGATTATATGATTTGATTTTTTTTTGAACTGGAAGCATGAACTTCAGACTATAGAAAACTCTATTAGTTCTGCTTGTTATGCCATTCGTAGCCTCAGGAATGAGTTGACCGTATAATCCAATCATATGGGGAATCATCTCCATACATTGCCTTACAAAAGGTGGAGAAGAAAATGTTTTAATGGCTATTGGTAGGCTATAGGGTGGTTATTAAAATACTAGATTTGAGACCTTGAGGGGGGGGGGGGGGGGTTAGTCGCCATCTTGGTTTAAACGTGCCATAAGTCCGTTTTTGGACCTTGGCGCTTAAACGGTTATCAGTATGCCTAAAATCTCTATGCAACGTATGAAGAGCATAAAATTGTCTACAATATTTCCATACACAATACGTCTGTAAGTCTTACAGATATAAAGATACAGGGGGTGAAAAAGTGTATATTTTCTTATATTATAAGATTTTTATTTATTAGCTTCAAAGTTTTGTGCTTCGAGATAAGGAAATGAAGTCTCTACCACAGTTTTGTCATCTTCTAATGATTCTTTTAAAAGATATTGAAAAGTTGAATTCACCCCTAGAGCGCTTATAGAGGGGGTGAAAGTAGTAAGTCTCACACACAAAATCAGTGTTCTATTACTCATCATAAAATACTACTAGGCGTTGTCAGGTATAGCAATCGATCAATTCGGGTATAATGAATTTAGATTTGACAAATGCAAATAAATATAATATAAATCGCGCTTTCGTGGCCCAAAAAAATGCAATTCGTGCTATAGCTAACCTCCCTCCATGGGGATGTTGTAAAGAACACTACACAAAGCTAAAAATACTTACAGTGCCGAGTCTTTACGTACTGGTTCTTTTAACGGATGTTGTCAAACATCGCAGTTGTTATGAATCAGAATCTGCCATGGAATTGCGTGAGTCCTCTAGAACTAAGAACTTGACCTCGATAGTAGCTCCGAACTTGGAAGTCGTAGCACATAACGCTAGAGTCCAAGCAGTCAGATTGTTCAACAAGATGCCTAAAGAATTTAAAGTAATAAGATATCTCTAAACTTTCAGAAAGAAATTAAAACTACATTTATTGGAAAAATGTTGTTATGACATAAGTGATTTTTGATGATTAATATGTTTTGTTTTAAATTTTTAATATTGGACTTTATAATTTTAATTTTTTATTTTATGAATGCTTTTTTTTTTATTATTATTAGTTTTTTTTGACATAATTTTTGCTGTGCATGTGCACTTAATTAGAATTTGACTAGCATATTTGTGCACATTCCTCTTATAAATATTGCACGTTTTGTAAGTTATTTTATTTATTGTACAGGTATATATATACAGGGTGAAACTTAAGTCGTGAACAGTAATATGTTTTTCTAACTCCATAAACAACAAGCAATTTAATGCCCCAACTCTTACTAAAAACAGACAAGAATTTTTTTTTTTTTCATATTTTTTGTCGTTTATTTTACTTTTAAATGTGATCATGTGGAATTAAAACAGCTTTATAAGATATTTCAGATGAAATATTAAGTAAATTTCATTTCTAACTAGGACAAATGACAAATTTGATGTCAATGTCAGTTCCGATTCAAAGAATCAATTCAATTTACTAATTTAAATATCTTAATAAGCCGTTGTAATATCCTAAATCTACTGCTAAAAGTAAAATAAACGACAAAAAATATGAAAAAAATAAAAATAATCTTGTCTGTTTTTAGTAAGAGTTGGGGCATTAAATAGCTTGTTGTTTATGGAGTTAGAAAAACATATTACTGTTCACGACTTAAGTTTCACCCTGTATATACTAGGTTAATTTTTAATTGTAAACATTGAGACAATGTGAAAATTGTTATTGAATAAATAAATACAAATATACGAAATAAATATTGGAGACTGGTGTAAGAGTCCCCTGTTGTCAAGTATCGTAATTTTACAAGCACTTTCTCCCTAACGATTCTCTAAACTTTGTATCTTGCCTTTTTAGTTTTGTATTTAATTGTAAACACAACAAAAACTCTAGTTGTTCTTTTTCAATGCGTCAAATATTAGTCTTTAATCCAGTTTCTGTTAATTCTCTGTACAGCCGGTTTCCGTATTGGGATCTAGATTTATATAATGGGCTCCCCCAAAATCTCCTTTACTTTACTTTCGCCGTTACTTTTATATAGCTTTAAAAAGCAAAATAAAAGTAACAAAAACCACGGCAGTAATCACATGTGACGCCATTTTGAACAATTTGAACAGCTGACAGAGGGCCGCCATCTTGCCGAGCAATTTGGAACGGGCTTTCCTCGCGAGGCAAACTTCCCTACTAAAAATGTACACGAGCACGCTGCCGCGCGAGGAATAGTCGTTTGAACTCGTTTGCTTCGCGCGGCAATTTCCTCGCGAGGCTGTGCGCTTGGTGTGGACACGCCTATTCACACATGCGCGGCCGCAGCAAGAGTAAAGGAGACGGTGTTGTGACCTCAGTGGCCAGTTAGTTTTGCGAACAAGCAAATCCTGACATAACATGTTAATTTGTAAATTCATCTAAAAAGAAATATGTGATAAAAAGTAAACGAGATCCTCCTTTTGAAATTTTTAAGACGGTTAATAATGATTCCACATAGAAGGTAAAGAATTCGATGTATAAAATTATTCTTTAGAAAAAGATAATTTGAATGTCATCAGGTCAGTGATTTCGCTTTACGCGGGTAAGTAGACGGCATTCTAAATATAAACGTAAGAAAGAAAAGTCATCTAGATTTTTAAAATGAATTATGTGAGAAGGACAAAATTACTCGTAACATTGATTTGACTTGGTATACTATCAAATTCAGCAACATTTGAAATTACAAAGGGGACCTAAGCTTTTAACATCTATCAATTTGCTTCATGCGTCAAAAGCATTAAAGGGATCATGTACTCCACAGAAGTATCTGATGCCGCAGTTCCATGCGACGTCACGTGATAACTACCGATAAAATTGACGTAGAACAAATGGATTACGTTTTATTTACTCACCGCTACGATAAAATTTATAGGGATCTGTCGATACAAACCTTTAAGGACCAAAGGTTAGTAAATGTCGAAGAGGAATCGTATTGTGATATCAATTTTCTTTTTCTAAAGTCATATTGACTTTTATAATCTAATTTTGTGGTTGGTTTTTCCTTGTAACTACATATATTATTGCAATTTCATCATTTGAATGAATAGCTATTTATCATCACCTACTTATTTCAAAACAATTAATACTTAGTGTCTTTAAAGATGCTTTCAAGGCAGGTTACAAGATTGATTCAGTTTGTTCAAACGAAAAGAACCACAGAATTGTAACTCGTCGTGTATAGAGTCACGTACACTTATCATTTGTGATTGCACGCGATCGCTCTGACTGACGTAGACGTAGACATTGTTAGATCTAGGCAGTAAAGACGTGCACACACCATGTTCGGTAGTAAGTAATTCTTTTCGCGCATTATTTAAAAAAGACTCGTAATTTTTAACGTGTAAGCTATCAATATCAATAGTTAAGCTATCATAATCAATAACAATAGTTATTGATGTATACTTTGTTCCAAGGAACAAATATTGCTGGTCGTTCTAATTTGTATCATTCTGAAGTATATTAAAAAATCACACCATTCAATCAATATCATAATTTCTTTTTCACACCACCTGCTCGACAATGCCAAATTATATATCATGCAAACCTCACCGAAAGCAAATCATTATAGCCCTTGGCTTTAGCCGGGTTATAATGTTGTACTAAATCTCATTATAACCCGCTGGTTAATAATGTGAATTCACTTCCCATAGCTCTTATTGTTATGTGCTTAAAGTCTAATTTCGTAAAGTCCGCACGGTGCACAGCCCCGCGACGCCAGCCGGGGCCCGCGCCGCCGCGTCGAGCTGATTTGAAAATCGAATTTATTCGGAAAATCGTGCTGGCCACCTCAATTTTAAATACCTAAAACAAATGCCGCGAGTGTCATAAGACGCTGCAGTATACGGAGTAAAACTGCAGGTTCTATAAAAATAGAAGATAAAATTAGAATAAAATGGACTAATGTATCAAGAATAAATTTTTAGGGTTCCGTAGCCAAATGGTAAAAAACGGAACCCTTATTGATTCGTCATGTCTGTCTGTATGTCTGTCCGTCCGTATGTCACAGCCATTTTACTCGGAAACTATACGACGTATCTGAATAAAATTTACACATAAGGTGTATTTTGTATGCCGCTACTCAGTTATGTAGTTAAATTTGAAAAAAAAAATTTTTAGGGGGGGGCGCTCCATACATGTAACAAAATTTTTATTTTTTATATTTTTGACTAAATATCAACATGTGACACATAAATCGATAGGTCTTTAAAAATAACACTTGAGGTTTTTTGACCATTTTGTGATTAAGTGAATATTTTCTGAAATAATCGCATCGAAAGTCAGAAAAATTGTGCCCCCCCCCCCCTGTAACTTTTGAACCGTAAGTCCAAAAAATATGAAAAAAATTGAGGAGATGCGCCTTATCATATACTTTCTAGGAAAAATTTTTCGTCTCCAAAAAACTTTTTCCATAGGCATCAGATACGACCTTTTGGTATTAGTTTGGTTCTTATTCCATTGAATGTACGGAATCCTGCTATGTGTGGTCCGACACGCACTTGGCCGGTTTTTACTTTTGATTTACTTTAATAAAAATCCGTTTCTAGTAGCCTTAGCTATTTTATTGTCTCGCAAGAGGTGAGAAAAGTAGAGTATACTCCTCGGGGATAAAGCTGTTTTTGTCACGGGCGCGCTTGAACCCCTCACTGCACTCAGGACTCAGTCTTAATTCCCTCGCTTTGCTCGGGAATTAACTCATAACCCCCTCGCTGCGCTCGGGAGTAAAATCTGGAGTCCTTCGTTACGTTCAGGATTCAATATTGCGCCCGTGACATAAAACAGTGCTTTATCCCCTTGGTGTACAATCTACTATTTCTAGTTGAGTATCCTTTCGATTAAATAGTAGTACCTACATGAATAAAATTAACGGACCTTGTATGTTTTAAAGAATTTTCCGTTAATGTCTTTAAGATTTAGTTTGTCAAACGTGGATTAAGTGATGTCAAATTTATGGTCAAAAACGTTAACAAATTTAGGCTTAATAATACTGATAAGCTAGTTAAAGTAAAGAAAGATAACGTTGTACTTTTAAAAAGATCAGCGCCGAAATTTATTATTGCATAATATTAAAATCATCTTACAATGTTGCTCAGAACCGACTTGACAGTGTAGAGCTATGGCAATTCCTAACCTTTGTTCTCGGCAAAATTTGCAAGTCAAGTTCCTATTGAATTAATTACTCATGTGACAATAATGTTATATCTTAGTCATGCCGCCGTCTAGTTTCGGCGCAGGGGGAAGGTCAATTTCGTTTATCCAAATATTCTTGCTGCATTTACTTCTGTAACCTAATTCCGTGTTTGTTTTTACACTGGATACACAATGTTTAGTCATTATAAAATTACTTGTTGATGCACCTTAAACGTGAAATATAATCAATATTAGCCTGGATTTTTTAAAGAAGTGGTGAGAGCGTTATTTTGTTTTGTCTATGAATGTCCAAGAAAAATCAAACAAGCTTTGTGACAATTGTGACGAGCGCCATAGAATATAGAAAATAGCTTTTACCGACATACTTCTAATAAATGACCCAAGGATTCTTGGAGGATTCTTCTGTAGGTAGGTACTTATTAGAGCTCCCGCTACACGTGTTACACGCGGACACGAATACCCGTGTACTTAAGACCGGCGGTGCTAAGGAGCCGGTTTACACGAACCGCCGTCTCTTGGAAACGTTTCCTGGAGACGTTTCTCAGACACGTTTCTACGGGTACACGGGTAGTTAATACCGGCCCGAACGGGTCCGAAGTAGTTAGAACCGATTCAAATCAGGTTTATTTTTAGTTTATTCGTTTCTTATTCATAGCTTTTAAACGACTCGACACGTTTCGACCCGTACCTCCAGCTACTCGTCAAGGACGTTTACAGATCCGCGTGTATTTAAGGAACGTTTCTTCGGCTACCCGTGTACCCGTAGAAACGGATCTTAACTACACGTTTCTTAATTACACGTGCAAAACGGGCCAGAAAACCGTGTAGCGTGTTATTCAGAAACGGGTATTCGCAACGGGTACACGAAACCCGGATACGACCGGGAGCCCTAGTACTTATCTTAAAATTAAACATACCTATCTAATTTTAAAGGCGATCTTAAATAATTGCCTCAGGATTCAGATTAAAGTTTAGTCTACAGTAATCAGATGTAAGTTATCTCAAGATATTTTCGTAAAAAAACAGCCACTTGATCATTAGGTGATTCACTCATCGTCCTATTGCTATACGCTGTGATGTCTGGAATTGCTAAACAGATTTTTCATGTGCTAAACATATCGAGATCGACAGTTGCGTTAGTATTGCCACATACCCGCCGCGTTTACTCGACATGACGATGACGTAGCATTCCTACGATGTCGTCGCTTACTGCCATTACTTCACTGATTCGAATGAAAATGATGCGGTTTTCGCACATTATTGTTCAAAAAGGAAATACATAACCGCATGATCCCTTGCTGTTTAACTTGTTCGTTCCTGATTCATTACGCTTTATGATGGCTTTCTATACTATGGTTTGGTATGTCGTAAATACGCGGTTTTCTTTTTAAATTGATGGTTGCTCACGTATTGTTATCTCCGTGCGATGACTCATTGTTTTATACAGACAATGCCAGTCATAATAAACTATCGTTTTCAAAGCACCCGTTGATAACTCAGTCGCTATTGGCTATCCCACCCAGATCAAAACCGTTAATAAACTATTCATCAAGTTAATATCGTTGTTCACTTTATGAACCAGATTATCAGCTCAATGTCAAAGGAATGGATAACATTAAAATGACGCGAGTCACGTCAGCATCTAAACGTGAGACGTCACGGCTTATCTCCATTATCAACGATTATCGATAAATGATCATTAACCCTCTTTGTTACCAGTCAATTTATTGTAAAAACGCCCATTATTAACGTGGTGCTGCAATCAATAAACATACTTGGGTACTGCAGATTGTTCACATTCTTCACACACTACTTATAAATTTACAATTCTTCCGTATGATCGGCAAGTCCTGACTTACATCCACAAGACTTAGTCATCTGATAAGCTGTGCTAGTCCTATGATGTTTTTTCTCATCCAACCAATCTATCCCATCAAAACAACTTTTAAAATCAAACCTTTTCATATTTAGTAGTCTGTCCATCACCTGGTCGACACAACTACAACATGCTTTTAATCTGAATCCTTTTGATATCTGATTTCGCCCTGTGCGGTTTAATTTTGCATATGACAAAGTAATTTACGATCTCACATTATCTATCCCAGTGCACGTCTGGTTTATTGGCCACCTCAGTGGCATCATTAAAATGTGTGTCAGCACCTATCCCAATAACTTATCTATTAAGATGGTTTATGGGTGTTACTTTTTATACATTTAGTACAAGTATGTTTTTAGCGATTTCGGAGTTGGTCCCACAGTTTAAATTGTTCAGTATGGCCTACCTAATCACCTCGCTTAATATGAACGGTGATTAATATTTCACCCTGAATTTAATCCCATTCTCATGTTGCCTGAAATCAAAACATCCCAAGTAACACATCAAGGCAGTATAACGGCCGTCTTACAGCATATCTGTATGCTTTTAGCATTTTGAGTTCGTTTTATAGTAGCATTATAAACGTTTTTAGTGCTGATATAGGTTTTAAATGGGCACAAATTACCCAGCTTGAGATCCTATACAGGTCATTTAATAGCATTACAGGCGCATTATGTCTGCGCTATTAGCATTATCGTTGTCATGGAATGTGCCAATCGCATTAAAAAGAAGCATTGGTACGCTCTATTAAGTTGCCAACCGCATTAAAGAAGCATTAATACGGCCAAAAAACTTGCTAATCGCAGTAAAGAAGCATTAGTACTCTCGATTAACTTGCCAATCGCAATACAAAAGCATTATACTAGCATAAGAGTGTAGTAAAATAAACCTTACGTCAATGCAAAAACGTCTCTAACACCGACGGAACAAATGTTATAATACAATGAACGTTGTGATTTAACTACTTTGTCTCGCAATATAAAATGGACGAAGACGGTATAAAAAACTGAATGAGTGACACGTCATATTTGTTTGCATCCTAACAAGATTTATAAAAGTTTTTGACTCTTTTACGTTATTATATCCTTCAAATATTGCTGCGCAATGTAGTTTACTGTAAATGTGTATATAAGTTTAATTGAAAATTTTCACGCGCCTTTGATTTATTGTGGTTTTGCTATAAAATATTATAAAAAGATATGCGTCAAATAAACAAAACAATTGTGTAATCCTCGTATAGAACGAGTTTTGCATTATTAACATAATAGTGTTGGTTGAGCAGTCTTAAATTAAGTAATTTCATTATTATATAGGTATTTTCCTTGTATAAATAGGTCCGCATGATTTTATTTTTAGGTTATAAATTATTTACAAAATGGCGTTGGTCTATATAGACGGAGAGCTAGCCACGTCAGATATGACACAATAATGAGAGCAACCAAACCCCTCTAGTCAGTTTGGTATACTATGCTTATTTCTAGATCTGGACATCTGGCAGCTTTAAAGTGGTGGAGGTCAAAGAATGCAAACCATTTCAAGAGAATAAATCCTAGAGATCTGGGTTTGATGCAATATTATGAGAAACTATACAAATACTATACAATATTAAGAGAAATTATACAAAAGTTTATGTTGGGAGAAAGTAGTGCCAAACAATGTATAATAAAATATAGTTCATAGTTTGTCGCCTACTGTTTTTGTTTCCGTAATAATCATACATCGGGGTTTTCGGTGCGGGAACGATTTGAGAAAGAGTAGAGATAAACAGATAGTAATAATAATAATAATAATAATATCTCTTTTTCTTAGAGGCATGTTTGTATTGACTATAATATAGTATTTTAAAATGCAATTGCATATCCGAAATTTATTAACTAGATCTACCTAAGACAAAGACACGGTATAATAAGTGTCAAATATTAATCTTGACGTCCGATATTTATGAACTATTTGGTTAACTGATGAGGTTGACAATGATCAGTCATTACATGAATTAATAAAAAAATACTTGAAAAAATCATAGGTATATGTACCTACAATATATATACATAATAGTCAGCTATTACATATATATATTGTATATACCTATGATTTTTTCGATCAATTATTCATTAGGTAGAAACCTGCTAGAGTACATTCTGTTTTTTAAGTAAATGCCTACTCTTTGGCTAATATCAAACATTCCCGCACCGAAAACCGCGATGTATGGTAATAATACACAATATTTTTTGGTCTAACGTTTTTTTTATCGATTTTGGACCAGTTTTGAGTCGATATTCCAACATATTCACTATAGATAGAATTATAAGGCAAACGACTATCGGTTCTTGAATATGGTCTAAAAAAACACTTTTATCGATATTCGAATGGTATAAAGAATCTTACATATACGTAATCTACATATTAGGGTTCCTCTTTGATGTCTCTAAAAACTGTTGAGAGATTTTAATTTTTAACTAATTAAAACAAAATTTATGACCATAAAACCACTTTTTTAGCCTAAACCGGTTCGACTTTGATGTCAAATATCTCGAAGACAATGAATATTGAAGTAAATATAGGATACTATATTGTTTATAGCCGTTACTGATAATATGATAAGCTATATAAATCATTAGAAAACTAAGGGAATCAGATCTAAGGTCGTTGGCGCCAGGGAGCCCCTTAAAATATAGGCCCTGTCCTTTATAACTGAGACAACTTCGGCAATTTTTACCTAGTTTGGTATTACTATTTTCCAATTAAAACATTTTGCTAGTCTGTCACTGTGAACTCCACCCATTAAAAGCTGCCAGATGCCAGGATCTAGCAATAAGAATAGTATAGCAATCTAATCAGACGGGTTTTGTTGCTCCCATTATTGTGTCATATCTGACGTGGCTAGCTCTTAGTCCAGTAGCAGCTCAGTGACCCTTAAAAAATGCTATTTATGCCTACAGCATTACACGTGAATAATTATGCTATTAAACAACATTAAGCATTATATACTACTTAAAATTGCTATTGTAAACCCTAAGGCACTAAAACAGCTAAAAGCTGTATAGGGGCTGTTCATAAATTACGTCATCAATTTTTTATGAGTTTTCAAAAATCTTCCAACCCTCCCCCTGCCAAATAAAGTGACGTCATTTAAAAAAAATGCGTTTTAAGCTTAATTGTAAAATAAAAAACTATTTAGTAGATAATATTTTATAGCATTAAAAGTTTATAGAAACACGACTTTCATTTCTTTTTTTACACATTGATGATGTGATCTTCGGAATGACCGCCCCCCCTCCTACGTCATGCTACCATCATCCGATGTCCAGCCGGCCCCCCCCCCATTTGAAATGACGTAATTTATGAACAGCCCCTTATAGTATGAATAACCCCTTAGAAAAGCATTTAGATATGCCATTATACAACCATTATACAGCTCAAAGCATCATATAATGCGACAAGTTGCTCGGTGAACGTATATAAGAGTTTATACGGTCCTTAAGTTCTAAATAAGTTAACTATTCATGTTATAATGCTTCCTGTGTTACTTGGGATCTACCCGTTATCTCTTTAAGTTAGCTTTCGATATTCCGACTTCTTAAAGTGCAATCCTTTTTACGTCCAGCAGTATTGGGTCTCCATTAATTCTGTACTTATATGTAGCGACATTTCTGGAGACCCCTACAGTGTAATCTTCCAAAACACTTGTGTTGTTATTGAACCATCTTGTCCAGCCGGCATACGTTTGCGTTCAGTTTACGGCGTCTCTCGGCCGTAAACGTTTTACTGTCGCCATCAAAGTGTGTATAGGTGTATTAGTGATGATAGTCGTACCGTGCCCTTGGGAGTATACCAGAAAACCAGATGTCGCGTCAACCCTGTTAATACTATAGAATATTGGATTTTTCAGGAAAGAAAGAAGTTTAAACGTAATGCAACTGGGGTGTACCTAGTTGCTATATATTTGTAATACAATTCAATTCAAGTATGCATTTTAGCGAGTTAAGAACAGAATAGACTCTTGAGACCGCAAATACTAACTTCTGGATCGACTATAGACATGGACAGAGGCTTACGCCTTGCTTCTCTACAATCAAAAATCAAGCTCAATGTTTAAACGTATTGAAACAGGAGTGCCATTTTTTGACGGCTCTTTTATTCCAGCTAGATATTTCAAATTATTGTTATTGTGCGCTAGAATTTTCATACATGCCATTTTATATAATAACTCACTTGACAGTAGCAACAGGTTGTTTTTGCGTGCCTAACTCAAGGACGCATATTATTTATTCTCAAGTCGCACCTACTTGTGACCTCATCGTTTAATAACAAATGTTAAAGTAAAGTTTAATTATTTTTTTACATCAATAATTACACCTGGACCCCAGGCTCAATTGAGCCGTGGCACAAGCCGGGACAAACGCTAGGAGGATGATCAATAATTAGACATTTAAACATTTAGTGTCTTTAATCATATTAATTGTTTTTGATGTCCTTAAAATCTGCTAATTTGTTCAGTGAAAACGTATGTGTGGGTGACTCATGAAAGCCTTTGTACCGGCTTCAAAGTCAAATACTAATGTAGACATTTTTAATTATTTCGCAGAAATTAAAGTTGGCCTCTCAGGCGGCTGTAAATGTAACATTTTGTTATTTAAGTCACTTGGCATAATAGCTTTGATACAAACGCTTGCAAAATGATTATGCCACGTTTTAGCCAAAAGATTATAGACTTTTTTTGAAAGTTATTGTAAGGCAAAAAAAAATTTCTACTTTGTCGATTGTCAATGATCAATAAGTTTCAATTGGCATGTAAATTCAGTTCTTTTTTTCATACATCGTCGTACAGTTTACTTTGTTTTGTTGCTTGAGAACATTACGCGAGTTTATATATGTGTCATTAACCGGAACAGGAAGAAACTTTAACACTTTATACCTCATTTATGACGTTTAGTATTCCACTCGCAAATGTCGCGGGTAAGTGAAGACCGGGGCGTGGCCTATGAATATCCAGCTGTTTTCCTGAATTGAATGCAATAACCTGTTTTATCACCGGACCGTTTATTACCACGATCAATGGAAATACTCGTCTTTCTGCAAAAAGGTCATATTCATTCCAACTTATTCTCATGTCTGAGGATCGTTACGCGAAAGTTATGAGTTATTGTTAGTAATTATCACGAAAATGAAAGTCATATGGATGTCACTTAAACTCCTAGGAGTAATATGTTGGGAATCATCGAAAAAATGGCCCTCCGGTTTTAATTGAACCTTATCACAGTTAGTCACAATTATTCTCTATTCAATTGAAACAAAGATACCTAAGAAAAAACAGCGTTAAAATCCCAATCGATAATCGAGAAATAATATTTGTCATTTTGCTATTACTTTATGTTAATCTTATATTAAATGTCATCCTACAATTAAGTACAGATTTATGTATCGTTTTGTAAATTCGTACGAAAGGGGCTTGAAAGCACGGCGAAGGCGGCGCGGCGTAAGTCCCATTCCTTAAAACGCTGTTACCAGTTATTATAATTCTGACTTACCTTCTGGTCAAGAACAAATCGTTCTCAAAGGTCAAAGGTGAGCTACAAAGAAAATGTAGCAGCCCAAAAGAAGCAAGCTTAGCTTCGGACCGCTGCAATAAACAAGCGCGGACATTTATAGTCCCGCATATTTACTGCCAAGCAAACACTGCCAGATGCTCGCCTATCGTATATCATCTGCCCATTGCTTTCTTCTGCACATGTATAAGTAGCCATGTTCTTTTATTATAACGTTACGGTGGCAATGGCGAAGCATGCGGCTCGCCTGGTTGTAAGAACGGACTCACGAGATTCACGCGAAAATTCTTTACCTTGCTGTTTGGTTTCAATCATAAGGCAAAATTTTATTTACTCTTGGTCTCTGTTGCAACGAAATAAATTCTTACTCGTACTCTACCTCATTTTAAGTTTACAAAGGTAAGTTGACCCTTTTAATTCAAAGTTTGAAATGAGATTTTCAAAGCAATGCAAAGTCAAGTTAAGCTTCCAGGCGGTAGTGATTTGATGTTTGCAATAGTCTAACTAAATTATTGCAAAATAACTTTGATTTAAACAAATTAAAATCATTAAGTTAAATGTCTGCTTGGATGTTATATTATTATCCCTTTTCTGTTTCCCTACATAAGCTTATTATTAAATACCTTGACGTTGTTAAACGTCAATTGAGTTGAAATATTATAATAAACGCTAGCTGCTGGCACTCATCCGGATCGGATCAAAACGGATTCCCGCAATTTCCCTTTCAACGCATTCAAATAAAACCAATATCGAAATTTTCCACAGCATTTCTTTCTGCAATCCCATTCGGTGACGACGACATTAATGAATTTGACTTGCAAAAGCGGAATTAGATCTACCACTTAAATGTTTCGGACAAGTCTGAGTCTCGAAGTGTAAAGTTAAGCACCACTTTATTTTAAAATGGCGGGAGTTGAAAACGATTTCTCCGATTTAAAGTCTGAAGAGTGTCGACTCTTCTGAAGGTTATATTAAATGTGAAAACCAATTCCTTGCAGGATAAAATTTGAATGATATGATTTGCATTGAGATTATATAGCGTAATGATAAACGTTTCGTAATAATGTTTGTTATCGATTGCGATTTTTCCAGAATTATGGTACAGGCAACGTCAAAGATATGTTTAAACTATTGCTCCTTACAAAGGAGTAAGCTGCAAAAGTGTAAATATATCTTTGACGTGACTACCTACAGAGTAGACCTCGAGTAGGGGAAAGAAAGAATAGGCAAAGGCATAATAAACCTTTTTAAAATTTGAGCGCTACATGGCGAATCTTTACTAATAATAAGAATAACTGACATAAGTGAAGACACTTACTCTGACACAGAAGTCACAGCACGAAGCCTAGACCTAAGCCAACTTGAATAAATGAACAATACGGCCATTTTCAGAACATTCACCTTCGGCTGAAACTTTTATGTAACCTCGTTCCGGCCGGAGATCGTTGGACTGTGGGCACCTTCTGCTTTAACATGGCCTGTTCAAACACGCTAAATATACAAAGGCTCTTTTTACCCGATTTACAAAAAGACGGTTAACATATTTACAAAATCTTTGGGAAGGTGTGTATGATTAATTCTTCAACCTCTACCGCCCCAACGACTTGAGAGTTTTTCGGACTGTAGCGATGTCTTTAGATCCGTAGGTACTAGGTATATGATATTGCAGTAAAATATTCTATTCATTAATTATTTACCCCCTTATTCATCAAACTTAACAAACTTCAAACGTTTTTCTTTTTAGCAATTTCTAACAAAAATGATAAAATTACGGAAAAGAATCAACGGCTATCAAACAGTGGCACATTTTTATTTTTAAAAGACGTTTATAAATGAATAAAAACAGCAATAAAATTACGTGTATCTAGATCCGTAGGTACTAGGTATATGATATTGCATTAATTTATTCTATTTATTAATTATTTACCCCCTTATTCATCAAACTTAACAAACTTCAAACGTTTTTCTTTCTAGCGATTTCTAACAAAAATGATAAAATTACGGAAAAGAATCAACGGCTATCAAACAGTGGCACATTTTTATTTTTAAAAAACGTTTATAAATGAATAAAAACAGCAATAAAATTACGTGTATCTGCAACTTCGTGTAAAAGGCTTACCTACTGCTTACCTAGTACATAGTGTAAAACCGTACAATTTTCTCTTCAAACGTAATACTTCGTCACAAAGGATACAAAATCCTATTAAATCATGACCAATTTGTATGAGAATTGCGCACTACCCGTTCCTCAGTAAATTACGGGCTATAAAAGGGATCCTTTTGATATTTCCGGATCTATTCACATCGCTTACTACATAACCTTACTGTCGCCTCAGTACAATACAAATACAATACAACAATACAAATATTCTTTATTGCACACCTCAATAAAATAGAACATTACAGTACACAGATTAAAAGTAGAGGCAGTCAACAGGCGATCTTATCGCTAGAGAGCGAACTCTTCAGACAACCTTTGGGTAGCGGAAATCTAGTCGAAAATAATAGGTGCAATGCAAAAGAAACAGTGAAAATGCAGTAAACAATGACAGAAAACGTAAAATACAATATATCAGTATTAAGAATTGTGCCGGAGGGTGTGTAAGATTTCGTTAGGATTAGGATTGGCTGTAAGATTTCGTTCAGGCTCCTGCTATGTATAATATAATATATGTTTAACCCACAAGACAATAAACAAACAAGTACTTCATATATAACTTTTGCCAGACTTGATGATGCAACAAATTCTGCAGCAGGGATAAAATATTTCTGAGCTTTCACCATCTCAAGTGTCCTACTGTTATCTGCTGGTGTCTATCTATCTCGGAATCTAAAATCTGTAGCCAAAACAAAGGACGTCATGGATCCTCTGGACCTCATTTGATTGATATCACGTTTTGGCAAACCAGCATACGGCAACGTCAACTGCAACGATGTCACAAGTACTAACATGACATCATCATTGTATGATCTTTCGAATGTCACATGAATACTAGTTGCCTGAAGTGAGCGTTCGCGCGATTGAAATGGCTCCATAAGGATCGGACGGGTAAATTGCGTTTCGGCCGTAGCGGTAATAGTTTTGACGGTGACTCCAGGGAAATATTGGGGCCTTTATATCAGCCATTTTAGATTAAAGACGGCCTAATTGGCGGAGGGGGTCGAGATGCCTGAAATAATGGCCAATTTACGCAAGACGAAGAGAGAATAAATCATGTTTGAGAAACGCACAAAACAATAAAAAGATAATTATAGTTTGTCCTGTTTGTTCATTTATATTTATTAATTTTATTTATATTTATATTTATAATTATTAAGTATAGTTTGTCCTGTTTGTTCATTTATAGAAAGTTAGATTCATCTTTTTATTGTTTTGTGCGTTTCTCAAACATGATTTATTCTCTCTTCGTCTTGCGTAAATTGGCCTAAATCAAACATTTTACCATTTCTAAACTTAATAACCTGTTTTCATTGTGTGTGTAGTTAGGGACTTTCAGGTATTTGTGTTGAAACAATTGATTTTCTACCTTCTGATTTGGTTCTTTTACTTCGTTAACTGGCTTATTCGATTGTCCCACTGCAAAGACAAATCCTCTCCTCTAAATCCGCTTCAAAATTTTGCGTTTTTTCGGCCAGTTTTTAAAGAGTTTTATATCTTATAATAAGTCCTTTCTATAAGTAGATTAATAAAAATATAAACACGTTCAAGCTTAACCGGATTATAATACAAATCCTCTTATAGTTAATAATAAAGAAAGCAGTTTATTAACTTTACCCACACAAACACAGCCATACCTAAAGTTTCGTTAATAACTCCGTTGGACGCGACCACTAAACCCCAGTAATACCTTCA
Organism: Pammene aurita; assembly: GCA_947086415.1. Classification (NCBI taxonomy): domain Eukaryota; kingdom Metazoa; phylum Arthropoda; class Insecta; order Lepidoptera; family Tortricidae; genus Pammene; species Pammene aurita. Next base: position 36,911,071 of record OX352293.1, read on the forward strand.
TATTCTGCAACAAAATGTAGCGGGAATTTTGCACCAAGGCAGATTATATTATACCTATAGATACGGCACTCTCCAAAAAACAACACTTACTCTGTCACTTGCCGCCTAAGAAAAGTAATTTCTTATACAGAAAATCAACGTATCTTCCTCGTAAAGAACAATATAATAATTACGTAATAACAAAAATAGACGTCACGTCGATATAAGATACTAAAACCGACGGCCGGGGCTGTACTTGAAACTTCGGCTTAATGAAGCAAACGTCCCAATTTCCTGAATTAAGTATCCTAAGAAGGCTCTTTCGGCTTTACCATACCCTGACGCATAGATACTCTAGCTATGAGCTTTTCCCGCTTTAGTTTATTGATTTGTGAAATGTTAATTAACGATGCTATTGTATATGTTGTGCTGTATCTGTTATAGAGTAATCCACGGCATCGAGCGAGCCAAACTCGGGTGTTAATGCAATTTTCCGTTCGCTGTACCGCCCGCGGACTCGCACTTAACCCTCCAGCGCCGTAATCATATTACACGATATCTACTTTTATATGAAAGCTCTCTGTATTATAAAACGAAGGTTGTAACCCCGACAGCGCTGCGCATAGAAACTATAGAGTCTATAGTATAGACTGTACGATACGCATAGTTGCGACAAACAGTAGATTAAGAAACAATATTTGCCGTCGAACAAAATGCCTTACTTTCCCAAACCCCCCACGCAAAAAGAGGGTGTTATAAGTTACCGCTATGTGTGTATGTGACACCGTAGCGCTAAAATGTATGAACAGAATTAAATGCGGTTTTATATTTATTTGAAAGCAGGTTTTCCAGCGAATAATCTCAGGCATGTTTTATCAAAATGGGGTATCAGAATCGGATGAACCGTTTCGGGGGTTTTCATATTTTTATTTATTTATAATCCTTATAAAGATCTATCTAGTTCTAATGTCTGAAGGAATACAGACAGTTATTAATTCTGTTGGGGAAATCCAGGCCTTCATTTCAAAGTACGACTTTAGGCGCCTCTTCTGCAGCACCCTGCGGCTAACACTACAGTCACCTTCATTGCTGTCACCTTTATTGAGAATCTCTTAATTAGCCATGTACTACTGGGACAGAGACGAGCACTCGGAGGTTTACTTTAATTAATCATGAAAGTGGCAACTCCACTAAAGCGCCATGCACCTTCAATTCGAACGTTACCATCATCGTCATCATTGGCAGACGATTAGATGCAATGTCCAAAATGTATTAATTAACTTAGATACTTCCTTTGGTGGCTGTACAAACCAATAAGGCACTGGCGCGTAGGGATCTGTCCTACTCCTACTTATAAAAAAACGATTTGTTTTCACGCGAATGCACCGAAATTATTTCAATTTGTTAGTTTCTTGTACTATTTTTCGCTTCTGTTTGATCAAGATAATCAAGATTATGATAAGAGATCTAGAAATCAAACTCACTTGTTTTTAAAGATTATATATCATTCGTGGTCTTCGTGACACAGTCATTTACTCGTATATTACCGGACAGGCTGGCACATGTTTAAATTGATTTATAAAGGACCTTATTTTGACAGGTTTCCTTTTTCCTGTACCGTCAAACGGGTTGATTTTAGGATTTTTTTTGGGTGATTTTCAAATTCAAAAATATTTATTTCAGACAACATGGTCAATTTTGTTAGTATACATTCTTAGTTCATAGTAAGTGATCATATTAACGTACTTGAAATAAAACATAAAACATTTAAAACTTATATTCTAAATTGGACTTTACCAGTTTGATCAACCCGTGGACTATCGGGCAATCAAATCTACCGGCAATCATCCTCAGAATGTTGTTGCTACTGACTGCCACGCAGTCTGCCCAACAAGGATGCAGCTTTCTTGCGTAGGATTTGAAACGGTCCAAAAATTTACTTTATTTTTAATTTATTTACAGTCACTTGCGTTTAAATCCACACCCTTGGAGAGTATGTCAGTGTAATTCTTTGGCACACCGAAGAAATCATAAAAAAGATTTCCATAGGAACTACATAGACTGACTAAGACTTAAGGTTGACTGGTAGAGAATGCCTTATGGGCCTTATGGCATTAAGGCCGCCTTTTGTACGATAAGGTTTCTTTTGTGCAATAAAGTTTAAATAAATAGAATAAAGTAATTTTCTCAAATATATCTATCAAATACTAAGATGATACAAAATTCCCCTTAATTCAATTAGGAAAGTTTGGTTTGTGCCGATGTCACGTTTTTGTTTTGCTTTTTATTTGTTTGATTGATGAGGACGATTCGCGGGGATCCATTGTTTGTTTTGCTTTGACCAATTTCGAGATAGCAAATAGATAAATAAAGCAAATACTTCTACCCACTGCCCAAAGCTCTGATTCTCATCGACATATAATATCAAGACGAGTAAAGGCAAGCAAAGTTCATGTGAAAACACGACCCATTTTCACGTTTACAAAACTAAAATGTCTTATGTCTTATTAACCAATCAAATACTCATTCTTTAAGCATATTTTATTGTGTTAACCTTAATTCCGCAAAGGTTTCATGCCATTTCACCAATAAGAAAAGTTGCCGTGTTGTGAGTGGTCAAAATCAATTTGACAATGAAGTTTAATTTGACAGGAGATACTCAAATGAAATAACTGAAATGTCAAGTTAACGTATAATAAATACGCCTAAGTTTGACGTGGATGGATTCCCGTAATAAATAATAATGCAATCAATTAACAATTTATTTTTTAGTGCATTTTTCATTACTTATGTAATATACGTAAATTTAATCGTTCTTGGAATAAGGAATAATATGAAAGCCCATCATCATCTTTCATTTATTTAATAAAAGTGCTTAATTACAATATAGGGACTTACATACTACAAAATAAGCATAAATTAACATAAAATAGTAAAGAATTTTTACTATTTTATAAATCCGTTACATTAGGGAGACGGCAAAAAAACGATTATTTTTTAACTTTATTTATGACCAGACTAGAAAATAATAGCATACCTTCAATATAAATAGATAAAATTCTCTTTGCTTCCTCGTTTTTTAGAACTAAAAAAATAACGGATGAGTTCGTTTATGTGTACTATTTATTTTAGCAGGCTTAGGGAAATACAAAGATAAATTTACATTTTGTATCCATTTTTACTACAACGGTAGCAAACAGGTATACGGCTCACCTGATGGTAAGCAGTTACCGTTGCCTATGGACGCCTATAACTCCAGAGGTGTCTCATGTGCGTTGCCGACGCTTTCATATAAAAGAGAATTCACTGTGTTGACAGCTAAAGGGACAAGAGGATCCCCCGTGTCGTCAACACACTGCATCCTCTGAGCTCTCTGGCAACCTTACTCACCAGCGTGAACACAACACTATGAGTAGGGTCTAGTGCTAATTGGCTGTGGTTTTCTGTAAGGTAGAGGTAGTTCCCCAGTCGGGCTCTGCTCTAGATTTGATAATTAAATACTATGCTATGAAGTTATAGCATTCATTATTAATGAAAAATAAGAGTCATACCTATTAGTCAGTTGTACTAGAAATGGCATACTGTATATCGAAAAAAAAACAAACTGAAAATATTATTTGTTAACAACGGAAACCTAACTGCTATTACTACTAGGTAATACTTATAAATGAACATTCATTATACTTTTCCTCAAATGAGTTATGTTTACTTTTCCAAAACTTATATTGCATAACATCGACCAAGTCCGTAATGTGTGAGAATATCTATGCGTGATTTAATTACCAATGGAAAGAAATATCACCATTTTGGCGCCTGTGTGGCTCCTGGACCAATGCACGGCACAAGCCGGCATTTTAATCTATACATATAATAAAGCTGAAGAGGGTCGAAAGTCTGTACATGGAAGATAATCGAAAAAAAATTGTCTGGGTATACTTAGAATCGATAACAGAACACGTTCCAACAATTTTTAGAATTTTTGTCTGTTTATCTGTTTATCTGTTTGTCTGTTTATTTGACCGCGCATCACGTGAAAACGGCTGAACGGATTTTGATGAAATTTTGTATAAAGATAGTTTGAGTCCCGGGAAAGGATAATATATAGTTTTGATCCCGAAAATCAACCCTGGTGGGGGTGAAAATGGGGTTGAAAGTTTGTATGGAGATTTTTTAACCGCTGAAACGATTTAGATAGAAATGAGTATGGAGATAATTTGAGTCTCGAGAAACGTCATAGGATAGTTTTCAAACCCTTGTGGGGGTGAAAAGGGGGTTGGAAGGTGGTATGAGGAATTTTTTACCGCTGAACTGATTTAGATGAAAATTGGTACAGAGATAGTATGGATCTCGAGAAATGACAAAGGATAGTTTCATCTTCAAACCCCCCCCCCCCCCAACTTACTTTAGAGCCGTAGGTCCAAAAAATTTGAAAAAATAATGGAAGTGAAGGCTGAAAGGTACTTTTAATAAAAACTATCTATACATATAATAAAGCTGAAGAGGGTCGAAAGTCTGTTCATGGAATATATTCGAAAAAAAGTTGGCTGGAGATACTTAGAGTCGATAACAGAACACGTTCCAAGAATGTTTAATTAGTTAACGGCTGAACGGATTTTGATGAAATTTTGTGTAGAGATAGTTTGAGGCCCGGGAAAGGACAAAGAATAGTTTTCATCCCGAAAATCAACCCTGGAGGGGGTGAAAAGGGGGTTGAAAGTTTGTATGTTGAAAGTTGGTATTGAAATAATTTGTAATTTTTGGTCAAGGTGTTCATATTCCAAAATTTCCAAAATTCCCAAATCTAACATTTCCAAAATTTCCAAATTTCCAAACTTTCCAAAATTTCTAAAATATCTAAAATTTCCAAAATTTCCACTTTTTCCAAACTTTCCAAAATTTCCAATTTTTCCAAACTTTCCATAATTTCCAAAATTTCCATAATTTCCAAAATTTCCAAAATATCCAAAATTACCAAAATGTCCAAGATTTCCGAAATTTTCAAAATTTCCAAAATATCAAAAATTTCCAAAATTTCTAAAATTTAAAAAAAAAATTATAAAAAATTAAAATCACAAAATTTACGAAAAAGTCAAAAATGAAATAAAATTCAATAACATAACTTCGTTCCAATCGCACTCGATTCACACACTTTCCACTACACTCACGTAT